>CM054134.1:63945340-64027840 GCA_028751875.1 Rapana venosa
TCTCAGGTTGTTGATGTTGTGGCCACCTACACTAATTCCCTCATGATTAACCTAAGCTGGGGAAAAGCGAGTGCTCTGACCACTGAGCAATCCTGTCCCTCGAAGGGAGCAATGCAGTTGTCCAATCACGAAAGAATGAGAGATTGACAGGCTTGGATACTTTAACAGTGGATAGGTACTTGCGAATTGTGCTAATACGCTGAAACTGATTGCAGCAGGACTGGCAGGTCTGCATGATGAAGTTTTGTATCGGAAGTGTGTTGTAAATGATAACACCTAGATACTTTACAGAGCTGGACAGAAGAGCTAACATATTTCCGAAAAGGTATTGAAGTTACTATTATTGAGGAGAGTTTATATTTGGCATTGCTTCATTTTTATCAGCGTTTTGTTGCAACTTGTTGTGAATCGTCCAGCTTTAATATCTTGAAGGCAGTGGGACATGTTTGTCAAGAAAGAAGACACATTTTTGAGAGTATCACTACTTAGAAACTAAGAATCATCAGCATAAAAAAGATGACTTATCTGATGACGGTTTATTGTGTGTCAAAAAGGAGAAATATAGAGGGCAAAAAGAACAGGACCAGTACTGATCCTTGTAGGACTCCACATTCCAGTTTGACAGGTTTGGATCAACTGTTGTTTGGAATTGCTGGATTTGGTCTGCAAGACATGAGGTAAACTAGTTGAGGGCAGTGCCATTATTACCCAACGTTTTGAAGGCTGAAGAAAAGAAAGTGTCGGAAGCTGCTTACAAATCCAGAAGAGTAAGAAGGGGACAGTTCCTGGATCAGAGGAAAGTAAAGGATTACCTAATGTGCGGGCCAGGGTGGTTTCAGTGCTGTGGTTGGCGCAATGGGCTGACTATAACGGAGACAGAGGGCTGTTGGAGTGAAGGTGGTTGCTAAGGTGTTTCAGAACACCCTTCTAAAGTACCTTAGAAATGAGTGGGCGGTTTGAAACTAGTCCATAATTATTTAGAATGTTTGAATTATGGTCTTGTTTTTAGTAGAAAAAAAAAGAAGAAGAAAGAAAAGTTAAAGGTGTCCCATAACCTATGAGGTCGTAGGTGAGCGAGGTGTCAGAGACCTCCGCTTCTCTTCGGGGTCAGCATATTGAGGGCGGCGTTCATCTCCTTTCCTTCGCTGCTTTACCTTCCTTGACCCTAAATTGGCAGGTACCCATGTAAAGCTGGGTGAACTGGGGGACTGTACTGAAGCCATCCAACTGGTAACCACGCTCGACACTGTTTAACATTGGCTGGGGGAAAGCGAGTCCTCTGACCACTGAGCTACCCCATCCCTTTTTTTGAGAGGTCTAAAAAATTCCCAGTTCTGAGAGTTGAGGGAAAATTTCAGACGGGGTCACAAATTTTTTAGTGACATTGCGTACAAGTTGGGGAAAAGGGACTTGATTTAAAAAGAGAAGCAGGTAAGGAATCAAGAGAGAGAGAGAGAAAAGAGATAGAGGGGAAAAAGGAGTTTGAAAAGGAGAGAGAGAAGAGAGAAGAGAAAAATGGGAGAGAGAGAAAAAGAGGGAAAAGAGGGGGAGAGAAGAGAGAGAGGAAGAGAGAGAGAGAGAGAAGAGGGAAAAAGCGGAAAACCCAAAGGGAAAAGGGATGGGTAAAGTGACCTTTCGCGTTTTTGGGGGAAAGACCCCACTACGGGCCCAATGTCGATCACCCCGTTTTTTCAAAGCCTTGAATAACCCCAAAGGGGTCTCTTCGAATTCAGCACAAAACAAACTGAGGGGAAGAGTTGGGGAAAAAGGCCTACACTAGAAAAGAAAATGCAGAAACCCCCCCAAAACAGGGGAAAAGGGAAAAAAAAACAGGACAGTGGAACGAAAGAAACGAGGACAGGAGCAAAAGGGAAAAAAAAAGGAGAAGAAAAACTAGGAAAAAAAAACACACACACACCCCACACACACAAAACACCACACACACACACACAACACAACACCCACACACACCCCACACACAACAACCCCACAAACACACACACACACACACACACACACACTCACACACACACAAAGCACGAACAAAAAAAATTGAAGAAAGGAGAAAGAAAAAAAACGAGAAAAGGAAAAAAACGAAAAGAAAGAAACACACACACACACTCACATCACACACACACAACCCCACACACATTTCACCCACCCCACCACCCCACACAAAGCCACTCCCCACACGCGCACTCAAAACACACACCCTCAAAAAACACCACACTCTCAAACACCAAACACAAAACACAAAAAACACATTCAATCACACTCACCACAACAAACACAGACACCCCACACATAGAAAACACCGACACGAAGACAGACAGGGCACACCACCCCCACACACACACACACACAACACACACACACACCCCACACAACAAAACACACACCCACACCCCCACACACAAAACACAACACACACACACACCCCAAACACACACACAAAGCCCGGTTAAAAATTGAAGAAAGGAGAAAAAGGGAAAAAAACGGGGAAAGAAAAAAAAGAAAAAAAAAGAAGAAACACAAAACACACACACACACTCACACAAACCACACACTCACAACACACTCACACAAAATACCACTCACCCCAAAGACACACACTCACCACACAATCACACACAACCCCAAAACCACACTCACACACAGACACACACACAGGGCCCCACACAGCCCCACACACGCCCCACCACACTCCCCAACCCCACATAGACAAACAGACACACAGGGCACCAAACACACACACACACAAAAACCACACACAACCAAGATCATATTAAAAGGGGAAAGAATGTTGCACAGCATGAAAAAAGAGGTCACAGCAACCCCCGAAAAACCCTATTGCAATGAAAAAACGTTTTGAAAATCAACTCAATAGTCCCTGATGTTCCCCTTTCTTCCCCGTCTTGCGGACCCCCAACCAAACAGCACACAAATTTTGGGGGGGGGGCCCGAAAAGGGGAAGAAACACACGAGGAAAGAGAAAGAAAAGACCCCGATAAAAAAAAGCGGCCAAAAAATTTCACAAGGACCCGAAAAGAAAGACATGAAAAAAAATGAAAAAAAAAAAAAAGAAAAGGGGACATTTGAAAAGCAAGCAAGAAAGAAAGAAGCAGAGAAAGAAAGAAAGAGAGGGAGAAAGAAAGCAGAGAATGAAAGAAAGCAAGCAAGAAAGAAACAAAGAAAGAGAGAAAGAAAAAAACAGAAAGACAGAAAGAAAGAAAGAAAAGAAAGAAAGAGGGAAGAAAAGAAAGAAACAAAGAAAGACAGACAGACAGACAGACGAACAGAAGTTATGAAAGAGAGTAAGAAAGAAAGAAAGAAAGAAAGACAAAAAGAAAGAATGAAAGAAAGAGAAGGGAAAAAAAGCGCGAAAGACAGAAAGAAAGACACAAAGAAAGGAAAAGAAAAGAAAAAAAAATTGTACAACGTCCAAGGTGTGAACTTACTGGTGACTACAGCCCGGAAGGCATTACTGTCAACTGGAACCACCCTCTGTCTTTGACCCCCTGCCCTGACATGTACACGCTTCTTCCACCTCGGCACAAAGGACAAAAACCAGGAGAGGAGAACACAGGAAAAAAAGAATGATGCATAAGAAATAAGAAAAAACCCAGATAGAAAATGGGATAAAGGGAGAAAAGTAGAAAGAAAGAATAAAGGAAGGAAAGAGAGTATAACAGAAAGAAAGTAAATAGTCGAGAAAGAAAAAGAATGCGCCAATTGCACAGGCAGAGAAATATCGGTCACTGCGCCCTTCAGTGTGTATTGAAGCAAATGACATCGTTACCGTCAATTTCACACATCGCCTGTGCTTCGAAGCTTGAGAATACAATTTAGAAATTTCTTTTTATCCCATATTTAAAAAAGCCCTGAAATTACAGAAAAAATATAAAAAATATAAAATGAATATGAAGACACACAAAGAATGAGAAATAGAGAACAGATAAACACAAGAAAACGTGACTTTAAAAAAAAAGAGCGGAAAAGAATAACATATAAAAGAGAGAAAGCATAAAAAAGAAAGAAATAAAACCCACGTCTTTTATCAAAAAGCAAAAAGAAAGAGAGACAGAAGAAAAAGAAGAAAATGAAAGAAAAAGACAGCTGCTAACAAAGCAACTATAGAACAAATGATAGAAAAAGAAAAGCAAGAAATAAAAACAAGTCTAAAAGGCCTACAGCCAACATCATCCCAACTTCATCTCAGTCTTACATTTCGGCACATAATTATCTTCTTCTTCTTTCTTCTTTCATCTTCCGCTGATGCCCTTCGGCGTCGCGGGGAGACACAGACGTCTGTCTGCAGCTAGGCGGGAGGCTTGATGTATGAACAGGTCATGGGCTCGCAGGATTGTCAGCCACGGAGTCGCTCCATCGTCTCCTTGGTCTACCTCTGGCTTTCCAGCCATTGTATTTGGTGGTGTATGCCCGTAGGGCTGGTTGGTTGGGCGGCATTCTAGTGAGGTGACCAAACCACCTGATCCTTTGTTTTTCGATGGTGGAGAATTGGTGTTAGTCCGACCATGTCTCTGATCACCTCATTCATGATCTTGTCGCGTCTGGTCTTGTTGACAGCTTTTCTCAGGCAGCGCATTTCACATGTGACCAATTTCTCTCTAAGGCTTTTGTTAGGGCCCATGTCTGACACGGTATGTGAGTGTTGGAACGAAGATGCGTTTGATGAGTTTTGCCTTGGTGCTCATTGGGATGCTGGAATGTTTTAGAAGGGGGGCGAGTTGGTAACTGACTGCGTTCGCTTTCTGGCATCTTGTTTCTATCTCTCTGTCCAATTTTCCATCTTCAGTGAAGAGGCTGCCAAGGTATTTAAATTCTTTGGTCTGTTTCAGCTGGGTGCCGTTGATGTTGATGTCCAACTTTCCTGGATTTCTGCTGACAGACATAACTTCTGTTTTGGTGATACTGATCTTCACGTCATACCTCTCGCAGCTTGTGTTGAGTTGGTCTGTGTGATCTTGAAGAGCTGCTTTGTTCTGATTCATCAGGGACTGGTCGTCAGCAAATAATAGTTCGTTCAGGGCCTCAAGATCTGGGTTGGCTTCCTTTGTGATCTGGTCCATATAGATCACGAAGAGAAGGGGAGAGAGTACGCAGCCTTGCCTGACCCCTGATGTAACCGGGAACCAGTCGGATATTCCACTGGCTGTTCGGACTGCGCTCATACTGTTGGCATAGATTGCTCTGATGTTATCAAGCAACTGCCCCTTCACGTCGTACTGCTCCAGGATCTTCCAGAGCTTGTCTCTGTTGACTCGGTCGAAAGCTTTTCTTGGTCAACGAATACTGTATGCAGGTCTTGGTTGTATTCGATGGCTCTTTCACACAGCTGTCGGAGTGCGAAAATGGCATCTGTGCACCCTCTTCCTTTCCGAAAGCCAAACTGGGCATTGCTCAGTAGGTGTTCTGCTTTGGCTCTTGTGCGCTGTTCCAGAATCTTTGCATACATTTTCCCTACATGGCTGAGAAGTGAAATGCCTCTGTAGGTACTGCAGTCTCTCTTGCTGCCCTTCTTCTTCCAAATTGGCACCACTATTGCATTTTGCCAGTCCATTGGTACTTTCCTCTCTTCCCATGCTTTCTGGAAGATGATGGTGAGCCACTTAACTCCCGTTTCTCCGCATGCAAGGATGGCTTCAGTTGTTATGCCGTCATCACCTGCCGCTTTGCCCTTTGGGCTGGTCTTAATTGCTTTTCTTGTTTCAGCTTCAAGGATTTGGGGCTCTAACTGGTCTTTATAGCGTGGTGAGAATTGAGAGCTGGAAGCTTGTACTCCAGATGGGTTTAAAAGATCTTTAAAGTAATCTTCCCATCGTTTCAGAATTTCCTCTTCTTTGTGCAGTGCCTCTCCATTTGCATCATTCACTACTGTTGTTGGATTGAATGGCTCATCTCTTACTCTTATCGTCTTCACACTTTTGAAAAATTCTCTTGGGGAGTTCTTGCAAATTTCACTTAACTTCTCTCCAAAAGTCGCCCAAGATTTTTCTTTGGAGGCTTTCACAACACGATTACTATGTCTTCTTGCGATTCTGTACTTGGCGTAGTCCTCTTCTGTCTTGGTCTTGGCCCAAGCTTTATATAGCTGCTTTTTTTTCTTTGATGGCTTCCTTCACCTCTTGTTCCACCTACTGTAGCTTTCCTGTTTTTTACCTCCACATTTCTTTGTCCCGCAAACTTCCCTTAAGGGTTCAAGAGAACTGGCTTGAAGGTGTCCCAGACTTGCTCCATGTTGAGAGGTGTTGTATCAATGGAGTCAAGTTTCACCTTAATAGCACTGTGAATCTGTTCTTGCACTTCTTTCTCTTCCAGTTTGAGGAGGTTGATCTTTTCAGGCTGGTTCTTCCTAGCAGTTGTTATTTTCTTCTTCTAAGTACTGGTGGCTAGAATGACAGGCCTGTGGTCAGAGTCAAGTTGGCATTGGGGATGGCTTTTGAGTCTTTGATGGCGTAACGTGTTCTAGATCTTGCAAGTATAAAGTCGATTTGAGACGAGATGTTGAGATCGTTCCATTTTGTACCAGGTGTAAATTTGGGAGGCTCGGTGTTGGAAAAAGGTGTTGGTGATGATCAGATCATGCTCTGCACATAGTTCCAGCACGTGGTTCCCGTTGTAATTGCAAGGTGTTCTGTGGTCACTGTGGGGTCCAAGATGTTTTGTCCACGGGTTTCTTCTCTCACCAACTCTGCCGTTGAAATCACCCATGACATACAGGTCCTCTTTGTCAGGGGTGCTATTGATGAGGTCGGAGAGCTCTTGATAGAATGAGCACATAATTATATCCCCACAAAATGTGAAAAGGAAAGGAATGCATTGTAGAGCAAAGCCAAGCCTTTCAATGCAATGCAATGCAGCACAGTACACTATAAAGCAAAGCACCATAGTTATCAAAACGTAAAACAAACAAAAAAACTAGAACAAAACAATACAAAGCAAACAAAAGCACAAAAATATCTACATTAAGCAACACAAAGCAAGAGACAGTAAATCAAGACAAAGCTAAGCAGAGCAAAGCATCACAAACCCAAACGATACAAAGCAAAGTAAAGCAAAACGACACCAATCAAAGCAACACGCAGCACACAAAGGTGCATTAACATTAAAACTGAAACGAAACAGAGCAGTGCAGTGCAATGCAAAGCAACGTAAGCGATGCAAATAAAATCGATACACACGACAACAGTACAGAGAAAATTAAAGTAAAACGACAAAGACCCAAGAAGAAAAAAGAAATCAAATCAAATCCAAGCAGGCAAAACCAAACGAAAACAAAGCAAGACAAAACAAAGCACACCAGAGCAAAGTGAAACAAGGCAAAACAAAACAAAGTGAAACAAGGCAAAGCAGAGCAAAGTGAAACAAGGCAAAGCTAAGCAAAGTGAAAAAAGGCAAAACAAAGCAGAGCAAAGTGAAACAAGGCAAAGCAAAGCAGAGCAAAGTGAAACAAGGCAAAGCTAAGCAAAGTGAAACAAGGCAAAGCAGAGCAAAGTGAAACAAGGCAAAGCAGAGCAAAGTGAAACAAGGCAAAGCAGAGCAAAGTGAAACAAGGCAAAGCAAAGCAAAGTGAAACAAGGCAAAGTAGAGCAAAGTGAAAAAAGGCAAAGCAGAAGCAAAGTGAAACAAGGCAAAGCAAAGCAAAGTGAAACAAGGCAAAATAAAGCAAAGTGAAACAAGGCAAAGCAAAGCAAAGTGAAACAACAAGGCAAAGCAAAGCAAAGTGAAAAAAAGGCAAAGCAGAGCAAAGTGAAACAAGGCAAAGCAGAGCAAAGTGAAACAAGACAAAACAAAGCAAAGCAAAGTGAAACAAGACAAAACAAAGCAAAGCAAAGTGAAACAAGGCAAAGCAGAGCAAAGTGGAACAAGGCAAAGCAGAGCAAAGTGAAACAAGGCAAAGCTAAGCAAAGTGAAAAAAGGCAAAACAAAGCAGAGCAAAGTGAAACAAGGCAAAGCAAAGCAAAGTGAAACAAGGCAAAGCTAAGCAAATTGAAACAAGGCAAAGCAAAGCAAAGTGAAACAAGGCAAAGCAGAGCAAAGTGAAACAAGGCAAAGCAAAGCAAAGTGAAACAAGGCAAAGTAGAGCAAAGTGAAAAAAGGCAAAGCAGAGCAAAGTGAAACAAGGCAAAGCAAAGCAAAGTGAAACAAGGCAAAATAAAGCAAAGTGAAACAAGGCAAATGCAAAGCAAAGTGAAACAAGGCAAAGCAAAGCAAAGTGAAAAAAGGCAAAGCAGAGCAAAGTGAAAAAAGGCAAAGCAGAGCAAAGTGAAACAAGGCAAAGCAGAGCAAAGTGAAACAAGACAAAACAAAGCAAAGCAAAGTGAAACAAGGCAAAGCAGAGCAAAGTGGAACAAGGCAAAGCTAAGCAGAGCAAAGTGAAACAAGAAAAAACAAAGCAGAGCAAAGTGAAACAAGGCAAAGCAAAGCAAGGTGAAACAAGGTAAAGCAAAGCAGAGCAAAGTGAAACAAGGCAAAGCTAAGCAGAGCAAAGTGAAACAAGGCAAAGCTAAGCAAAGCAAAGTGAAACAAGGCAAAGCAGAGCAAAGTGAAACAAGGCAAAGCTAAGCAGAGCAAAGTGAAACAAGAACAAACAAAACAGAGCAAAGTGAAACAAGGCAAAGCAAAGCAAGGTGAAACAAGGTAAAGCAAAGCAGGGCAAAGTGAAACAAGGCAAAGCTAAGCAGAGCAAAGTGAAACAATGCAAAGCAGACAAAGTGAAACAAGGCAAAGCAGAGCAAAGTGAAACAAGGCAAAACAAAGCAAATCAAAGTGAAACAAGGCAAAGCTAAGCAGAGCAAAGTGAAACAATGCAAAGCAGAGCAACGTGAAACAAGGCAAAGTAAATCAAAGTGAAACAAGGCAAAGCAGAGCAAAGTGAAACAAGGCAAAACAAAGCAGAGCAAAGTGAAACAAGGCAAAGCTAAGCAGAGCAAAGTGAAACAAGGCAAAGCAGAGCAAAGTGAAACAAGGCAAAGCAAAGCAAAGCAAAGTGAAACAAGACAAAACAGAGCAAAGTGAAACAAGGCAAAGCAAAGCAGAGCAAAGTGAAACAAGGCAAAGCAGAGCAAAGTGAAACAAGGCAAAACAGAGCAAAGTGAAACAAGACAAAGCAGAGCAAAGTGAAACAAGGCAAAGCATAGCAGAGCAAAGTGAAACAAGGCAAAACAAACCAGAGCAAAAGAAAATAAACCAGAGCGAAGCAATGCATTGCAAACCAAAGCAAAACTAACCAGTGCAAAGCAGGCTTGAACAGCTCTTATAAACACCAACAAAGTGAAAAGGGAAAGAAGCACACACATGGCCAGATATTAGAAAACAGAAAGACAGGAAGAACAAGAGACAAAAAGAAGTGAGAAAGATGAAAAGAAAGAAGAAAAAAACTCGAAAATAAATCCAGACAAGAAGAGGAAAAAATGTCATATGCACAAAGAGCAAATCCGAAAAGAAACTTATTCTTGGCCTTGGAGATTATAGTGGAGTGAAGGATTCCATTGCCATCATTTCAACATCATTTTCTTGCTCTTTTATCATTTTTTTAACCATACATAAAGGATTTTCTTTTCTCTTTAAAGATTTGTCATTTTTAGACTTCTCCAAATTCTATATGAGAAGAAGAGAGCAAAAGAAAGAAAATGACGAAGAAAGCAAGAAAAGGAAAACTTCAAGAGGAGGAGGGGGGGGGGGGGGCGATCAAAAACAGGGAATTAAAGTAAAGCGTGCGAAAGAAAATGGCAGCAGAGAGAAAGAAGCGAAAATGAAAAGAAAGAAAGAAAGACAGACAGACAAAACAGCAAAAGAACGAAAACAGAAAGGAAGGAAGAAAGAAAAAATCAAGAAAGAAAGAAAAGAAAGAAAGAAAAAAAAAGAAAAAATCAAGAAAGAATTTATTTATTTATTTATACCACTTTAAGTCACGGCAGATTTCTCTGCGTGAAATTCGGGCTGCTCTCCCCGGGGAGAGCGCGTCGCCACAAGAGCAGCGCCACCCAATTTTTTTTCTCTTTTTTTTTCCTGTCTGCAACAGTAATTGTTTCCCTATCAGAGTGGCTTTTTTTCTAAGAATTTTGCCAGGGACAACTCTCTTGAAAGAAAGAAAAGAAAAGAAAGAAAGAAAGGAAAAATAAAAAAGGAAGAAATGATTAGAACAAAGGAAGAAACCCATAAGAAATATTCATAAAAAGTTATAAATAAAAAAGATATTCAAACAAGAGAAGGAAAAAATGAGCAGACAAAGAAAGAAACAAGGCCAGAAAGACAGTTACAAGCAAAGAAACAGCCACACAAAAAGACTGTCACTGCAAGAAAGAACAGCAACTCCCCCCCACCCCACTCCTCACTAAAAAAAATCAACCAAATAGACAGTCAACAAAACATACGCCCTTTAAACAGATAAACAAGCTAAACAAAATGAAACTGAACAATAGACACACCCCAACAGACACAAATATTTTCATGTTTGCAAAGTACGACCGTGAGACTGTAATAGTTTTACTTTCAGGTTGATTTGCTATTGTACAGGTTTGGCTTTTAGCATAGTGTTCAGTTGTTCTGTTTTTGTTCTATTTGCGTTTCTTTGCCAAGTTTTAGCAACATATTGTTTGTATTGTTTGGAATCAGAATTTTGACACACACACAAGAAATATTTGACTACCAACACTTATCTCTTCGCTTTCAAGCCCTCATTTCATGACTCCGCCTGCCCCTCTCGTCTGATATCACTTTAAGTAAACAGACGTGAAATCGAAGACACAAACACGGACATAAACAACAACTACAGTAACAAAACAAGAGAAAAAAATAAAACACGAGAGGAAGAGAGAGAGAGAGAGAGAGGGAGAGAGAGGAGAGAGAGGAGAGAGAGAGAGAGAGAGAGAGAGAGAGAGAGAGAGAGAGAGAGAGAGAGACAGAGAGACAGAGAGACAGAGAGAGACAGGCAGGCAGACAGAAAGACAGGCAGACAGACAGACGCAAAGAGATAAACACACACAACACACACACACACACACACACACACACACACACACACACACACACACACTGAACAAACACCACTGGGGAGAAAGACGCCAGAGATGGCAGCGTAAGGAAAGTGCAAGTCCATTCAGTGAGCACGTCAAAGGGAGACTATCAGGGGAGGAGGGAAGAGCGACAACTCCATTCATTGGATGAGGAGAGCGATGGCTGTGGAGGGGTCAATGCAGGGAAGGGGCAAAGGGGAGGGGGGGGGAGGGAAGGGGAAAGGGGGAGGGGAGGGAAGGGGAAAGGGGGAGGGGAAGGGGAGGGGAGGGGGAAGGGGGAGGGGAAGGGCGCCTGTTTGCTGATCAATCCAGTGATAGACCTCTAGCTCTCCACGCCTCTGGCTGAGCCTGCTGCTGCCTCTTCTCCTTAGTGGGCTTCCCCCCCCCCCCCTCTCTCTCTCTCCTCTGTCTTTCTGTCTGTCTGTCTGTCTGTCTGTTTGTATGCCTGTCCCTCTTTCATGGGGACTGGATGTAAAAAGGCACATCGGTGCTCACTCATTTCCCTCGAATAAAAGAATTTGATTAGGTTTGATTTGACCTCTCTCCCCTCTCTCTCTTATCTTTCTCTCTTATTCCCCACTCTCTATCTCTCTCTATATCTCTCTATATGCATCTCTCTCTCTCTCTCTCTCTCTCTTCTCTCTCTCTCTCTCTCTCTCTCTCTCTCTCTCTCTCTCTCTCTCTCTCTCTCTCCACTAGACCAGTTCACATTAGAATGAGTTTGGGAACTATTTTGCTTATCTAGCTAGAGATCTTTGCAAACAAACAAAAAATTGATCTCGTAACATGAAAAGCAGAAGTTATTCACAACCGTGTTGCATAATAATCAGCCATCAAACGTGTTCGTGGGCCTGTTTATATCCTGCTATATGTGTCCACATTTTATAAAAACCCTTCACATGGGGCTGTGGCCTTTTCTTGAATAAATATTGCTATCGCCAGCTTTCTGTCTGTCTGTCTGTGTCTTTCTGTTTGTCTGTCTCCATCTATTTCTCTATGTGTACCCCCATCTCTCTCTCTCTCTCTCTCTCTCTCTCTCTCTCTCTCTCTCTCTCTCTCTCTCTCTCTCTCTCTCTCTCCCTCTCTCTCTCAATCTTGTCCTATGTTAAATGATCTTAGAACTCAGTTGATACCACAAAAATGTTTGAGCTTCCCTTCCATGTTTAGACTTTGTATACTTATGTCATCTACTAACGAACGCATTAATAAGCGACTAGCAATTTATTTGTATAAAGCTTTTAAAATTAGAAATACTGTCTGTACTTGAGGTGTTATTCTTCTGTTCTTAAATGTTTCCTATGCAACATGTTTTGGAATGTTGATTATATACACACACCTCCTTCATGAGGGGCCAAGGCCTATAATGAATAAAATTTTCGCATTCGCATTCTCTCTCCCTCTCTCTGGCTAAGTGGAACTGTTACTTGTAACCTGGCTTCACACTTTCTTATGTCAGGATGGGTTTGAGCAAGTGTGGCTCTTTGGTTGTGGCGTAGAACGATTGCTTATTTTTAGGGAACTGAGAGAAAGACTGCAGAGTTCCTTCTGCTCGACCATGTGGAACACAGCAGTAGCTTTTCCGTTTATAGACAGTACAAGACCTGTTTTGGAAAATGATGATGATGATAATAATAAATGGAATGTATATAGCGCTGTATCTTGCACAGACAAAACAGTTTGTGGATAAACATTTATCGGGACGCAGTTGCTCAGTTTCGGATGGGTGTGTCACAGATTCAAGTTCATAAATATCGTTACTCGAAGAATGAAGAATGTTTGGAATGTCAATTCTGCAGCAATACTTTAGAAACAGAAATTCAATTTATTTTTGAATGCCATAAGTACAAAGGTGTAAGAGCGAAAAATATTTAATAAATGCCGTGATCCCTGGAAATCAAATCTTTTCACGGAATTCCAAGAAGAACACATTTTTTATTGCGCTAGATTTTTATTCCATACCTTCAAACTCCGATCTCATGAACGGAAACTAAAAAATACTTGTCTAATGAGAGCGTGCAGGTATGTGTGATCAACATAAACATAGATTGGTTCTGTAAATTCTCAGACACTTGGTTTCTATGGGATGCTTTGGCAAAGTGTCTGGGAAGCGATGTTGATGTTTATTTTCCCCCATTGAAAGGGACTGTGGCCTCTTCAATAAACATGTGTGAGTGTCGGTGTCAGACAGTCAGAAAGATACAGGGAGATAAAGCCAGACATGCACACAGCAATGTATACACACATGCACGGGCGCGCGCGCACGCACGCACACACACACACACACACACACACACACACACACACACACACACACACACACACACACCACACACACACACACACACACACACACACACACACGCGCGCACGCACGCACGCACGCACGCACGCACGCACGCACGAATAAATAGATCAATCAGTCAATCAATCACTCACTCACTCACTCACTCAATCAATCAATCAAGAGCACTGACCTGGAAGAACTGTCGTGGAGGTCGGACACTTGCAGATCACACAAGCTGAAGGAGGCACTGTTTCTGAACTGAAACAAAGCAGACAGAGAGAAGGGAATAAACACACAGCCAACAAATCAATAGCAATAAGTTTGGAAAATGTTGTCTGAGTGCACTGGTGAACAACTAGGAATGAATAAAAACAAAGACATCAATGAATCGAATAATTTAAAAAATGGATAAATGACATGGTGGAGAACAAAGTAATGTCGAGATTACTGCATAATAGGACAGTAAGTAGAAGAATAGATGAATAAATAAAAGAAGACATAGAGAACTTAACAAATAAATGAAGAAATGTATGAATATGTAGATAAAACAAACAAACAAACAGATAGATAGATGGACAGATAGATAAATTGATAGATAGATAGATAAGATTCAAATGAATAAACAGATAACTGAGGAAAAAAAGGAAGAAAGAAAGTCAAGGTCGCGTGATGGGTCGGTGAAATGAGGCTTGAAACTCATCATCATCATCATCATCATTCATCATCATCATCATCATCATCAGCAGCAGCAGCAGCAGCAGCAGCAGCAGCAGCAGCAGCAGCAGCAGCAGCAGCAGCAGCAGCAGCGGCAGCGGCGGCGGCGGCGGCGGCGGCGGCGGCGGCGGCGGCGGCGGCGGCGCGGCGGCATAATCACCATCACCATCACCATTACCACCACCACCATCACTACCACCATCACCATCACCATCGCCATCATCATCATCACAATCACCATCGCCATCACCATTAACATCACCATCAGCATTGTCACCACCACCCCACCACCACCACCACCACCACCACCACCACCACCCACCACCACCACCACCACCACATCATCATCATCTCATCATCATCATCATCATCATCATCATCACCACCACCACCACCACCACCACCACCACCACCACACCACCACCACTACTCATCATCATCATCATCATCATCATCATCATCATCATCATCATCATCATCATCACCACCACCACCACCACCACCACCACCAACCATCACCATCAGCATGACCACCACCATCACTGTTATCATCACCATCAGCATCAATATCAGCATTGTCATTTCAGTCATCATCACCACCGTCCCCAGCATTGTAACCATCGTCATCATCAGCACCATCATCACCGTCATTATCATCACCATCACCATTATCATCAGTAGCATTGTCATCGTGGCTGTGGTCATAATCATTATGATCATCATGGTCATTTTGGGGTCACAGGTATCGTCATCACCGTGGACATGGAATCGAAATGGGGTGATGCTAGTCTTCAGTGTCGTCGTTGTTGTGTACAGGCATGGTCGCCGTTATCTGCAGACAATTAACACAGCCCTCCGCCCAGGGAGTTGTGCATTGCCGCCAACATGATCTTGTTGTGCTTTTGTTTCTGGACAACAGAGGCGTGTATCTGCATACTGTTAGCGGGGATAACTTTCATTTTGTTATAAGCTCTCGAGACTGTTAGGCAGGGATAATTGTCATGCTGCTGTCAGCTGTGCAAACTGTTGGCAGGGATAATTGTCATGCTGCTGTAAGCTGTGCAAACTGTTGGCAGGGATAATTGTCATGCTGCTGTCAGCTGTGCAAACTGTTGGCAGGGATAATTGTCATGCTGCTGTAAGCTGTGCAAACTATTGGCAGGGATAATTGTTATCCCGCCGTAAGCTCTGCAAACTGGTAATAGGGATGACTGTCATACTGCTGTAAGCTGTTCAGACTGTTGGCAGGGATAATTGTCATGCTGCTGTAAGCTCTACAAACTGGTATAGGGATAATTTTCATACTGCTGTAAGCTGTTCAGACTGTTAGGCAGGGATAACTGTCATGCTGCTGTAAGTTCTTTGATGCGCACTAACTGGTTATTACACACGGAACATCAGTTTGGCATCTTATCCAAAAGACTAGCCTCCAGACCCCAACTCATCGTGTTGTGGTAGAGAGAAATATCTGGCATGAGATGGGTCCTGAACCCTGGACCTCTCGATCGTTCACTAGGCACGACCACTACTGCTAAAACAAGGAACCACTACCTGCAAATCTTGTCAGAGGAGGGAAGAGGGAGGAGGGTGCCCCCTTGGCTTCATCAAGCAGGCGCGCCTGCAGGCCTGAATATTCATGTGTACGTGTCCCCCCCCCCCCCCCCCCCCACATCAGCCCCAGACTACAGTACAGCCACCCTCGCGGAGCTGTCACTCAGGCAAGTGTACTTACGCTCCCATGCACGCGGGTTGGCCAACATGCACCAACCTACCGTCACAGTTTTTTGCCTGCACGCGCGTACGCGCAAGCACGCTTTCATTCACGTTTTCTCTATTCGTTCTTTTATTCATAGGCATCATTTCTAGCTCCGCTAATGAGGAAGGCCATATCAGGGCAGAGACCTCGACAGGAGAGAGAGAGAGAGAGAGAGAGGGGGGGGGGGTCCACCAAGGATAGAGAAGTCTTGTTAGAATGTTAATCCAATTCCAGCTTCTTCAAGCCAGTGTCAAATTCATAGAATTGTTCCCCAGGAAGATGGAACAAAATCGAAAGAGAGTGAAAACACAGATACACAAACAGACTCACAGACAGGTAGACAGATGCACTCACATACACACACGCGCGCACGCACGCGCGCGCACAACACACACATACACACACGCGCGCGGCATATACACGCACAGCACAGCCCAGCACACTCGAGGCGCCCAATACATACACGCTCTCACATTTTATACACACTCGACAGAAACAACAGTAGTACACACACAGAATGAGAGAGAGAGTGGAGAGAGAGAGAAATGAGAAGAGAGATAGAGAGAGAGAGGAGAGAGAGAGAGAGAGAGAGAGAGAGAGAGAGAGGGGGGGGGGGGAAGAAGAAGAAGAAGAGGAATGAAGAAAAGGACAAGCTTGTAGACACGGAAAATAAAACAGGCAGGCAGATCAATTGCAGAAACAAGGGAAATCAGCATCAGATACACAGCAAGAAAATGTTGTTTAACAAACTGAAATACAAGGCACGATCGCATGGATGTATGCAAATGAATAATTTACCCAAATATAAGGGGACAAAAACCCTGTACAAATCTGAATCAAACTACCCCACTGGAAGTCGAGTTTTACACATGCACACACACGCGCGCGCGCTCGCGGATACACACAGACACAGACAGACACACACAGAGACACAAACACAGATAGACAGACAGACAGACACACACGCGCGCACGTACGCACGCACGCAAATACACACACACTCTCTCTCTCTCTCTCTCTCTCTCGCGCGCGCGCGCTCTGACGTCTTATGAAATTAATTTTACATTGAAAAAACCTGTGCATTCTAAATTTATGAACAAATACTTTGAAAAAATGTCTTGCCTAAGAAAATTCGAAATGTTCATGATTATTCAAATTTGGACTAAATGCATGGAATACTAAGTATTTTAGAAACACAGCCTGTGCTTGGTTTACATCCTGTTTTGTCTATCATGCATGCTTTGATGCTCCATTCAAAATGAATTTACATAAAATGAATTTACATTCAAGCAGACGGTTAGATATTTATCAAAATATACTACTATTTAAGAAGTATCATATGATTCAGGAATTCACAATATCAGTTGCTGTAGTCATATATTCTTCTCCTTTAAGAAGTCTACTGTAATAAGTTGTAGAAAAACACACATCACCACACACACCACACACACACACACACACACCACCACACACACACACACACACACACACACAACATCCATCCGTTTGAGACTATACACCGAGGTCCCGTGTGCGAACGCACGCAGAACATCTCGCGCACACGTTAAAACCCGTTCCGCTTTTCGGAAGAGTAGGCCATTATGTGTCGGTGGGAAAGGATGACAAAATGTACAAATCTGCATACACAAGGGGACTGGATGAAGAAAAAGCACATGAGTGCTTATTCCATTATCCTCGAAATAAAAGAACAAACTAAACATACACACACACACACGCAAGCGCATTTTGTACCCTTTCTTCAAAAAGGCAGAATGCACATGCTTGCCCCTGTCCCTGTAATGAACACAAATCACTTTGACATGCCGTGATATGTGACACTCTGCAGGACAGATCTTCATGTTCCTGACACACGCCCTTTCTCCTGCCAGAAGCTGGACAGCTGTCAGTCGATGAAGACACGGCTGTTGGCAGGGCCAGCAACTCTTCTCCACAGGCATCAGACACTCACTTCTCAAGCGGGCTCTAACATGTATACTATGTAGCAGCAGGGCCTGTTTAGACCATGTCAGAGGCAGTCATCTTCTTCGGTGAAGACTTCTCAGAATGTGCCAGCTACTTTGGAAGACACAGACAGTGTTAGCAGCCTCCTGAATGGAGCCGCTAGAAAAGCTTTACAGTCGTTTTGTATGGTGAAGGACCCGCTAGTGTACTCCTTTATGGTGTTCTGAGAACTCGCTCTGAACTAAGGAGTGGGCAAAACAAGTGTACATTACTCACAGGAATCTCCCGCATTAGTGCTATAAGAGCAGTATTACCAGCTATCAAAACTGTAGAGTGCACTAGTTCAGAATGATGAATAAAGTAGTTCAGAATGATGAATAAAGTAGTTCAGAATGATGAATAAAGTAGTTCAGAATGATGAATAAAGTAGTTCAGAATGATGAATAAAGTAGTTCAGAATGATGAATAAAGTAGTTCAGAATGATGAATAAAATAGTTCAGAATGATGAATAAAGTAGTTCAGAATGATGAATAAACAAAGTCACCTCATCAATTATTTCTTTGTTTTGCTGTACGTGCTCTTCTTCGTCTAAGAAGAAAAAAGGACCACTTGTATTGTCACCAACATCAGAAAGCTTTCAAGGATTTGAATACACACACACACCACACACACACACACACACACACACACACACACACACACACACACACACACACACACACACACACAACACACACACACACACACACAACACACACACACACACACACACACACACACAACACACACACACACACACACACACACAAACACACACACACACACACACAACACACACACACACACACACACACACACACACACAACACACACACACACACACAACACACACACACACACACACACACACACACACACACACACACACACACACACACACACACACCACACACACACACACACACACACACACACACACACACACACACACACACACACACACAACACACACACACACACACACAACACACACACACACACACACACACCACACACACACACACACACACACACACACACACACACACACACACACACACACACACACACACACACAACCAACACACACACACACAACACACACACACACACACACACACACACACACACACACACACACACACACACACAACACACACACACACAACACACACGCGGGCGTAGGGAAGAGGGCTGGGGTAGGGAGGATGATGCTGTAAGAGGAGTGTAAGGCAGAAAGTAAGAAAAGAAGAAGAGGACCAGATGAGAGGGAAGACAAGATGACAGAGCGCTCATCAAGCTTCAAGGCCAGACAGCATGCAGAAACCAGACAATGACAACAAGTTAAAAGGTAAAGGTGTCCCATAACCTATAAGGTCATAGGAGAGCGAGGCGTCAGAGACCTCACTTCTCTAGGGGCCAGCATATTGAGGGCGACGCCCATCTCCTCTCCCTCACTGCTTTACCTTCACTGACCCTAAAAAGGCAGGTACCCATTTACAACTGGGTGAACTTGGGGACTGTACTGAAGCCAAGGCACGCAAACGGTCACCCATCCAAAGTTGGTAACCACGCTTGATGCTGCTTAACCTTGGCTGGGAGAAAGCAAGTGCTCCGACCACTGAGCTATCCTGAGTTACCCCGTCAAAAAACACTCCTTCCTAATCAAAGCACACATGCAGGGGTGCATGCCAATGAGAGTTTTTGCACTGATCTGAAAACTACTGCGAAAAATGAACATGGTTATACTGCCGGAGTTTTGAAGATTGCACGTGTTTGCACAAACACAGACACACAGACACACAGACAGACAGACACACACACACACACACGCACAAGCACGTGCGCGCGCACACACACACACACACACACACACACACACACACACACACACACACACACACACACACACACACACACACACTACAATTAATTTTGATGTCTGTCTGTCTGTGACTGTGTGGCTGGCTCTCTTTCAGTCTTTTCTCTGTGTGTGAGACATATAGACAGAGAATGAAGAACCAAGACATATAGACAGAGCATGAGGAACCAAGACATATAGACAGAGAGTGAAGAACCAAGACATATAGACAGAGAATGAAGAACCAAGACATAAAGACACAGAGTGAAAAACCAAGACATATAGACAGAGAGTGAAGAGCCAAGACATATAGACAGAGAATGAAGAACCAAGTCATATAGACAGAGAGTGAAGAACCATAGACAGAGAGTTATTTTTATTTTATTTATTTATCTTATTCTTTTATATTGAGGATAATGGAATACGCACTTATGTGCTTTTTTACATTCAGTCCCCGTGTGTATGCAGATTTGTGAGTTCTCTCATCTGTTCCACAATGGCCTACAGTTACGAAAAGCGGAACAGAATTTAACGTGTGCGCAAGATGTTCTGCGTGCGTTCCCGTGAGAGGAACCAAGACATATAGACAGAACAGCAAATAAAACCGTTCTGCACAGAGAACAGCCACCCTGCAGAAAATATGAAAAGACATTTCTAGAAATCAATGGTCTTCACGTCAGCCAATGAAAAACGTGCCAATCCCAAAGGCCAGCAACTCGTGCTCCATCCTGCAGTGCCAAAGTTCGTTTCTAATGCCAACAGAAAAAGCAGCCTGGTTTTTTTAACCGCTCGAGAGCAACTGTCATCATGTCTTGAGTGTGAGTGCTGCAGGCTTAGTGAGAGTGTTTCAGGCGTAGTGTGAGTGTACAGGCTTAGTAACAGTGTTTCTGGCTTAGTATGAGTGTTGCAAGCTTAGTATGAGTGTTGCAGGCTTAGTATGAGTGTTGCAGACTTAGTGTGAGTGTTGCAGGCTTAGTATGAGTGTTGCAGGCTTAGTATGAGTGTTGCAAGCTTAGTGTGAGTGTTGCAAGCTTAGTGTGAGTGTTGCAGGCTTAGTACGAGTGTTGCAGGCTTAGTACGAGTGTTGCAGGTTTAGTACGAGTGTTGCAGGCTTAGTATGAATGTTGCAGGCTTAGTGTGTGTGTTGCAGGCTTAGTGTGAGTGTTGCAGGCTTAGTATGAGTGTTGCAGGCTTAGTATGAGTGTTGCAAGCTTAGTGTGAGTGTTACAGGGTTAGTGTGAGTGTTGCAGGCTTAGTGTGAGTGTTGCAGGCTTAGTATGAGTGTTGCAGGCTTAGTACGAGTGTTGCAGGCTTAGTACGAGTGTTCCAGGCTTAGTGTGAGTGTTGCAGGCTTAAAATGAGTGTTGCAGGCGTAGTATGAGTGTTGCAAGCTTAGTGTGAGTGTTGCAGGTTTAGTGTGAGTGTTGCAGGCTTAGTGTGAGTGTTGCAGGCTTAGTACGAGTGTTGCAGGCTTAGTATGAGTGTTGCAGGCTTAATGTATTGCAGGCTTCGCGCGAGTGTTGCAGGCTTAGTATGAGTGTTGCAGGCTTAGTGTGAGTGTTGCAGGCTTAAAATGAGTGTTGCAGGCTTAGTATAATTGTTGCAGGCTTAGTGCGAGTGTTGCAGGCTTAGTGTGAGTGTTGCAGGCTTAGTATGAGTGTTGCAGGCTTAGTGTGAGTGTTGCAGGCTTAGTATAAGTGTTGCAGGCTTAGTGTGAGTGTTGCAGACTTAGTATAAGTGTTTCAGGCTTAGTGTAAGTGTTGTAGGCTAGTGTGAGTGTTGCAGGCTTAGTGTGAGTGTTGCAGGCTTAGCGTGAGTGTTGCAGGCTTAGTGCAAGTGTTTCAGGCTTAGTGTAAGTGTTGTAGGCTTAGTATAAGTGTTTCAGGTTTAGTGTGAGTGTTGCAGGCTTAGTGCGAGTGTTGCAGGTCTAGTGCGAGTGTTGCAGGCTTAGTGCGAGTGTTGCAGGTCTAGTGCGAGTGTTGCAGGCGTAGTGTGAGTGTTGCAGGCTTAGTGTGAGTGTTGCAGGCGTTTTCATAACAAAAGGACGCTATTGACCACTCATGAAAACGTTGTCACTGTCGGATTGCATTTGTCCATAAGATGTCTTCCGTCTTTACCGGGGTATGGGGGATCAGTTCAGCTGGTCCAACTGAGAGGAGGAAGGAAAGGTGGAATCACCAACGCAACATGATTAGACACATAGTGTCTATCTGTTACCTGAATAGTATAGAAGATAAGACCAATTATTTGTTTCAGATTGATTAACTGATTCATTGATTGATCATCGAGGCATGTGGGCATGCTCAAAGCAACACAGCAACATTAATAACAATCACAATGACACTGACACTAATACTAGAACTGATGATGTGGGCTTTTATGAAATGAATCAAAACTAACAACAAGACATAGAGGCTGAAAGAAGGACATCAAGACAGATCGGCAGTCACAGACAGACAAACAGACAAGACAGGCAGGCAGGAAGGCAGACAGACACATATTTACAAAGTTTTAAAGTAAATATTTGGTCAGTTTATCTTATAAGAGTACATCTTTTTTTTCAAAAACATAAAAAATAAACTTTTGGGGTGGAGGAAAGCCAGCAAGGGCAAGATGGAGAGACACCCCCACACTCAGAATGAAGCACAATGGCAAGGGCATTCAGCAGCAGCAGCAGCAGCATTGTGCACTGGTCTGTGGAGTGACAGACACTAATTTACTTCTTTGTCTGATCAACAGCTGTCACTTTGGACTCAGTTCTAGCCCTGCCCCCCCCCCCCCCCTTCCCTACACACACACTTCAACACTCCATTGATTTGTTATCCTCGTCTTTAGACAGCTCTCAGGACGCTGAGAGATGAAGAAAGTCTGGATGAGTGATTGCAGGTATGCATGTGTGCTTGGATGCCTGCATGAGAGAGTGTGCACAAAACACACACACATTCACATACACACAAACACATGCACACACACATGCACATATTCTATATCCCTCTCATTTTCCTACACTTTCTCTTTGTAACACACACAAATACACACACACACACTCTCACACGCGCGCACGTACGCACGCACGTACACACACACACGCGCCACACACGCACACACACAAACACACACGTACGCGCATACACACACATACACACACACGCATGCACGCACGACGCACGCACGCATGCACGCACACACACACACACACACACACACACACACACACACACACACACACACACACACACACACAACACCACACAACACACACACACTCACACACACACACACACACACACGTGTAGAAAGGGAAACGAGAAAACTAGAGGTTGCAGAGAGGAGTGTGCACTCCTCATAAAAAGGGTAGCACTAATGGTGAGTTTGAACATTGTCGGCAGTAGAAAGTGCCTTTAAGAGAATGGTCACTGCTAATGCTACAAATCAGAAAGAATCTGTCAAGAAGTGGTGAAAGATGAAGTCAGCAGGGGGGGGGGGAAACTTATCTATCTCTATCAGTGTTCTACAGCACGATGGGGGGGGGGGGGGGCGGGGGGGGGGGGGGGGGGGGGGGGGGGGGGGGGAGGGGGGGGGGGGAACTTATCTATTCAGTGTTCTACGGGGCGGGGGGGGGGGAGGGGGGGACTTATTATCAGGTCTACAGCGGGGGGGGGGGGGGGGGGGGGGCGAGGAGGAGCTGGGTAGCTTTATATATCAGTGTTCTACAGCGGCGGGAGGGGGGGGGGGGGAGGGGGTACTTATCTATCAGTGTTCACAGTGTTCACGGTGGATCGGTGGTCTAGAGGTAACGCGCCTGTCTAGAAAGCGAAAAGTCCGGGTCTGAAGTGTGCGGCGTTCGTACCCCGTTTGGACCGGAAATTTTTCCCCCATCCATTAGACCATGAGTGGTGGTCTGGGCGCTAGTCTTTCGGATGAGACGATAAACCGAGGTCCCGTGTGTTACACGTAATTATTTAGCGCACGTAAAAAAACCCACGGCAACAAGAGAGTTGTCCCTGGCAAAATTCTTAGAAAAAAGCCACTCTGATAGGGAAACAAATACAGCTGCAGAAAAAAAAAAGGGTGAAAGGGTGGCGCAGCGCTAAGTAGCGACGCGTTCTCCTGCTCTCCCTGGGGAGAGCAGCCCAAATTTCACGGAGAGAAATCTGCTGTGACTTAAAGTGGTATGAAATAAAATCTGAGCGCTTTGATTTGTTGCTTTACAAGATTCAGCGCTATATAAATTCCATACATTATTATTATTATTATTATCTGGAGAAGAGACATAACCCCGCCTTCTTAGGAAAATCAATGGAGTCTCTTTGAGATCAGGCTTTGATATCAGTAGACTGTCGCTGAGCTAGGAGTAAGTGCGTGACTGACAGTGAGAGAGAGAGAGAGAATGTGTGTGTGAGACTTTTTTTTATATCGAGGATAATGGAATAAGCACTCATGTGCTTTTTTACACCCAGTCCCCGTGTGTATGCGGTTTTGTAAATTTTGTCATCTGTTCCCACTGGCACACAATGGCCTACTCTTTCGAAAAGCGGAACAGGATTTAACGTGTGCGCAAGATGTTCTGCATGCGTTCGCACACGGGGCCTCGGTTTATAGTCTCATCGGAAGGACTTTGACATTCAGTTCGAATTTTTTGTCAAACTGGGAAGAAAGGGCGAGGCTTGGAATCGAACCCAGAACCTCACGGTTTACTTGTTGGCAGGCAAACGTCTTAACCATCCTGCACCTTCCTTCTCTGAAGGAACAGAGAGAGAGAGGAGAGAGAGAGAGAGAGAGAGAGAGAGAGAGAGAGAGAGAGAGAGAGGAGAGAGAGAGAGAGAGAGAGAGAGAGAGAGAGAGAGAGAGAGAGAGAGAGAGAGAGAGAGAGAGAGAGAGAGAGAGAGAGAGAGAGAAGGACAGATAGGGAGGCAGACATAGGAAAAGGAAATGAGAGAAAAGAACAGAAGAGCAATTCGTATAACAATATCATGCAATCTAATGGTTACGTACACATGAAAAACAATACAAGACAGAGGAGACAGAAGCAGCACACACTGTGCAGACAGGGAGAACAGACTGAAGACAGATGCAGACAGGGAGAACAGACTGAAGATAGATGCAGACAGGGAGAACAGACTGAAGACAGATGCAGACAGAGAGAACAGACTGAAGACAGATGCAGACAGGGAGAACAGACCAGACAGGGAGAACAGACTGAAGACAGATGCAGACAGGGAGAACAGACTGAAGACAGATGCAGTCAGGGAGAACAGACTGAAGACAGATGCAGACAGGGAGAACAGACTGAAGACAGGTGCAGACAGGAAGAACAGACTGAAGACAGGTGCAGACAGGCAGAGAAGGAAAGGAAAAGAAAGAAAGCGTTCTGTTCGGACAGGAGTCAGCAGCAAACCAACACTGCACACAGAGCTGTCAGTTTCCCCCCTTTAAGCTGCTCTCTGCTGCTATCCATTCCATTCCAGCCCAGCACAGCCCAAATGAGGCCAGCTGGTGCTAATCATAGCAGGAACTGACCACACTTGGACTTGGTAAAAGGAAGGGGTGCGCTAAACTTAGCACTCTTGACTGAGTGATGTTGGATTTGTGCGCTGTGAGATCGAATGTAGCTACTGCTATCAGCCCAATGGCCTACCCATCAGCCAATAACAACGCACCAAGATAAAAGGCTGACAACCGCCCCATCATGCAACACTGTTGTCTTTCTCGTGCCAACCTTGCAATGCAGCAGTTTTGTCTGTTCCACCGATGGAAGGCAGTTAGCTGTGACCATTTTCTGACATCAGGAACAAAACTTTTGTGCTTCACTTAAATATGTAGAATTGCAGTTGGGCAATATCCATCCACCCTTTTGAAACGTAGGCCAGCTATGGTTTGTGATGGTGACACAAAACTTGCCAGCATGCACTTTTCCCGGAGAAGAATGGGCGTTACCAGGTTAATCTTGCCCAGGGCACACTGCTGGAGTTCAGCACAGTGAAGCAACCAGTCGTGAAGGAGCTAGGGTCAAGGGAGGATTTAGGCAGGACTACTTGAATAATCTGCAAGGCAAAGGACATTCCAAAGCTCTAGGAATTTGACAGCTGTCTTACTTCTTTAACCTGGCCCTAAAATGAGCCACACTTGATCAAAGTCTAAGTTTCTAGCTCACAATTGAAAAAACATTGACAAGTATCACCATCACCACATAATGCTGATGACAACAACAACGTCGGCGACGATATTGAGAACGATGAAAGACGACAACGAGGTCAGCAACGATAATAACAACTATAACGATTACGACGATGACAACAACAAAAATGGATGATGATGATGATGATGATGATGAAAAGGAAATTGATGATGACGACGACGACGACGACGACGATGGTGATGATTGTGATAATGATGACGACGATGATGCAACAGGAGGAATGACAATATGTAGACATTAGCATAGACAAATCGCCCAAGAAGAGGTGGCTGATCCTTTTGTTGATACATGAAACACCAACACAGAGGTAGGGAATGAAGAGCGTTGCTGGCAGTGCTGTGCTGTGTGGCAGAACTCCTTAGCCTCTAGCACTACATCCCCACTATACTATGATTAGTGTGTGTGTGTGTGTGTGTGTATGTGTGTGTGTGTGTGTGTGTGTGTGTGTGTGTGAGAGAGAGAGAGAGAGAGAGAGAGAGAGAGAGAGAGAGAGAGAGAGAGAGAGAGAGAGAGAGAGAGACATTGGAGGGACGATAAAAAACTATGGACGAGATAGCCCAAAATGTACAGACAGAGAAAGGAAGAACCAAGACAGTGACCACTCTACTCAAAGAACAGCAACCCTGCAAAATGTTTTTAAAAAGACATTTCTAGAAATCAATGGTCTTCACGTCAGCCAATGAAAAACGTGCCAATACCCAAGCCGTCAGCGCCTGGGGTTCATCACAGTTCTTGGTTAAACCATTGACGCTGGGGGCAACAGCAAAGTGAGAGGCTGTATGACCAGTGGCTTTTCCACTCATGGAATTCCACTTTACAGCTTAGTCTTTAGTAATCGACAATGACTCTCTGACTAGGAGGCTTGACTTGCACAGTCCTTATGTGCTGCAGCCCTGGGGGCTAGTTGGCCTTTGGAGAACATCTCCAACGCTAACTGTCCTTATGCCCACTTGGCCGAGAGAGTGGGGATGTACCGTGGGCAAGGCATCTCCACTATAATCAAATTTCTGCCCAATTTCCGAAACAGCAGCTGCCTCCTCTGCTGTTTTGGAGGTCATCGTCGAAAACGATACCCAAGACCAGCAACTCGTGCCTCATCTTGCAGTGCCAAAGTTTTGTTTTGAATGCCAACAGAAAAAGCAGCGTTTTTATTTATTGGCTGCTCAAAAGCAACTGTCATCGTGTGCGAGTATGAGTGTTGCAGGCGTTCATTCAGAGATGGACGATGCTGAGCATGCAAAATTGGACATCAGTGTGATCTGGTACGAGAGCAGACGAATATTTCCCAAAGTGTGACTTATTTGTTTTCCAGCTTTTCTATCTGCGCAGATGAAAGAACTATGGCATCAAACAAGTCACCACCTTTAAACATAAGATAACTTTGTGTTGCGAGTATTTGCACGAGCCCATATCTGCAAGTTGCGGTTTTGTTAAATTTAATGTACCCCTTGGGGATGGGGAGGGGGGGGGGCGTTCTTGAAATAAAATCTTGAATCTTGAATCTTGTCAGTAGCGTGGGTGATTGTAGCAGGTATGACTTTTGTTTTATCGACACTTCATTGCTTGATTGTCTGATGGATTGTATTATCAAGGAATGGGCACATGTTTGAATATCATTATTGATAAGAGATTTAAAAACATGCTACTGCTGCTGATGCTGATGCTGATGATGCTGATGCTGATGCTGGTGATGATGGTGATGGCGATGATGATGATGATGATGATGATGATGGTGATGGTGATGATGATGATGATGATAATGGCGACGGTTTTGTTGATTGCTTTTGTTTGTGAGTGAAAAACAGATATACAGAGAGAGAGAGAGATGAAGAGAGAGAGAGAGGAGAGAGAGAGAGAGAGAGACAGAAAGAAGACAGACACACACACACACACATACACCCCCCCCCACACGCGTGCGCACACACACACACACACTCACACACACACACACACACACACACACACACACACACACACAACACACACACACACACACACACACACACACACAACACACACACACACACAGAAGAAGGCAGACGGACTGATTTTTAACAGACAGACAGACAGGCAGGCAGACAGGCAGACAGACTAATTTTTGAATGTTTATTTTTCAAAGAGCCGTGGATCTTCAAGTAGCTTTTTTTTAATTAAAAAAAGAGTTAACCGGATTTTCAAATGCATTTAAAAAACGAACTTAGGGCTGAAGAGAGCATGCAATCAAGCGCAGGATGGAGAGATGACTAAGCCCAGTGACTGGGAAGGAAGGAGTGAGCGTCACGGTGGAGCCAGGCAGCAGTGGCACTCTGCACAAGTCTGAACAGCCAGACACAAATCTGCCGTCTTAGAGAGATCAATAACTGTCACTTTGGATGAAATCTCCCCTCCCCCCCCCCTCCCCTCCTCTGGCATTCCATTGATTTTTATATCAACGTCATCAGAGCCCTTCTCAGGGCACTGAAAGGTGAATGGGGAATTGACGAACGCGCATGCACTCGTTTTGTACACGCATACAGGCATGACGGCATGAAGGCGCGCACGGAAGCTTGCATTAATGGATGTGCAAACACATACACCCTTCTTATCTCTCTCTCTCTCTCTCTCTCTCTCTCTCTCTCTCTCTCTCATCTCTCTCTCCTCTCAACTCTCTCTCTCTCTCTGTCTCTATCAATATTGTCATTCTCTCTCTCAATAGAACAATTATCAGCGAAATGGATAATTACTACTTTCGCGTTACAACTTACACAAGCACGATTCACATTGCTATAATAGTTCACACGAAGTTAAACAATGTCCCATTTGTAAAGACCAAATAGAGGATGAAGAACACTTTTTTTTTTATTAAGAAGAAGAATGCAAGAGGAGAGAAGGGAACAGATGAAGGCCAAAGTGTAGACAAGTGATGCCAGAAGAGACGATGTATCGTCCTGTTGATCATGCCAGACTGGTGGCTCCAAGAACAAACCTTCACAAGGCCAAGGGAGAACAGAGAGAGAGAGAGAGAGGAGAGAGGATGAGAGAGAGAGAGAGAGAGAGAGAGATGGAGAGAGAGGAGAGAGAGAGAGAGGAGAGGAAGAGTAGAGGGAGAGAGAGAGAGAGGGAGGGAGAGAGGAGAGAGAGAGAGAGAGAGAGGGAGGGGAAGAGAGAGAGTGTGTGTGTGTATGTGAGAGAGAAGAGAGAGAGAGAGCGCGGGAGGGAGGGAAGGGAAGAGGGAGGGATGGGAGGAGAGAGAGAGATGAGAGAGAGAGAGAGAGAGAGAGAGAGAGAGAGAGAGAGGAGAGAGAGAGAGAGTGAAGAGAGGAAAGAGTAAGAGAGAGCTGATGAATGTGATGTTGGATTGAGGATGAATGACTGAATGATATTGATTTTTTCAAGGTATAAAATAGTAAGAGTTCTTTTTAAAACATCTAGCTCTCGAAAACATACCCCCCCCCCCCAACAAAAAGATACAAACCCGACCAAACCACACCCAGACAAGGACAAGAAGAAACAAGAAAAAGGCAAAAATATACAGCCACGTAACATACCAATAAAAACAAGAGCAAAGTTTGTAAGTCGCAATAACTTGACATTGACAAAATGAAGAGGGAGACTTCAATTGAAAGAGAGAGAGAGAGACAGACAGAAACAGAGACAGAGACAGAGAGAAACAGAGACAGAGAGACAGAGACAGACAGACAAACAGACAGGCATACAAACAGACAGACAGACAGACAGACAGGGCTGAGGGAGATTGTGTGGCCGACGGAGATAATCCTGCAAACCAAGTGTAGGGCCCGCGAGAGGAGCTGGCAAGGCCTTTGCTAATCCCAGACACGTGTGACGGTGTAAAGCGAACAAGAGAAGCAGAGAGTTAACTCCATCACTGGCCTATCTCCATAGTCTTTATGCTTCTGAGATGATGCAGCCATACGTACCTGAACGACAACCTCCATCAAGCTCTGATTCACGGCTTCTTCCAAATACCTCCAACAAACACGGGATCTTTTGGTCAGCGTGTCTTTTCAAATTCATCCCCTTCTGTCTGGAGCACTTTGCCTCAGAATCTGCGTCATCCCTGTTCTCTTTCTTTGTTCAATTACAGTTTGTAAAGTTCTTTGGTTGCTACCTCCATAAAGGAGAAGGGACATGTTTAAAGTGTCCATTATTATCAATGTGCTTATGATCACTATTGCTTTTGTGTCTTGAAGGAGCTGATTTTAGAAAGGGAGGTAAATCATTTCTTAATGTTCCTCCTGAATACATAAGGCTTGACTTGCAGATTAGTACGGGGCCTGTGCTAAACAGTCCTGGAGTTGTCAAAACTCGGCACCGTTTTCTTTGGGGCTTTTCCATTTATCGTATTGCACATACATAGACGCTTGTTTCAATATAAACCGTCTTTGAGTGGAGAAATATTTCTCACTCTTTGTAGTTGACCCTGGTCAGTGTATGAGGATTAAGTCCGATCAGTTTGACGGATCATTATCTAATTAAGTGGCTTATTATGCTTTGGATTTGTTTCAACCAGAACTATCTTATAAGATAGAAGCATAATTCATAAAACATATGTGCGTGAAAGAATAGTTTTCGGGAGTGTAGATTTAGAAAATTCCTGATTTTTGGAAGTTGGTATTAGCTTACTATTATTGAAGCTATGCATTTTGACCAGTTGTCAATTACTGCACCTAGTACTTAATGTGAAACGACTTCTTTCTAAATGTGAAGCGACTTCTTTCTTAATGTGAAACGACTTCTTTCTTAATGTGAAACGACTTCTTTCTAAATGTGAAACGACTTCTTTCTTAATGTGAAACGACTTCTCCCTTAATGTGAAACGACTTCCTTCTAAATGTGAAACGACTTCTTTCTTAATGTGAAACGACTTCTTTCTAAATGTGAAGCGACTTCTTTCTAAATGTGAAACGACTTCTTTCTTAATGTGAAACGACTTCTTTCTAAATGTGAAGCGACTTCTTTCTTAATGTGAAACGACTTCTTTCTTAATGTGAAACGACTTCTTTCTTAATGTGAAACGACTTCTTTCTTAATGTGAAACGACTTCTTTCATCTTTTGTCCTTCATTGTACATGGAACGAATAGAAAATGACATGTCTGTCTGTTCTGCCGAGTGGTTATAAATATACACTTTGATTTATTTGAATTAAGCGGCATATGATTGGATTCTTTCCATTCGATAAGTTTATCAGTTTTTGCCTGCGTGTTGATTACGTACACGTTTGTTGGGTTCATGGTTATTACATGATCATTGATACAGATAGAGAAAAGAAGTGGTCCTGATAATTATTGATCCTTGTGGTATTCCATACTTCATAGATAAGGACGATATTCGTGTGAGTACGTGCGTGCGTGCGTGCGTACGTGCGTGTGTGTATGTGTGTGTGTGTGCGTGTGTTTGTACTGAAACACTGATAGAAGTGAGAGAGATTTATTGTAATAGGCACTAAATTAGGATAAGACTCGTTAGTTGAAGAACGTTGAAATGGATTTTGGGGAAGGTGAGTGGACAGACAGGAAGAGCAGTGTGAAAGCTAAGAAAGCCTGCATGTGAGTCCTGCACGACCAGAAAATGCAGTGTCTAGGACAGTGAATAGACGCAGTTCAGCAGACAGACAGGCAAGCAGGCAGCTGCAGGAGATAGACAGACAGGCAGGCAGGCAGGCGACAGGCAAGCATGCAGGAGCAGTAGACAGACAGGGCAGCAGAGCAGGCAGGCAGATAGACAGACAGGACAGGAGGCAGATAGACATGCAGGCAGGCGACAGACAGGCAGCAGGCAGATAGACGACAGAAGCAGGCAGGCAGGCAGCAGGCAGGCAGTAGACAGACAGGCAGGCAGGCAGGCAGATAGACAGACAGGCAGATAGACAGACAGGCAGGCAGATAGACAGACAGACAGGCAGGCAGGCAGGCAGGCAGATAGGCAGGGAGGCAGACAGGCAGGCAGGCAGGGAGGCAGGCAGGCAGATAGACAGACAGGCAGATAGACAGACAGGCAGGCAGGCAGGCAGATAGACAGACAGGCAGGCAGGCAGATAAACAGACAGGCAGGCAGGCAGATAGACAGACAGGCAGGCAGGCAGCATAGACAGACAGGACAGGCAGGCAGAGCAGGCAGAAGGAGCAGACAGACAGGCAGGCAGGCAGGGAAGGCAGGCAGCAGACAGGCAGGGCAGGCAGATAGACAGACAGGCAGGCAGGCAGACAGACAGGCAGGCAGGCAGGCAGATAGACAGACAGCAGGCAGGCAGGCAGGCAGGCAGCATGCAGGCAGGCAATAGACAGACAGGCAGAGCAGGCAGGGGCAGGCAGGCAGGCAGATAGACAGCAGGGCAGGCAGGACAGGCAGGCAGGCAGGCAGATAGACAGGCAGGCAGGCAGGCAGACAGGCAGGCAGGCAGGCAGATAGAGACAGACAGCAGCAGATAGACAGACAGACAGGCAGGCAGGGAGGCAGGCAGGCAGGCAGATAGGCAGGCAGGGAGGCAGGCAGATAGATAGGCAGACAGGCAGGCATATAGACAGACACATAGATAGGCAGGCAGGCAGATAGACAGACAGGCAGACAGGCAGGCAGGCAGGCAGATAGGCAGGGAGGCAGGCAGGCAGACAGACAGACAGGCAGGCAGGCAGGGAGGCAGGCAGGCAGACAGACAGACAGGCAGGCAGGCAGGCAGGGAGGCAGGCAGGCAGACAACAGACAGGCAGGCAGGCAGGGATGCAGCAGGCAGGCAGAAGGCAGGCAGGCAGGCAGGCAGACAGACAGACAGGCAGGCAGGCAGGCAGGGAGGCAGGCAGGCAGACAGACAGACAGGCAGGCAGGCAGGGAGGCAGGCAGGGCAGGCAGGCAGGAAACTCAGCGGCAGTACAGTTCAGTACAGTACCTGGGCTTGGGCTGTCCAGCAGCGGAGGAAAATCCATCTCCTTGGTGAGATCAATAGCAGACGATTCAGACTGAGTCACCGCCCTTCTCTTTCCATCGCCATTGATTTGTCCACATCATCAGGCCCTTACCACGCCACACAGGGAGGAAGAAAGGGCAGACGACACGGAAGAGGAACCAGGCAGATGGAAAGAAGAAGAAGAAGAAGAATTGAACTGAACTGAACTGAATTGAATTGAATTGAAGGAACTTTATTTTTAGACGGTAATAGAATAGGCGTGACAGTTGTTTGGGTTTTTTTGTTTGGTTTACATCCATCCCTTTACAACAATAGCCATAAATAACAAAATAAAATCAATGACAAGAAAAAAACAACGGGGGAGGGCAAACATCTGTCTGTAACTTGGTGTAAATAATAATCATACAATCATTATATGTCTTCACGTAATAGTTGAACAGCAGAAAGTACATGTGTATATGTCTCTGTGTGTGTGAGGCAATGACAATGACAATGACAAAGGTTTATTGTGATAAGCAAGATGCCCATTCACAAGGGGACAGTGGGAGGGGGGCTGGGCACAAAACACATAATATCAAATACCGAGAACATAACAAATTTCAGCCCAAATAGTCATCATGTCATGGATTCCAGAACATGGTTACGTAGAGATTCAAATCCTTTTTTCATAAGGAATTGTCAAGGTGGAGGAGTTTCCACAAAAAAACTGTACAAATTCAAAATCAACTTTTTACAACAAACTGGTCTGCGACAAGAAAACAAGGTCACAATGTCTCTTCTTCCTAGGTTTTTTTTCATGGCATAAGCAATTTTACACGGCTAACACGTGACAGACTCGTGACAATCTAGGTGGCATGTAGCCTACAGCTATTCTCTCTCTTTCTCTCTCTCTCACACACAAACACACACACAGGCACGCACGCAAACACATGCAGAGAGAGACAGAGGCAGAGACAGAGACAGAGACAGATAGACAGACAGAGAACGAAATTTTCTTTCACCGCGCGGGGTAATGGGATAATCAAATCAACAATCCATTTGACTACCTAGCCCCAGGTTTAAAGATAAGAAACAACATAACAAAATATAAATGGTTAAAAGGCCGCCCCCCCCCCAAAAAAAAAAAAATCCATTATTTGCGACAACGCAGTATAGAGACAAGGGGAAGAAAGAGTAATTGCACATAATTTCTGTAACAATGTCCATCTCTGACAGCTGTCCTGGCTTTATACATGTTTTCATGTATTTTGAATAAGGTCACACTTCTTCAGAAACTAGTCATCAAATTGTCTTACACATTCCCTGACACCACTGCAGGTTACTTGTGATGCCACTGCTGCCTCCTGCAGGCCAGAGGAACCACTGGTCTGGCATTCAGTCTCACTGTCTGCACACTGAGGACCCCTCCTGCCTCTTCCCCCCCTGGCCTTGTCTTCAGCCATTTTACCTCGACTCGTGTCCTCGTCACCTTCCTCTGCACTGCTCAGACTAGCACGGGCCAGTCCTTGTTCACACTATAGCACAACGCCACTCCCTGCCTGTGTGGGAGGTGCTCCGTGTACCACAGGTTACCTCTTGTTCACAATATAGCACAACGTCACTCCCTGCCTGTGTGTGAGGTGCTCAGTGTACCACAGGTTACCTCTTGTTCACAGCATAGCACAATGCCACTCTTTTATAGGTTATTTTTTATATTCTTTTATTTCGAGGATAATGGAATAAGCACTCATGGTCATGTGTTTTTAAAAATCCAGTCCCCATGTGTATGCAGTTTTGTACATGTTGTCATCCATTTCCACAGGCACACAATGGCCTACACTTCCGAAAAGCGGAAGGGGTTATAACGTGTGCGCAAGAATTTCTGCGTGCGTTCGCACACGAGGCCTCAATTTATAGTCTCAACCGAAGGATTGTTTTGGGGAGTGGAGTCAGCACTGATGTTAACTCCAGAGGAAAAATCCTCTTGAATGAGATTCGAACCCGGGTCAGCAGATCACTCTAAGTATGTCTGTGTGTGAGGTGCTCAGTTTACCACAGGCTGTTCTTGTTCACAGCACAGCACAATGTCTCTCTCTCTGTCCCTGTCTCTCTCTCCGTCTCTCTCTTTGTCTCTCTCTCTGTGTCTCTCTCTCTGTCTCTCTCTCTGTCTCTGTCTCTCTCTCTGTCTCTCTCTCTCTCTGTCTCTCTCTCTGTCTCTGTCTCTCTCTGTCTCTATCTCTCTGTCTCTATCTCTCTCTCTCTCTCTCTCTCTCTCTCTCTCTCTCTGTCTGTCTCTCTCCGATGATTAAAATGATGCATTGATAATGATGACGTAGTCGATGAATAGTAATGATGGTGATGTTGATATGCTAGCTGCAGTTACTGCTGTGGATAATGAAGATACTGATGGCAATTTTTATGTAGATGTTGAAGGTGATGATGGGGATGATGATCACTAGAAGACATCGAGTGTGATTCTGTATACTTGCAGAACTGGAAATGCGAAATGGATAGAAACGTTGTCTGCCACGACGCCTGTCTTTCCCCCGCCCCAAACATTTTGTATAGTAGCCCCAAGGCCGAAGTATTATAAACCTTTTCAGTGTTCAGTGTTCTCTCTCTCTCAAACACACAGACAGACACACGCACGCGCGCGCGCACACACGCACACACACACAAACGCACACACACACACACACACTACCACTACCCCATCATCACACACCTTAGTCAGATAGCTAATGATAATGCCTAGAGCGTCAACGAGAGATAATGATCAAGACAGAATCTTCATCACTCCTCGTGAAGAACACCCCCCAGAAGACAGCATCACCCGTGTTTAGTGCCAGAAGTCTGGTACAGGCAGCCGCAAAGTACCCCCATCTCGTCTGGCGTGACTCTCATCATCCGACACTGGTTTCACGCTGCTGTGTTCTCTTTTGGCTGCCGCCAGACAGGAATGGTTAGGCCCTCTCACTAACCATGATTCTGGTGCCATTGCTCAGGAAGATTACCGTCATATTTGCGCGTAAATCGTTAAGTAGAACAGAGAGAGATAGAGATAGATAGATAGATAGATAGATAGATAGAGATAGATAGATAGATAGAGAGAGAGAGAGAGAGAGAGAGAGAGAGAGCGAGAGAGAGAGAGAGAGAGAGAGAGAGAGAGAGAGAGAGAGAGAGAGAGAGAGAGAGACAGACAGACAGACAGACAGACAGACACAAATACAGCCTCTCTCTCTCTCTCTCTCTGACACACATTTCATTTCATTTATACCACTTTAAGTCACGAAATTTCTCTGCGTGAAATTCGGGCTGCTCTCCCCGGGGAGAGCGCGTCGCCACAAGAGCAGCGCCACCCTTTTTTCGGTTTTTGTCTGCAACTATATTTGTTTCCCTATAAGAGTGGCTTTTTTCTAAGAATTTTGCCAGGGACAACTCCCTTGTTGCCGTGGGTTCTTTTACGTGCGCTGAATAATTTTGTGTAACACACGGGACCTCGGTTTATCGTCTCATTCGAAAGACTAGCGCCAAGACCACCACTCATGGTTTAATGGATGGGGAGCAAGTTTTGGGCCCAGACGGGATACGAACCACCGCACACTTCCGACCCGGACTTTTCGCTTTCTAGACAGGCGCATTACCTCTAGACCACCGATCCACATATGCACATACACGCACATACACACACATACACGCACATGCACACACTTACACCTACACGTTCACGTGCACACACACACACACACGCACACACAGGCACGTGCACGTGCACGTGTACATACATACATACAAATATATGTATAAATGCACGTGTACATACATACATATAACATATACATACACATGCACACACACACTTACACACACACACACGCACACACGTGCACGTGCATGTGTACATACATACATACATACATACATAACATACATACATACATACACACACACTTACACACACACACACACACACTTACACACACCACACACACACACACACTTACACACAACACACACACTTACACACATACACACACACACACTTACACACATACACACACACACACTTACACACACACACACGCACACACGTGCACGTGCACGTGTACCATACATACATACATACAACACACAACACTTACACACACACACACACACTTACACACACACACACACACACACACACACACACACACTACACACATACACAACACACACACACACACACACACACACACACACCTTACACACACACACACACACACACACACACACACACACAACACACACACACACACACACACACACACACACACACACACACCAAGGTGGCCAGACGTCCTGCTCCTGCCAAAGAACTGGCGATAATAGCCAATCCCGGAGACTGATGATAATTCACGGCCCACTACTCTCTTCCCTCCGCCCCCCCTCTCCTCCCCCCCCCCCCTACTTATTGTGTGAACGATGTTCCAGTGTTTATGTATAGTTTCCGGTGCGGTATTGTTGGCAAACTTGCATATCACAACACCCGCTCTTCTTTTCCTGTCCCTGTACCATTTCTCTATCTATAGCAGCAGCCCTGGGTTGTGTCTCTGTAAGTTTGGCTTTCCAATCGGAATTTTTATTTATTTAGTTAGTTAGTTATTTTATTTATGTATACCAGTTTAAGTCACGGCAGATTTCTCTGCGTGAAATTCGGTCCTCTCTCCCCGGGGAGAGCGCGTCGCCACAAGAGCAGCGCCACCCATTTTTTCTTTTCTTTCTGCAACTGTATTTGTTTGTTTCCCTATCAGAGTGGCTTTTTCTACAGAATTTTGCCAGGGACAACTCTCTTGTTGCCGTGGGTTCTTTTGCGTGCGCTAAATAATTATGTGTAACACACGGGACCACGGTTTATCGTCTCATTCGAAAGATTAGCACCCAGACCACCACTCATGGTCTAATGGATGGGGGAAAAGTGTCGTGTCCAAACGGGATTCGAACCACCGCACACTTCTGACCCGTACTTTTCGCTTTCTAGGCAGGCGTGTTACCTCTAGACCACCGATCCATAATGTTTTTTTATATTAATATTTGTATTACTAGTTGATGAATATATATCTATCTGTCTGTCTTTCTGTTTTAGCTTTATTTGCCTGTCGTTCTATTTATCATCATCATTGCATGTGTAGGAGTGGAATGGATGCAAGCGCTTTGGTTTGTTGTTTTTTACAAGATATAGCGCTATATAAATTCCATTTATTATTATTATTATTATTTATCATTAATTCATTAATAAACATTGTTTCTTTCTTTCTTTTTCCTTTGTTTCTTTCTTTTTTCTGTGTTTCTTTCTTTCTCTTTCTTTCTTTTGAAGAAATTCACATCGTTGTTCTTCTTTCAGACATTCGCTGTACTTCTTTTTACAATTATGATGGAACTGTAACTGCAGAAGAATCTGATAGCAATTTTTGAGGATAAATCGTGGAAATGAGCAGCCAATTGTGGTGCCAGAAAAAGCGTACCTTCAGCGTGTTTTTATATTGTAGGATCGTTACAGAAAATAACCAAATCTGACCCAGAGAGAGAGAGAGAGAGAGAGAGAGAGAGAGAGAGGAGAGAGAGAGAGAGAAAAGAGAGAGAGAGAGAGAGAGAGAGAGAGAGAGAGAGAGAACTCTGAACTCTGAAATAGTTTAATAGTACATCGGCCTAGGCCCACAAACAACAAAAGGGAGTGTTGGGGAGGGGGGAGGGCGGGTATACAATGAAGAGAACAATGATTTTACAATGCAATACAATTTTGAATCAGTTGAAAGCTTCCCTTCTATGTATGTACACATTTCCCTGTCAACAACTTAGGGTTTTAACTTGGTAACTGTACGCTCACTCATTCACGTTTGATAACAATGCACCAGCATAACTTACGAAGATGAAATACGGAGGAGAGAGAGAGAGGAAGATAGAGAGTTGAGATAGAGAGAGAGAGAGAGTTAGAGGAGAAGCGATGAAGAGAGACGAGAGGAGAGAGAGAGGAGAAGAGAGGAGCATAGATTGAGAGAAAGAGAGAGAGAAGTGGAGAGAATTGAGACAGAGATGAGAGGGGATGGAGAGACGAAATATTGAGAGTAAGAGAGAGAGAGCATGCACAAACACACACATCGCTCATTTCAATCTCTCGCCCCAGCCACACCCAGATTTTCATGTCATTCTCAGGGCCAGGGCCACAACTCTACAGGGAGCCCTTCAATGTCAAGCCTTAATGGGGCCACCAGCCAGAGGGGCCCTGCACTGCTGCTGGGTCACTTTGGTGGTGCTCAGTGGTGCCTGTACTGGGATAACATACTCAGGACAACATTTACTAAGCCTCCTGCTGACTACAGTTATAGCTCAGTCACGGAACCAGACTGAGTGAGTCTCCCACCCGGGGTGGCGAGTACCACACCGTCCCTCAAACGACCTTCTCCCATGAACCGCTGATGAATATCTAGCTAACTATCTGTCTTTCTGTTTTAGCTCCAGTCCCGAAGGCCCCAACACAGATTTACTGCAGGCACAGAAGCGTATGGGGAAACCGAAACTGAGGTCATCATGAGACCAGAGCAACAGGAGCCACCGATATCAGAGGCAATTTTCTGTTATTGCATGATGATCCATGAAGATGAGAAAGATGTAATGATGCTGCAATGGAAGTGCTTGTGCTTTGAGACTACTTGGCAGGGCTTCCTATCATAATATAGCCCTGCCTCAACTGGGCCCCATAGATACAGGCACTTGGAGTAATGCTTAGGTAATTTGAGCAACACTCTCAAACTCGCATCCGTAAAGTGGATGAAGCTCAGCTGTGTGTGGTCCCAGTCTTCCCAACGAGCCCACAGCACACTCACTCTGAGTAAGAGCCGGCCGAAGTAACAACAACCACCCAACCAATGACTCTTAAGGGAATCAAACCCGCGACATTCCAGTCCGTAACCCAAGACACTAACCACTGCGCCATGGCGGCTGTTATTATGTTGTTGTTGTTTCTATTTTGATTTTGCATTTGCCTTTACTTCTTCCCTTGTTCATAGTCCTTTACAGTTTTTGGTCTTTGCAAGTCAGATATGAAGAACTCACCACACACACACCACACACTACATCACAGCCAGCACACAACACACGACCTCACACACCACACACACAAAACCCACACACACACTCCACCACAACAACAGACACTTCCCTTTATATCCTAACCAATTGATTTGTGAGTACAATCCAATGATACGGATGACACCTGCGACCCAAATAGTCCCGTCCCCCCACACAAATCATCCGCCACAAGCTCTTGTGACCGAAAACTTTCCCGCAGTTTGCTAAGTGACATATCGTGTTGCTGCCCGCAAAAATTTTGACTCTGGACCAGCAAATGGAAATGGGATTATTGCTGTGTTGACTTTGACCAAAGCAAAATGGGACACTGCTTGTTGACTCTGCTGCACGCCCAAATGGCACTGCTGTGTTGATTCTGCCCAGCAAATGGAAATGGATACTGCTGCGTTGACTCTGACCAGCAACATGGGACACTGCTGTGTAGTGTTAGAAATTTTGTCTAGTCAAACAAATACTATAGCATTTCTTTCTTTAGAGGAAGAGAGAGAGAGAGAGAAGAGGATGGAGATGAGATAGAGAGAATTTGATGATGCATAAGACAGATGAGAGAAGTCAGATAGACAGTAGGCAAGACAGACAGACGGACAAGCAGACAGACAGACAGACAGACAGACAGACATACAGATTGGTACAGCAGTTGTAGCGACGTGTACTCAGTACAGAAAATTTGGCTGTGACTGGAAGTTATATACCATACCATACGATGCCATGCCATACCATACTATACCATACCATACATACATACCATACCATACCATACCATACCATACCAGACCATACCATACCAGACCATACCATGCCATGCCATACCATACCACATACCATACATACCATGACCTATACCATACCAGACCATACCATGCCATGCATACCATCCCATACATACCATACGATGCCATGCATACATACCATACCATACCATACCATACCATGCCATGCCATGCCATGCCATGCCATACCATACCATACCATACCATACCATTACCATACCATACCATACCATACCATACCATAGAATGCAAAGCATGAGACACAATACGATGCAATACAAAGGTAATAACATATAAAACAATGCAATATGATAAAAATACATTACCATACGATAAAATATCACAACACGATAGGATGAAATACGATACGATACCATGACAACACTCCAGCACGTCACACAACAGGACTTTACCTCATCCCGAACCACACACTACACCCAACTTCTCCCTACCCCACCCCACCACGCCCATCCCCACCATGCCACGCCCATACATACACCACCCCACTCACCCCACGACACCACACCACGCCAACCACCCACGCACACCACCACCGATTACACCACCACCCACACCATATCATCACACTACCCTCTTACCCACCACACCCACCGCACCCACCCCAAACCACCAACACCACACCACACACACTTCCCCAGACCACAGCACAGCACTACAGGCAGAGGGCGTGTTCTTACACTCCGGCCAGAATAGCACCCCACCCCACACCACACCCACCCTACACCCACTACACCATCCCACCCCACCCCACCCACACCACACTACACCACCCCACCCCACCCACCCCACACCACACCACCCCACCCCACACCACCCACACCACCCCACACCACCCCACCCCAACCACCCAACACCACCCAAACCCACCCCACACCACCCAAACCCACCCACATCACCTCACCCCACCCCACACCAACCTCACACCAACATCACACCCACACCCCACCTCAAACCACGCCACACAAACCCCACCCCACACCACACCCACCACCCACCCCACATACACCCACACCACCCAACACATACCACCCAATCCCACCCACCCACAACCACCCAAACCCACCCACACACCACCTCACCCACCCACACCACCTCACACCACATCACACCACCCCACCCCACCTCAAACCACGCCACCATCCCCCCACCCCACCCCACCCCACCCACCCCACCCCACATCACCCCACACCACCCCAACACATACCACCCATCCCACCCCACCCCACACCACCCCAACCCATACCACACCACACCACCCCACCCCACACTTCACCAGACCACAGCACAGCACAGCACTACAGGCAAAGTGACGGGGTCTTACACTCACGGCCAGAATAGGCACACCCACCCCACCCCACCCCACCCACCCACAACCACCCCACCCACCCCACACCACCTCACACCACATCCACACCACCCCACACCCCACCTCACTCCACGCCACACCACCCACCCCCAACCACCCAACCCACACCACCCCACATCACCCTACACCACACCACCCCACCCCACCCACCACCTCACACCACACCACACACCCACCCCAACCCCTACCAAACCCAACACACCCCACACCACCCCACCCCACCCCACCCCACCACACCACCCACACCACCCCAACTCACAAGACCACAGCACAGCACAGCACATACAGCGCAGACGCGCGGTAGTTCTTACACCACGGCCAGAAGCACACCCACCCCACCCCCACCCCACCCCTACACACACCACCCAACCACCACCCACCCCACCCCACACACCCACCCCACCCCACCCCACCCCACCAGCACACCAACCACAGCACAGCACAGCACAGCACTACAGGCAAAGTGCCGGTGTTCTTACACTCACGGCCAGAATAGCACACCACCCCACACCACACCACCCCACCCCACCCCACACAGCACACCAGACCACAGCACAGCACAGCACAGCACAGCACTACAGGCAAAGTGCCGGTGTTCTTACACTCACGGCCAGAATAGGACGGCTGTACATTTCCCGGACGTAGCGGCGCAGGAAGGAACGGCGGCGAGCCAGGTGCGACCTCTGCGGGCGCAGCTTACTGAACGCGCCCCGGGCAAGGACTAGAACCCCGGCCCCTATCAGCACCGGCCCCGCGTACCTCTCTTTGTTCTCGTCCTTGTAGGCTTCCAAGTTCTGCAACATGACACAGAGCACACAGTGAGATCAGCTGCAGTCTCACGTAGGCAGAGTAACGTTATAGCGCCATTTGCAGAACATGGTAAAACAGGACCAGCTGCCATTGGCAGAGTGGTTAGCACCTTGGGTTATGGACCACTGGAAGATAGCACCTTGGGTTATGGACCACTGGAAGATAACACTTTGGGTTATGGATCACTGGAAAATAGCACCTTGGGTTATGGATCACTGGAAGATAGCACCTTGGGTTATGGACCACTGGAAGATAACACTTTGGGTTATGGACCACTGGAAAATAGCACCTTGGGATATGGACCACTGGAAGATAGCACTTTGGGTTATGGACCACTGGAAAATAGCACCTTGGGATATGGACCACTGGAAGATAGCACCTTGGGATATGGACCACTGGAAAATAGCACCTTGGGATATGGACCACTGGAAAATAGCACCTTGGGTTATGGATCACTGGAAAGTAGCACATTGGGTTATGGACCACTGGAAGATAGAACCTTGGGTTATGGACCACTGGAAGATCGCGAGTTCGAGTCTCATAGTCATAGGGATTTTTCAGACTCCAGCCGTCTCCTATCCAGAGTGAGTGTGCTATGGGTTCATAGGTAAGATAGATACCACACAGTCGAGCTTCATCCACTTTACGGATGCGATTTTGAGAGTGCTGCATAGATTACCTGACCTACACTGCGGGTGTATCATCTCTCGGGCCAGGGTGACGGCGAGACATCATTATCATAATGGAAGTGTCGTGTACAGCACTGTCAAGTAGTGGCAAAGTGCGCGCACTTCCATTGCCGGGTGGACAGAGGGGTGTGGAAACAGCAGGACATAAAATGCCACGTAATATGAGGCAAAACAAGAAATAGTATAAAAGCGGTAGGAGCTGTATTAAATCCTGTTTAGCTTTTTCGGAAGAGTAGGCCATTGTGTGCCTGTGGGAACAGATGACAGAGTTTACAAAACCGCATACACACGGGGACTGAATGTAAAAAAAGCACATAAGTGCTTATTCCATTATCCTCGATATAAAAGAATTTTTAAAAAAGACACATACACATACACATACACACATACACACACATACACACACACACGGGCGCGCGCACGATTGGACATTTAAACAAACGACTTTGCCAGTTCATTTAGCAAGGACACGGGTTTATACACAAGGAACCTAGGAAGCATAGACACCAAAGACGTGGGCAGTCCTTATTTCAGACAGAAAGAACAGGGGCGGGGTGAGGGATACACGAGTGGTTAGAGCGTTGACCTTGCAATCTCAAGGTTTGAAACAAGAACTTACACACACGTTAAAACCCGTTCCTCTTTTCGGAAGAGTAGGCCATTGTGTGCCGGTGGGAACGGATGACAAAAGTGACAAAACTGCATTACACAAGGGGATTGGATGTAAAAAAGCACATGAATGCTTATTCCATTATCCTCGAAATAAAAGAATAAATAAAAATAAAATAAATAAAGGACGCCTATTCGACGGGATCTTTTTCCTCGGATTTATTATCAGTTTCACCTCCATTTCCCCGAAAGTTTTTATTCAGGTGAGACCAGGATACCAAGGTCCCGTTTACGAACCACACAGAACGCTTTGCGCACTCACTAAAGCCCATTCGTCTTTCGGAAGAATAAGTCAATGCGTGCCGTTAGGAACGGATAACACGACTTTTTTAAGCACATGAACACTTGTACTGTGTTTAGACATCATCCCTGTAGACGGAGTGCAGCTACCCTAATTGTGGGCAAATCGAGGCATGCACAACATCTCACCATTGGTGAACTTCGGAGGAGCTCTAGCCGAGGAACAAAAAGTTTTTGAAAAATTGAAAAAAAATGAAAAAAGAAGAAAAAGGGAAGAAAAGATAGAAAAAGAAAGAAAGAAAACAAAAGAAAGGAAAGAAATAAGGAAGATAAGAAGGATAAACAGAAAAGTTAGGATAGTAAAGGCACACAGAAAAAAAGGAAGAGTGAACAGTAAAAATGGAGAGATATAAAGTAAAAAAAGAGAGAGAAAAAAGATGGATATAAAGATTGAAAGGAAAAAAGTACAAAAAAAAACATCCAGCTTACGGTCCTACCTCCCCCACCCCTCCCCCAAAAAAGAAAGCCCACAACAAAACCCTCAGAAAAAAATGAGCGAAAGAAAAGAGCAAAAAAAAAAAATTTCAAAGACGAAAAAGGGACAAAAGAACTTCGAAAAGAAATGTAGAAAGAAGAAATAGAAACAGGTCAGAAAATAGCCAAAGAGAAAAAGGAACAAAACAAGAACAGAAAAAAGTGAAACAATGGAACTGTTTTTGAAAGACTGGACTAAGAGTACTTTAAAAAAATAGAAAAAGAAAGATAAAAAAGGGAAAACAAAGAAAAAAAGGAAAAGAAGAAAAAGGAAGCCAGAACAAGGAATACAAAAAGGGTGAAGAAAGAAAGAAAGAAAGACATGCAAATAAAAATAAAAAGGCTTAAAAAACACACAGGCAAAGAGCAGAGAGAGTGTAAACAAAATCGAAAAAGTGAAAGAAGGAAGAAATAAAGAAAGAATGAAAGAAAAAAAAAGGAAATAGAGAAAGAAAGGAATGGAAAGGAAATGTAAAGAAAGAAAGAAAGACAGAGAGACAGACATATAGAGAGACAGATAGACAGACACAGAGGGATAGAAAAAGAAAGAAAAACATGAAAGAAAGAAAGAAAGAAAGAAAAGAAAGAAGAAAGAAAGAAAGAAAGACAGACAAACAGACAGACAGAAAGAAAGAGAGGAAAGAAAACACCAACGACCAAAGAACAGAGAGAAAAAGCCACGATGCCAGAGGTAAGGCACGTGTGTCATTAGCAATTCCAATCCCAGCTGGACTGTCTGGCAGACAGCACGGCGGTAACACAGCCTACATCATTACAGCTTGTTTTGCAAATCACACAACAATTATTTGTTTGTTTGTCCATTATTTGACTGTCTACACTCACACACGCGGATGAAGAGGCCACAAAATGATTGAGCTAACGGGCTAACTCTGTCTGTCTGTCTGTCTGTCTGTCTGTCTGTCTGTCTGTCTGTCTGTCTGTCTGTCTTCTCTCTCTCTCTCTCTCTCTCTCTCTCTCTCTCTCTCTCTCTCTCTCTCTTTCTCTGTGTGCGTGCGTGCGTGAGTGTGTGCGTGCGTGCGTGCATGTCTGTGTGTGTATGTCTCTCTGTTTCCCTTTTTTATTTTTATTTTTATTTATTTATTCTTTTATATCGAGGATAATGGAATAAGCACTTATGTGCTTTTTTACATCCAGTCCCCGTGTGTATGCGGTTTTGTAAATGTTTTCATCGGTTCCCACCGGCACACAATGGCCTACTCTTACGAAAAGCGGAACAGAATTTAACGTGTGCGCAAGATGTTCTGCGTGCGTTCGCACAAGGGGCCTCGGTTTATAGTCTCATCCGAAGGACGATGTTTGTGTGTGTGTGTGTGTTTTATTTTTTTAAATTTTCATTTTATTCTTTTATATCGAGGATAATGGAATAAGCACTTATATGCTTTTTTACATCCAGTCCCCGTGTGTATGCGGTTTTGTAAATTCTGTCATCTATTCCCACTGGCACACAATGGCCTACTCTTACGAAAAGCGGAACAGGATTTACGTGTGCGCAAGATATTCTGCGGTGTTGTGTGTGTGTGTGTGTGTGTGTGTGTGTGTGTGTGTGTGTGTGTGTGTGTGTGTGTGCGCGCGCACATCCGTCTGTCTCTGTCTGTCTGTCTGCCACTCTGTCTTTGTCTCTCTATATCTCTGTCTCTGTCTCTCTCTGTCTCTGCCCCCTCTTCTTTGTTTCTGCTTGTCAGCCTTTCACGCTGTCTCTCTGTCAATGTCTGAATCTGTCCAAAGTGCCAGTACACAGGGATTAGCGTGTAATATACAATGTTAACAGATTTTCTTGCAAACATTTATCACATGATCACCCTTAAGACTCCAAACAATGATCTACGGGGAAACGGGACAATATCCTTTGCATATTGACAGTACCACAAGATCTGTAACATACTGGTTCAAACTCCAAAATATACTTCTGTGAAGATTTATGAAACAGGTTTATTTGGTGACTTTAAACGAGATCCCAGAACTCACCATAGAACATTCAGATTTCGCTAATAACTGTGTGTGATCAAAGATGTCTTGATCTTCTTGGCTTCTCTGAAGTGCGAATAAAACGTGGTGTGAGTGATGACAAGGCTTTTAAAAGAAACCAAGACAATGTATGATGGGCTCTTTTTGTCCAGACTGGGACGCAAAACGTGACTTAAAGTAAAAGATTTCAAACAGATAGTAGTTCAAATACTTTTTACTGCTTGAAAAAAATATCTTACTACTATGTGGAGTTAGGTAAACCCTGGTTACATTCGACTGGAATTGGTAATTTGAATGCAAGCAAAATGCATATTAACACAGCTAAAGAATGCTCTTTTGTCACAAAACTAATTGAAATCCATTTATATTTGAATGCATAAAATATATAGACACGCAAGAGGAATATCTGTCAAAGCACTGTGCAAATATTAAATAAACAAGGCCTTCAAGGTGTGCTGGACAACAAAAACTTCTGCCAATTAAGACATTTGGGAATGTGCTTAATTTCAGCTTTGAAAATCCAAGACCTTGGTTTAGATAAGATCGTCTGATATATTGGCTTACAAAAAGTCGGAGTGGTTTATGCTACTGGGTCAGCCATATTGATTCGTTCGCTGTTTCTTCCACACTTAGACACCCCCTTGTATACAGGCATGTGGGCTTACAATTGAAATACTGAGTCTCTGTCTGTCTGTCTGTCTCTCTCCCTCCCTCCCTCCCTTCCTTCCTCCCTCCCTCTCTCTCTCTCTCTCTCTCTCTCCATATTTCCCTCTTTCTCCCTGTCCCTCTATCTTTCTCTTTCAACACCCGCCCCCCTGTCATACCCTTGCTCTCTGTGGATCTCTCTCCACCCCCCCTCTCTCTCCCTTGTATTTGTCCTTCCCTCTGTCTGTTTCTGCTTCCGCCTGTCTGCCTGATTGATTTCTCATCATTTTAATATTTTTAAAAGCCCAGCGGCCTTGGGAGCCATATCAGAATTCAAACTGCATTAAAAAAGAGATTAATTTGTCCATGTCCGTCTTTGTCCGTCAGTCTGCCTGTCCGTCTGTTTGTCTATCTGCTGCAATCCCACACTGTGTGTGTGTGTGTGTGTGTGTGTGCGCGTGTTTGTTGTGTGTGTGTGTGTGTGTGTGTGTGTGTGTGTGTGTGCCTGTGTGTGTGTGCGTGCGTGCGAGCGTGCATTTTTGTATACCACTTTCAGTCACGCAGGTTTCTCTGTGTGAAATTCGGGCTGCTCTCCCCGGGTAGATCGCGTCGCCAGAAGAGCAGCGCCACCCATTATTTTTTCCTTTTCCTGTCTGCATCTTCCTATCGGAGTGGCTTTTTTCCATATAATTTTGCCAGGGACAACTCCCTTGTTGCCGGGGTGTTCTTTGCGTGCACTAAACAATTATGTGTAGCTCGTGGGACCTCGGTTTATCATCTCATTCGAAAGACTAGCACCCAGACCACCACTCCAACTCTAGTAGATGGGGGAACAGTTTCTGACCCAAACGGGGATCAAACCACTACATACTTCAAACCCGGACTTTTCGCTTTCTAGGCAGGCGCATTACCTCTAGACCACCGATCCACGCTTCTCTCTCTCCCTCCATCTCTTTCTCTCTCTCACATAAGTTCTTATTCCATTATCCGCGATATAAAAGAATAAAATAAATTAAAAAATAAAACAAAAATATCTCCCCCCTTTCTCTCCCCCCTCTCTCTCTTGCTCTCAACCTGACAGCTGTGAGATATCTGCAGAAGAGAGCAATACCTGAACTGTCACATGCATTAGAGAGATAACTTATCAACCATCTGCAAGAGTGATACCCATGTGACCGGAAATGGTTGAACGTCATATCCTGTAACTTTCTCATAGACGCCACATTTGCATTTTTGTTTCTGTCACAACAAATTGGCTTTCTGTCTGCCTCCATTCACACACAACGATCAAATTTAGCGATCGTTTTAGGACTTTTTGGGGGTCAAAAGTAGGTGATCGATAGCTGTTTGAATGTTAATTTTGGTTTTGTAAAAGCTATGTATTTATACGAGATTGATTTCTCTCGCGCGCGTGTGTCTTCTTCTTTTTCTTCTTCTTCTTCTTCTTCTTCTTCTTCTTCTTCTTCTTCTTCTTTTATATCGAGGATAATGGAATAAGCACTTATGTGCTTTTTTACACCCAGTCCCCGTGTGCATGCTGTTTTGTAAATTGTCATCTGTTCCCACCGGCACACAATGGCCTAGTCTTACGAAAAGCGGAAGATGATTTTAACGTGTGCGCAAGATGTTCTGCGTGCGTTCGCACACGGGGCCTCGGTTTATATATATAATATATATTATATATATATATATATATATATATAATATATATATATATATATATATATATATATATATATATAATATATATATATATATGTGTGTGTGTGTGTGTGTGTGTGTGTGTGTGTGTGTGTGTGTGTGTGTGTGTGTGTGTGTGTGAGTGAGTGAGTGAGTGTGAGTGAGTGAGTGAGTGCGCACAGTGTGTGTGTGCCTGTATGTGCCTGTTTGTGCGCGCGCGTGTGTGTTTATTTGTTTATCATTATTATTTATTCGTCTATTTCGAGGATAATGGAGTAAGCACTCGTGTGGTTTTTCACATACAGTCCCCGTGTGTATGCAGTTTTGTACATTTTGTAAACAGTGTGTGTGTGCGTGCGTGCGTACGTGTACGCGAGTGTGTGTGCCTGTTTGTGTGCTTGTATATGTTTCGTGTGTACGTGTGTGCACGCGCGCACGCGCGTGCGCGCGTGTGTGTCTGTGTCTGTGTTTAATTTATTTTTAATTTAATTTTATTCTTTTATTTCGAGGATAATGGAATAAGCATCTGTGTGTCTGTGTGTGTGTGTGTGTGTGTGTGTGTGCCCATGTGTGTGTATGTGTGTGGGTAAATATGTCTGTGTTTATCTGTGTATGTCTGTCTGCTTGTACGTGTCCTATGTCAAGTAAACTCTGGCACCGCTTCTGACAGCTAGTCTGCTGGTACTTGACAGCTGTCAGTATATGCATAATTCCTGGGACAGCCTCTAAGAAGGTTCGGCTTTGCAGGAACAGGTGTACACCACTAGCACTGTAGTCATCTGCAGTCGGGTTAAGTGCCATTCGTTTTCAAAATTGTAGCCATTCAAAAAATGTTCCTTTGTATGTAAAAGAGGAGACTTCAGTCTGATTCCAGTTTTGGAATAACAGTCTTTAACAGTCTGTGGAAAGATTCTGAAAACGAGTAGCCAAAGTGGGATGCTGTACAGCACTCTACTGTACAGAGTAACACAGCACAGCACAGAGCAACACAGCACAGCATTGCGCAGTACACACCACATCACACCATAACGGAATATAATCCACCACACCACATTACACCAGACCACAGCACACCACATCATACGATCACACAACACAACATAGCAATACATAGCACACACCACCAAACTGAATAATACACACCACACCACACCACACCACACTGCACATACTACAACACATCACAACTCAACGGAGCACATACAACAGAGCCCAGCAAAGTAAAACGCATTGCAACACAACTCAACACTACACAACACAACACGAATCAAATCCAAGTCAAGCCACGCAATGCAATTTGCTATGATAGATGATATGTGACATAAAAGTTAAACAGGACAGGCAGTGATGTATCGGCTTAATAATGCAATCGTTATAAAAACACAGTATCTAAAATAAAACGAAGACTTTATGATGTATAAACGTACACAGTTTTGGGGTCACGCATCATTATCTTAAAGACTGTTTCTTTCAACGAGAAATGATCAATCGCTACATGGTATACAGAAAAGCACAAGTTTTGTTGTTGTTGGAATAAAGAGATCCCGAATTAATAAGATTTATCAAAAAGTCCTAAAAGTATCATCATCAGTTATGTTAACATCTGCTTATATAATTTTCCTTTCAGTTACATAACTGTAACTGGACATAATATGTCAATATTTTTTGTGTTGATGTTGTGTAGTCAGCTCAATTCTGTGTTTGGAAAAACCTAAGCTATGGTATCCGTTTTGTCTGTTTTCTGGCAGCATTGTACATAGTGAATATTTCCTGTTCAGCAATGGCTTCTTGTGTCTTGTTTGTCTGGTCCCCTGTTGTCTACCCTGAATGTCTGGTCTCAACTGTTTTCGTCGAGTTTGGTCTGTTTTGTTAGCTAGTTGTTTTGTTGTTTTCTTTTACCTTATTTTGCCAGTCTTTGCAGCAGATTTCTCGGTGTCAGATTCAGACTTTTGGTTCGGAAGAACGTGCTTCGATAGTACGATGTGGATTTGTTCCCTCTTTTTCTTGTTAGTATGTATATTGGGGTTTTTTATTTAGTTTTTTCCCTTAACATTTTACTAGAAACAACTCTTTTGTTGCCGTAATGTTTAAACTTGTGCTGAACTGTTTTGCAAAATGAATGTAGCTTCAACTGATAGTCTTGTCAAGGAATCAGCAGAAACACACCATCATGGTGGCCTGTCTAGCAGATGTCGGGAAAGTGTTTGTCGGTGAGGTTAGAACCGTGCATCCATCGTCCCCAAAGTAGGTGGACTACTCGTACTTCTAGGTCTAAATTATCACCCATACGATGCGACTTTCTTATTGAGCGCACTCTTGCTTTCAGCCGGTTTTCTGTTGGTTTTTTTCAAAGGTTTTTCTTTAAAAACTAATGTATAACCACACAGATATGGAAGAACGTGAAGTAGCTGATGCTACACTGACGTTGCGCATAACTTGGATAATGGGCTAGTGAAGCCTGCACACGAGCAGTGTGCCATACTGTCCTGCTGTCCAGGATGCTGGTCACAGCAGGTCTACTCTGGCAGAAAAGGTAGATGGGATCTAGCGGGAGCGCAATGTGTGTGTGTGTGTGTGTGTGTGTGTGTGTGTGTGTGTGGTGTGTGTGTGTGTGATATCTTCAGTTTAACGTCTATTCACATTTAGTGTGTGTGTGTGTGTGTGTGTGTGTGTGTGTGTGTGTGTGTGTGTGTGTGTGTGTGTGTGTGTGAGTGTGTGCGTGTATGTGTATGTGTGTGTCTATATGTGTGTGCTTTGGCACCAGTGATGTAAATCTGTAGTCTGACATGAAACACAGGCAAAGGAATGAAATGAGGATCGGTGAGAATTCTTGAGAGGAATGGAATTAAAGTCGGTGATAACTCAATGCCAGGAATGTAATAAGAGATAATTCAGGTAAGGAATGTAATAAGAATCGGTGATAATTAATGAGAGGAATGGACTAAGAATCGGTGATAATTAGTGAGAGAAAGGTAATAAGAATGGTGATAATTCGTCAGAGGTATGGAATGAACATTTATGATGATTCATGACAGAAGTGGAACTAGAATCGGTGATAATTCAGAGAGAAATGGAATGAGAATCGGTGATAATTCAGAGAAGAATGGAGTTAGAATCGATGATATATCATAAAAATGAAAATGAGAATCGGTGATAATTCAGAGAAGAATGGAGTTAGAATCGATGATATAGCATAAAAATGAAAATGAGAATCGGTGATAATTCATAAGAGGAATTTAACGGGAATAAAAGATAACTAAGGAGAGGATAAGAATGAAAATCGGTGATCGTTTCTGATGAAATTTTCTTCCAGCAGACAGGAGCCCAGCAGTGCAGTGACTGGAACCCGGGGTCTGCAGACCACAGATCCTGCTATGGCGGCTGAGTGAGCCATCACTGATGACACCTTGTAGTGGCACTGGAAACAGCACCACTGACCAGCTTCACCACTGCCTGTCTGTCCACCTCCAACATGGCTTGCCTTCTTGGAGGCAAACTGCTGTGGCCAGTAAAGCTGCCCGACTTTTCCCTGGCTGTGTCACTTCAGCTGAGGTGGAAAGGGACATTAGTTCAGGCCAAGTGACGTCAATGGAGCTCTGGGAGACATTCAAGTCCGAGAACTTTTAACTTTTGAAAAAACACCAGTTTTCCATTTGACTGCCAGTTCCAGAATGTGATGGCCTGGAAAGTGACAAGGGCTGCCTGCAGGCGTCCTTTTAACATGCAGTGTAAATAGTTTGATGACCTACGTGTCCATCTAAAAAGCCGGAGATGGGGGGTTCGAACACATCTGAAGCCGGACATACGCATCATCGACTACCCACCATCGGTCGGAAGAGATGACAAAGCAATAGTCTGTGTGCAACAGCAGTTAGCATCTACTTAGGCAAAAGCACAACAATCAGTTATCCTTAGCATCATTATGTGAACAAACCCCCTCCTCTGGCAAGCCAATAATCACGCTCGTAGAAACAAACATGCAAAAGAAGGCACTTTATACTCTCGCCACGGGTTCTGCGATAAAAGTACAGCCTCACTTTCAGGTAGACAACGTGAGCCATGCTGAATAGCAACCATATAAAACATACAAGCCAATTCTATTTTCTGCAGTTTGCATAGAATATTTGATTTTCCATGGTGACCTGAAGCAACTGTACTGGCTGAAGTCTCTTGGTGACGGATGGGGGAGGGGAGGAGATGGAAGGAGGAAATGATGGTAGAAAAAGGCAGATGTAGATGACATTTTGGCATTTAAGAGTCAGGCAAAGACCAACAGCTGTGGTACATAAAGACCGATAAGAAAACTAAAGACAGCAAAAGAAGAGGAGGAGGAAAATTGTATTGATAAAGAAAATAATGATAGTGAAGATTATGATGATACCAATGAACGTACACACAAACACACACACACACACACACACACACACACACACACACACACACACACACACACACACACACACACACACACACACACACACACATATATACTCACACTAACAATAACGCTAACGCTAACGCTAACACACACGCACACACACACACACGCACGCACGCACGCACGCACACACACACACATTACATTACATCACACACTCATACATACACAGAAGGTTCCCCATCCCATGACAAATAATCGTTTCCATGGAAATGGCAGAAGCCTACAAAACAATGTGCCTTCAGCTTCATCCCACATTCCGCACTTTGCCGACAATGCGGCAGGCAGACAGACACAGGGAGGCGAGGCTGCAAGAGACAGCACCGAACAGCAGGAGGGGTCAGTGCGGCCACCAGATGAGAGGGACACTGACTGTGGAGAGAAAGAGAGGTGGGGGTCGTGAGGGAAGCGAAAAGGTAAAGCCAGATAAACACACACACGTGAGTGAAGGCTCGCTCATAAATACGCACAAATTGACCCCTGCAAACCACGAGAGAAAGAGAGAGAGAGGAGAGAGAGAGAGGAAGAGAGAGAGGAGAGAGAGAGAGGAGAGAGAGAGAGGAAAGAGAGAGGAAAGAGAGAGAGAGAGAGAGATAGAGAGAGAGAGAGAGAGAGAGAGAGAGAGAGAGAGAGAGAGAGAGAGAGAGAGAGAGAGAGAGAGAGAGAGAGAGAGAGAGAGAGAGAGAGAGAGAGAGAGAGAGAGAGAGAGAGAGAGAGAGAGAGAGAGAGGAGAGAGAGAGAGGAGAGAGAGAGAGAGAGAGAGAGAGAGAGAGAGAGAGAGAGAGAGAGAGAGAGAGAGAGAGAAAGGAGGGAGAGAGAGAGAGAGAGAGAGAGAGAGAGAGATATTTAATCCTTCCCCATTTTATGTATGGGCTTAAATGTGCCTAATCACAATAAACCATTGCCATTGTCAACATCATTCTCTGTCTCTGTCTCAGCTTCTTTGCGTTTACCTCAGGCTCTCTCTCTCTCACAGGGAGTTAGTCAGTCAGTATGTCTGTCTCTCTGACTCTGACTCTGTCTGTCTGTCTCTGTCTGTCTGTTTGTCTGCTTCTCTCTCCCTCCCCCCCCCCCCCCTCTCTCTCTCTCTCTCGTCGGAAAAACGTAAATTTGTAATCGTCCTGCCTCTGATGCCGACTGTTCTCTCATTGTCTTCAAGAATCTCAGCCATTACTCTCTCAGAGAAGATGTTAAAGAGGGTGGGGGACAACAGACATCCTTAGCATACTCCAATTGTGGTTCGAAACCATTCTTTCATGTTGCTGTTGTAGTGGACTGCGCTGGTCACTTTGTAGTAGAGGCATTCTGTGGTTCTGATCAGGTTGGCATTGATGTTATACAGGCTCATGGTTGCCCACAAAGGTGTATGCCAAACTCTTCTGAATGCCTTGTTAAAGTCCACAAAGACGTGGTAAAGCTCTTGCAGGTACATAGAGTATTCTAATATTGAATCTTAGCTCTGTTGTGCTGCCCGTTCTTTGATAATCTCCTCAGTTTGTGGATTTCGTCTTTCAGAAGGATTCTTAGCATGTTCTTACTCAGATGACTGATCAGGCCGATGGTACGGTAGTTTTGGAATACTTGTAGCTTGCCTTTCTTTGGGAGAGTGATGGTCAGGGACTGAGTCCAAGGTGTTGTTCACTTGCCTGTACGTCCTTAATTTTGTTAGAGAGTAACGCATCTATCATGGCCTCCCCTCCTTTCTGCAGCTGCCTTCATGGTGGCTTCAAACGGTCGCATATGCAAAATCTCACCATTCGTGGACCTTGGTGCTCTAGCCGCGGAACGAAAAGAAAGGCCAACGACTTCATAAGCAGAAAGCAAAACTCCGTTTTCTATCATTATCTAGTGCTAAGTGGACAAATGTAGCGACAGTCATCGTAAGTGTTTTGTTTTCAGCATACACAAAATGTGTAGCACATCTTGCGCACACTTAGATCTGTTCCGCCTTTTGGAAGAGTAGGCCATTTTGTGCTGGCCGGAACTGATGACAAATGTACAAAACACTTGGTTGTTACTTATATTTTTCCTGAAATAAACGAATATATTAAAAAGTCTGGAGAGACGGGATAGCTCAGTGGTCAGAGTACTCACTTTCCCACATCCAGGGTTAAGCAGTATTGAGCGTGGTTACCAGTTGGATGGGTGACCGTTTGCGTGCTTTGGCTTCAGTACAGTCCCCAGTTCACCCAGCTGTAAATGGGCACCTGCCTCTTTAGGGTCAGGGAAGGTAAAGCAGCGAGAGAGAAGAGATGGGCGCCGCCCTCAATATCCTGGCCTCTAGAAAAGTGAGGTCTCTGACACCTCGTTCCCCTTACGACCTTATAGGTTATGGGACACCCTTACCTTTACTTATTAAAAACTCTAACATTAATGAATGGCTGTGATGTTTATCATGATTTTCTTCTTCTCTCAGATCAGTAAAATTAAGGTATGGGGTGTGTAGGAGGGGAATATATACATCGCAGTTATATATATATATATATATATATATATATATATATATAATGTATGATCTCCCTACATCCTTTTGATAGGAAAAAGGATCCCCAAAGAACATAAGGCACAAAGATTCGCTAGCCACTTATTTTCATATACATTTTTTTACCACTATTATTTTTGGATAATTTTCTTCTCTTTCTATTTTTCATCTTTTGCTGACAGTGATGGTAGGCCACAAGAATATCTATTTATTCTTAGGGTGGCAATAGACACTTCTAAATTATGGAGGGTGTCTTGCTGTTACCAAACACAGAGGGTGAGAGAAGTTTCAAACACTGCCGGGGCCTCTGAAGAGTGCTCAACCAGGAGCCGAAACTCGAGTCAGGTCAGGCCAAATGCATTGTCCCTACTCAATTATTCCCAAAATGCTGCCTTCAAACTTTTATCTTGTAGTGAACAACTTTTTTTCTCGAATCTTGGACAAAAATCATTTTTATGATGGGAATGAAGTTGTAACTGGTTACCTGCACTTGTTTTTCCTCCCTATGTTTTCTCAATTATTTATCTCTCTCTCTTTCTCTCTCTCTCTCTCTCTCTCTCTCTCTCTCTCTATATATATATATATATATATATATATGTATAAGAGAGAGAGAGAGAGAGAGAGAGAGAGAGAGAGAGAGAGAGAGAGAGAGAGTTCTTTAAACTGTTATTTCGAGGATAATGGAATAAGCACTCATACGCTTTTTGTACATGTAGTCAAGTCCTCGCGTGCATGTGAGTTTGTACATTTGTCATCAGTTCCCACCCTACAAACGGCTTACTCTTCAAAAGGTGGAACATGTTTTGGTGTGTGCGCATGAAGCTCGATTTATAGTTTCATCCGAAAACAGAGATTGAGAGAGACTTCAGACTTCAGATATTTATTCAGATAAGTCAAAGCCCCTTCTGAAGGGGTGGAAACATACAAAAGCGCTAGTATACAGCCATTTGCTGTCAAGTTATCGTTGAAAATAAATCATTCAAAGAACATTAAAATTTTGTTAAAATTGAAAAATTTACATTAGGCTACTATCCCTTATTCTCTTCAAAGATTTATACAGAAATATTGCTAGATTTTTAATAGTTTGCTCATTTTCAGATGACATAAGTTGAGCTAGCCTGACCAATGAAGGGTAGTTCCAATAAGTTTGCAGAATCAATTCATTTCTCAGGTCTCCAAGAACTGGACATTCCAAAACAACATGAATTCCATCTTGTGTTGCCAATCTACACAAATTACAAATCAAATTCTCATTTTCATCTTTTGCATACCGTTTCAAATGTACAGCAATATCTGATACACCACATCTAAATTTTGACAATGCATGTTTAACATACTTATTCATTTCTATCAACGTATACTGTTCAATACACAGTGACAATTAAATGTTCTGTATAGAAAAAATCGATCACTGTTTTTAATGTGGGCATACCACTCCTGCCATCTACAATCGACAACTCTCTGTTTAAATGATTTTATAAAAGCTTTTACATTTTGAACTCCTTGATTTTCCCAAACAAATCCAAAGCCAAATCGACACAAACATAAACGTACTTTTGATGCCCAAGTATGCTTGCCTCTACAATCCAGTATGTATAACATTTTATAAGCTTTGGATGGCAGTCGCTTATCCTCCATACGAGTTATCTTAAGCCAATAGCCTATGCATTTTATCATAGAATTTACAAACAATGGATACCTTCCCAGTTCTCCATAGATCATGTCATTTGGAGTGCGCCAGTTTACACCAAGGAATCTCTTTAATGCGAATAAATGTAATTTTTCTATTAGTACAATGTTTTCCATTCCCCAGATCTCAGCTCCGTATTGTACAATGGGTTGCACCTGTGTATCAAAGAGTTTTGTAAAGACCTTTACAGAATTATTTTCAAACTTGTACAAAATACTAAGAATACTCAAAACAGCTTTTTTAGCCCTTGAAGCTAAATCCTGACAAATGTAATTAAAGCTAAGTTTAGTTGTCATATTGACCCCAATATATTTGTATGAGTTTACAACAGTGACTTTTGTGTTACCATAATACCATTTTTCATGAGCTGCCAAAAATCCTCCTTTTCGAAAAACCATTATGTTACTCTTATTCATATTTACTTTTAATTGGAGATCTCTAGCAGCAGTATACAAGTTGTTCAGTTGTGTTTGCAACCCCACTACAGTTTCAGATAATAAAACAACATCATCAGCAAAAAGTAATAGAAATAATTCTTCCAAACAATTAGAGAAAAATACACCATGTTTGCCATTGTTAATTATATTCTGAGCTAGCTCATTAATAAAAAGAGAAAATAGCACAGGGCTGCAGACATTTCCCTGTTTAACACCTGTTGTACAATATATATAATCACTGAATTTTGCTCCGCATCTGACCTTTGCTTTGACTACATCATACATACTATTAATACAACAAAACAATTTACCTGTTACTCCATTTTTCCTTAATATTGGCCACAATAGTTTCCTTGAAATTGAATCGAACGCTTTTTCAAAATCGATGAAAGCCAGGTATAATTTTCGATTATATGCAAATTGGTTTTCTATAAATGCTAACAAGTTAAAAATATGATCGACTGTAGAATGATCTGTTTTAAAGCCTGCTTGGTGTTCTCCCGTAATATCATTGAATTCTATCCATTCTTGCAGTCTGCTGTTTATAATAGAGCTATACATTTTCCCACTTATGTTAGACAAAGAAATCCCTCTATAGTTATTAGTTTCGTTAACATCACCTTTCTTGTACAACGGCAACAAAACAGACTCTGTCCAACATTCTGGATAGACCCCCCTTTCAAACAAATTATTAAACAATTTCGTAAAAAAGTCTACTGCAACATCGCCTGAGTACTTCAACATTTCTGCAATAATTTGATCTGGACCTGCCGCTTTTTTACTCTTAAGCTTTCTAATGGCAGTACTGATTTCTTCCTTCGAGATAGGACGATTTAAAGCATGATTTATATCTGTGATATCACTATCCCTATCTCTTCAACCAAATTCTGGATCTAAGGTCTGATTTGCATTTCTTTGATCAGAGCAACCTGCCATTTCTTCACTTCTGACATCTTTTTCAAGAATACTTTTAAAATGAATGAACCAGTTCTCAAGTGATATATCATTCTGAGGTTGAGTTTGCTTCCGGGACAGTTTATGGACAGTTTGCCAGAAGTCTTTCTGATTGTTAGAAGATTCTATCAACTTGTGCAGCAGTCTGTTGTTAAACAATATTTTCTTTTTGAACAATAAATGCTTATATTCTATTCTGGCTTGGCAGAAAATGTATCGACAACGAAAGCTGCAAGGACTGTGAAGACTCCTTGTGCAGCCTGGTCAAGGACAAACAGCAGGTGAAGGAGGACGTGTCTTTTGACAGAGTGCATCGTGTCAGCAACAAGCCCAACACCCCGGTGATGGCCAGGTGCACCTTCTACAGGGACAAGGAGAGGATCCTGAAGGCCAAACGGAAACTTCAGGGCAGCACCATCTTCCTGGGGGAGGACTTTTCGCAACGTGTGCGAGAAGTCCGCAGAAAACTTACTCCATTCCTGAACGCAGCGAGAAAGGAAGGGAAGAAGGTCATTATGGTCTTTGACCACCTGGTGATCGAGGGAAAAAAGTTCATCTTGGACAACGACCACATCCGTGAGGCAGCCTAGCAGTTTGGTCAGCCCTGTCATGATGGAAAACAGCCACCACTCAAATTGTCCACCCACCCTTTTTCACATGGTAGCAAAGAAAAGAAAACACCTGACAGAAATCCAGTGGCAGGCGATGACAGTGCCGTGACGATGTGCATTCGTGCACGTGAAAACTGTGAAGAAAAAAACAGCTGGGCCAGTGTTCATGTGGAAGAGGGTAACTTGACCCAAAGTGACCTTAACAATCGTGCTGCTGTACTGGAGTGTGCTGACAGTGGTGAAGTGAGTGCGCGTGCACCAAAGTTGTGTGTTTATAATCAGGAATCATTGAAGGACAATAATTCAAAAAAATACTTCTTTCGCTGAAAATGTTGATACCTTGTATAATGATGCACATGAAATGTGGTTTGATGTGTGTGGTATTAAAAGTAGTACTAATGAAAAGGTTGATACTGTATTATATGAAGGTGCAAGTAAAGTAAGGACTGATTTGTTTGTGGATGCAATATGTCTCAGGATATTGCTCTTACTAATGATGATGGTGATGGTGATGATGCTGATGGTCTATTGTACGATGGTCAAAGTGAAGTGTGGTATGATACGTCTAATAATAATGTGCTTGTTGATAATGATGATGATGTGTTGATGTATGGGGACTTGAGCGAAGTGAGACTTGGTACCTTAGAGGAAAATGTTTCTTCATATGATGCTGATGCTTTTTTGTATGACGTAGCAAGCGAAGTGAGGTCCGATATGTCTGACGATTTTTTGCTTACTGAAAGTTATGTTGAGACCTCATTGTATAATAGCATAAACAATGTGAGATTTGAGGAGCTAAACAATGAAAATAATTGCAGCATGCGTAGTTTTCATTCTAACATTTCCTTGCTGGATAATGTCGAAAATGAAGAACATTCACCAAAAGACTGCTCAAATAATAACAGGCAGATTTCTTTTCTTCACTGGAACATTTGTGGCCTTATTTCTAAATTAAATGATTCAGACTGCGTAGCATACATTTCAGGTTTTGATGTTATCTGTTTAGTAGAAACTTTTATTGAAGAGCTGAAGACTACTTTGTTTAACAGTTACACGGTGTTTGTTAAGCCGGCAGTGAAATTATCAGCACGTGGCCGACGTTCAGGTGGAGTAATCTGTCTCATTAAAAATGATTTGATGCCATACATACGTAATCTCCCTTGTGATTGTGGACAGTATTTATCCTTTGTGTTCAACACAAATTTGTTTAATGTTGATAAAGATGGTATTATTTGTGTGTGCATATGTACATCCAGAAAATTCACCCTATTACACTTTGTTAAACATTAGAAGCGGGGTAAGTTCTCTTGAGAGAGAGTGAGAGAGAGAGAGAGAGAGAGAGAGAGAGAGAGAGAGAGAGAGAGAGAGAGAGAGCAGAGACAGAGACAGAGACAGAGACAGAGAATTCAAAACATTTAGCTTTTATAGCGCAAATGTATAACAGTAATACGACAAAGTCAGAGGATGTAGACAGCATGGTCAGAGTTAACTTTTCAAATACTTCACACCATCAATCGGCATAACGACACTCATGAAGACAGTTTGTCCATGCAGTGTCCAATTCAAATGCCTTGACAGGTTCTCAATATGCCAGCATTCCTGTATGACCGGTAGACTGTACACCTGTTTCCAGGGGCAACTTGCTATTTCTGTGACTGTACCTTTTACCATGAGGATGGGGAGGGGAGGGGGAGGGATAGCTGGGTAGCGTGAGCGCTAGACTGGTGATATCAAGTCATCTGAAGACGTGGGCCTTTGCCAAAGAAAGCGATGCTCTCACGGCTACAGAGAATCAGGTAGTGAGAATATCCCGGACCTCCAAGATGACTCCCAATCAATGAATCGCTATGCCCTCCCTCCCTGCACACACAACACGTACCTGGAAGGTGAGGGAGGTGATGATGACGCCCACGACGAGAAGCATCATGCCGGAGATGATGTAGCAGAGGGCGTTACCCAGCAGGTAGGTGCAGGGGTTACCGGTGGGGGCGTACAGGCTGGCGTCCATCGGTCGTCGCCACGTGATCACTGTCTGCATCCTTAGCGCCGTCTGAAACCACGAGTCAACCAGCCAACAAGTCAGTCACAGCAATCTGCATGTAAGGCATCTTTCGTAGAAGATAGAATACATGAAAACAGCGTGTATGTGGCATTTTCTAAATGATATGAAAAGCATATGGAATGTAGAAAAATGCATAAGCTGTTGAAATAATGCGGAAAACTTGAGCTAGTAAATGATATCCATGGAGACAAATTCTGAAAGCAAACTTTGATGACTAAAGTTGCCGCCATAGAGCATTGGTTCGCACGATGGATTCCTGAATAGAAGGCTGCAGGTTTGAATCCTATGAGTCAGAGGTTACAGAACAATGTTCATCTCTTACCCAGAGTGAGTTTGCTATGGACTTCATGGGAAGGATGAGACCACACAATGAGATTTGAATGCACAAGGCCAAATTGAAAGCGTTAACATAATGGCATATAAAAGATTCCTCGGAGTCAAGTCAGGTCAAAATGATCTTCATTGAGAGTACAAGCGTAAGCTCTATCATCTTCTTCTCATAAAACACATACACTAGATGCACAAAAGGCTCGCAAGGCACAAGAAGCGACTTAAGTAAATTATAGTATTGCAAAAGACATAAGCAACCAAATGACAGCATGAATCAAAACGAGAGAAAAGAAGTGTTGAATTATGACATCACGTTCTAAAATGTAGCACCTATCAAACAAAGAGGCCATGAATGCAACATGCACGGGTATCTTACAAAACAAGCCGGCAAATGTATGACAGACGATAGACCACAAATTCATTGTGTACAGACTTATTTCTGAAACTTGAAAAGACAGTTCCCAATCTTTCCATCAGATACTTTTAGTGCTATCTTAAAGCTTTGTTTCGAAGGTGCTGACATAAAAAGGAAGTAACATGCTACATATTGTTCCCCCAGAATACATTAAACTGGTCTTAAAATTTAATAGATTATAACGAGGTCTGGGAAAAGAGAGCTTGTGTGTATGTCAATGTTCATCTATACCGAAATTTAAAGCAATTTTCTTCGATGCTATTTAGTGAACAATTTTAAACATATACAAACATTTATCAGAAACTAGTCTGTCTTTGGATGGAACAATATCCAAATCTTGGTAATCAATTTAGAGCTGAAATCTACCAGTTTTATAGCTCTTTAAAGTAGACGCTTTAGATGCTTTAAGTTACTTTCACAGACTTTATCCCACAAGGTAGAGGCATAGTTGATGAGAGACACAATAAATGTGCAGGGAAAATAATTTTATCGCAGGATTATTTAAGGAAAGTCTTGTTTTTTTGCCAAGCTACTATACTCTTATTGAAGTATGCTTTCCTATTTCTTTTAAATGGTAAGGCCATACTATATTGTTGTCAACAGTAACTCCTAACACTTTATGTGAGGTAACTTCTTCGACATTTTTTAAAACTTCGATTATATAAAGATAGAAATGGGCAACCCCCATTTTGCAGCTTTGACGCATGGTCACGAGTATGCATTTAGTTTTACTGGAGTTTAGAGACGTATGAGTGATTTCGGTCGATTTGATACGTGCATTTATACCATGTGCCAGTAAGGACACCAAATAAAGTAGTGTAGGGGAAGCTAGGTAGATATCCACCTTTTGTTAACTCTTTTTGAAACACAGTTATATAGTGGCCAGCGTTGCCTAAAATAAATAAAAAAGGCGCCTGTGTCATGCTTCTCAACTGTTTACCAGAGCTAGACAGGAATGGCAAAGATTGCTGGGTCTCTAACGCAAGAGAAATAATTTTGTGTGAAGCTGGCTTCACTATTGTGTGGTTTCAAGGGGCTGTTGGCGATGCAAGGACTTTTTGTGTGCGTTAAAAAAAGTACTTAATTGATGTGTTTCTCCCAGAATGGCACAGGTCATTAAGAGACAGAAAGATTAAACTAACAGTTTATCTAAGAGCATTTTGAAAGAAAAAGTGTATTAATACATTGAAACCTACGGGTTACAGGCAGCCATTAACACAGACAAGACCACATGTTTGCCACTGAATAATAATGTGTATAGATAGAGTGAAAATATGCAAGGTAGAGCATGCCCATTCTTTCAAACAAAATTAGAAAATTAAGTTTATTTTCTATTATATTAGTGTTACTTTTACACAGGTTTAAGAAGTAAGTTTCTAATCAAAGTACAGCTCTACGCCAATCCCAGATTTGCTTAAAGTAGCGAGCAGTAACCTCAAACATAACTTATATTATAGAATGTTTTAAAATATTTATAATAATAGAAGAAAAAGCATGATTTAACTGTTTGCAGGAAACAAGACGCGATCCATTAGATTGTGTAAAAAAGGGTGTATTTGTCTTGACTGTTATGTCCATTACGAACTGTTCACTGATTCTCATGATGGAAAAGAAATGAAGCATAAAAGTAGGCTGTGGATACACTAGTTAGTCTCATGTGATATATATTACTCGGGTTAGTTGTCATTATCTTCAAATTCACTGTGTTCCCCCAAGACCGATGTAAACTTAATGTACTCCGCATGATGTGCTCGATATTTAGTGCTATCTCTCTCTCTTTCTCTCCCTCCCTCCCACCTCTCTATCTCCATCTCTCCCCCCCCCCCCCTCTCTCGCTCTCTCTCTCTTTCCTCTCTCTCTCTTTCTCCCATCAAAACACCTGATCGTCCAAAACAAAAAAAAACAATCGTGCCTGCTCGCTGACGCTAATTCCATACACAATGCTAGCACACCCACTAACCTCCTGGTCTTCCATTGTCAAGTACAGGAGCCCCCCTCCCCCTCCCCCCCCCCCCCCCACCACACACAGAACAGACTGACAGAGGCATGAAGAAGAGAGGGCTGTGGGCCGACAGGTGCACCAGGGCTGACCTACACTGTCTCCTGGCCTCAGCCCTGTTGTGCTGCCGCCAGAGAAGCATGCAGCAATTCACAACGCCCGCTGCTGCCAACAACAGTGGATTGAACTCAGTGCCCCACTCCTCCCTCCCATCTTCTCTTTCATCGCAAGACCCCCCCCTCCCCTTATCCATCTGTTCAGCGCCATCGACTCTACTACTTTCTTGCTTGGCTTCTCACCGTCCGAATAAAGGCTCGTGTGTGTGTGTGTGTGTGTGTGTGTGTGTGGTGTGTTTGTATTTATTTCATTTTGTTATTTTATTCTTTTATTTCGAGGATAATAGAATAAGCATACTGTATATGTGTCTGTATTTATCTCATTTATTTATTTATTTATTTTATTTCGTAGATAATGGAATAAGGATAATGTGTGTGTGTGTGTGTGTGTGTGTGTGTGTGTGTGTGTGTGTGTGTGGTGTGTGTGTGGTGTGTGTGTGTGTGATTTTGTATGTGTGTGCATGTGTGTGTGTGTGTGTGTGTGTGTGTGTGTGTGTGTGGCGCGCGCGCGTTCATACGTGTGTGTATGTGTGCGTGTGCGTGTGTCTGTGTGTAATCAGTTACGGGCACCTAGTTCAGACTTTCTGACTGAGGGTGTTACCTTGATTAATAAAGAGATGTGGTAGATGTAGGTGTATGGGTGTCCGTAAGGTCAAAATGACAGTTTATAACTCTGTATGCTAGCTTCGGAATTGTCTGTTTGCCTCCATGTCTAAACCTGTCTCTGTAATTATCTCTGTTTCGGTCTGTCTGCCAGTGTGTGTCAAGTCAAGTCAAGTCAAGTCAAAATGATCTTTATTGAGGGTAAAAGATTAAGTTTATACAACTTTTTTTCATCCTGCCCTCACAAAAAAAGAAAAGAAAATCAAGAAAATTGACATATAAAAGCAATCAAAATACCATGTACACACATGTTGAAGACAAAATCTATGGAGATTTTTAAATTATAAATCCAAACTAACAATACATGATAAATCAAATCAAGAAGTATAACATGAGCTCGTCATACAGATAAATGAAGAAAATATAAACAAACAAACAAAACAAAACAAACAACACAAACAAACAAACAAACAAAAAACAACAACAAAAAGCCATCAAAAACAAAAACAAGACAAGATGAAACAAAACCAAGACAGTATAACATAAGCTGAAGTCATACAACAAATGAAGAAAATACAAATAACAAAGGTAGGAATAACAACAAGGTAGCTGATGTAAGATAACCTCAGTATAAGAGTGGACTTAAAGTGTGTGTGTGTGTGTGTGTGTGTGTGTGTGTGTGTGTGTGTGTGTGTGTGTGTGTGTGTGTGAAAGAGAGATAGAGTAAGTGAGTTAGTGAGTTAGTGAGAGTGTGTGTGTCTGTGTAGGTGACCCTCTCTCTGTCTCTCTCTCTCATGTCCGCTCTCTCTTCCCTGCTCAGGCACATGTTTGATTGTGTAAAAATGCAATAGTGTGCTTGCCCTCATGTGTATTGCCACACACAGTACCCAGACTCTTGCCTCCCTGTGTTTCTCCATACTGTACACACCATCACACAGACACACTTAGCCTCGAAACCCCCCTCAGATGGGTGCACTAACTTATCTGTCTTATGAGACGTGTTCTAGCTCCAGAGCACAAGCCAACGCATCACAATCTCACTGTCAAAAACTGGCAATACATCAGAGAATGCTCCCTTCATCCTCTTCCCATTAAAACCACTTCCCCCCTCTCTCACCTACATCAACACCTCTCCATACCTTCCTCCACCTTGCCTTCCACCACGCTCAGGCACGATTGTGCCTTACACGTAGGTTGAAGACACTTACTTCGTTCTTACTAGCCCACATTTGTTGGCCTGTTTTGTAAGCTGACAGGTACAGTTTATGAGGCATGACAGACAGAGATGTAGGCTTGTTTGTAAGCTGACAGGTACAGTTTATGAGGAATGACAGACAGAGATGTAGGCTTGTTTGTAAGGTGACAGGTACAATTTATGAGGCATGGCCAATTGAGATGTAGGTCTGTTTTTAGGTGACAGGTACAGTTTATGAAGTATGACAGACAGACGTATGCCTGTAAGGTGACAGGTACAGTTTATGAAGTATGGCAGACAGACGTATGCCTGTAAGGTGACAGGTAAAGTTTATGAAGTATGACAGACAGATGTATGCCTGTAAGGTGACAGGTACAGTTTATGAAGTATGGCAGGCAGATGTATGCCTGTAAGGTGACAGGTACAGTTTATGAAGTATGGCAGACAGATGTATGCCTGTAAGGTGACAGGTACAGTTTATGAAGTATGGCAGGCAGATGTATGCCTGTAAGGTGACAGGTACAGTTTATGAAGTATGGCAGACAGATGTATGCCTGTAAGGTGACAGGTACAGTTTATGAAGTATGGCAGACAGATGTATGCCTGTAAGGTGACAGGTACAGTTTATGAAGTATGGCAGACAGATGTATGCCTGTAAGGTGACAGGTACAGTTTATACAGTATGGCAGGCAGATGTATGCCTGTAAGGTGACAGGTACAGTTTATGAAGTATGACAGACAGATGTATGCCTGTAAGGTGACAGGTACAGTTTATGAGGCATGGCCAATTGAGATGTAGGTCTGTTTTTAGGTGACAGGTAAAGTTTATGAAGTATGACAGACAGATGTATGCCTGTAAGGTGACAGGTACAGTTTATGCAGTATGGCAGGCAGATGTATGCCTGTAAGGTGACAGGTACAGTTTATGAAGTATGGCAGACAGATGTATGCCTGTAAGGTGACAGGTACAGTTTATGAAGTATGGCAGACAGATGTATGCCTGTAAGGTGACAGGTACAGTTTATGAAGTATGACAGACAGATGTATGCCTGTAAGGTGACAGGTACAGTTTATGAAGTATGGCAGGCAGATGTATGCCTGTCAGGTGACAGGTACAGTTTATGAAGTATGGCAGACAGATATAGTTTATGAGGCATGGCAGACTGAGATGTAGGCCTGTTTGCAAGTGAGTGGGTACATTTTACTACCATTATTTTACTTCAAGACTGTCTGAGTGTGTGTCCATTGCTGTATCTGTCACTTTCCCTGGGACTATGTCTGTCTGGGCCTACATTACTCTCTCTCTCTCTCTCTCTCTCTCTCTCTCTCTCTCTCTTTATTTCTTTCTTTTTTTGGGGGGGAGGGGATAGAACAGCAACAATATTATGTCAGTATCAATTTCGTTTCCAAGTGGTATTGGATTCAGGTTGTCTGGTAAGAAGCAGGGTACATGATTGAAGACACCTGAACTGTGTGTGTACGCAGTTTGGATCTCTCAGTCAGCACTTTAGTCGTGTTTGTGAAATATCCATGTGTGGGCATACAGCTTTGTGTTGCCGAGGTCTGAACAAAGCTTGTGAGAAGTTATGATTACCTGGTTTGTTTGTTTGTTGTTGTTTTTTGAGGGGGTGATGGTGGTGGTGGTGTTTTTTCCACTCTTGTACCTTGAAATGTATTGTGGCCAAAGGCCGATGTGCTTTAAACAATGTCAGAGTTCAGAGTTCAGCTCTCTCTCTCTCTCTCTCTCTCTCTCTCTCTCTCTCTCTCTCTCTCTCTCTCTCTCTCTTTCGAATTGGAAAGCGGCGACATTACAGCAGGGATCCTCGGCCTATCCTCATGCAACTACAGAGGTGGACTGACAAGATGGAAATCCTCAGTGACAGAGATCTCAGAGACAGTTTACGACAAAGTGGCATAAGAGTTGCATCTGACCTCACCTCACGACAGAGAGAGATGGTAGACTTTTATCGAGATCAAGGCAAGATTGCATATATATATAATGGCAAGCTGCAAGTGAGAGAAAAACAGCAAACTCCTAACTCCATGGACAATAGAGAAAGGCGATACACTTCCCCAAGCTATAGAAGAAGTGAAGGAATCAGGTCCTATCTTCCACCAGGAAATTCAAGCAGAAACAGCAAAGACACAAGAGGCCTCCACACCAAAACACAGGCAGCTAGAAACAACTTCAACCAGGGATACAGAAGACAACCAGGTGGACAAAGCAGGAATTACCATATGCAACAATATTCTATGCAAGAAGAGACAAGGCCATGGAATAGTGTGAATGCACCAAGGCATCCCTTCCATCAAGAAGAACATGATTCTGAAGGTGAGGAAGAACTCCTTGGTTACCACTCTGATGCAAGTCAACTACGTGGTAGGGAGACTGGAGATTATAAACGACATGGAGGAATGCATCATAGAGAATTGGACAGACGTACCAGAGAAAGACATTCCTTTGTTCCAATATTGTTCCAATAGTGCCAGGCACTCGCTCGTACAGTGAGGTGATGAAACAGCCAGCACCACCAAGACGCAGAGCATCTGCAGAGAAGAGGATCGTCTGGAGGAAGGAGAACTACACCAACTCAAACACTTCAAAGCATGCTGTCCCAGAAGTAAGAAGGGAGACCCACAGACGTGTCAGAGAAGAGCAGATCCCTGAGAGACCGCACGTGTCATCCCATGTGGAAGAAGACCTTGTTGGTAGAGATCAAAGTGCACAAGCTGTGAATACCGCTCAGATGAGGGAAACTGATCTGCAATCTGACTCAGAAAAAGATAAAAGTGAAGTGTTCCAAGGTGTGATGACAGACAGAAGTGACAGTAACACCAGTTTACTAGTGGAAAGTGACATGACAAATGACAACAGGGTGACTGTTTCAGGTGATACAAATGAATTAGGACAGGAAAACAATGACACTCACAATGATAATATGACTGGGTAGAAACACGTGAGTCAGACATCTCTGATGCAAGGCACCAGCATACAGAGCATTGCAGAGTCAACACGAGTAATGTGAAGCAGAGCAAGACCAAAGATTCAGTGACAGAGGACATGGATAGACAGAGTGGGACATGTGAAAGACAATCAGACAAACAGAACAGAAAGACTGGAGACAAGACAGGACATGTGACTGGACAAAAGCGGAGGAGGTGTCCAACAAGAGACCTGCGTCCAAGAAGTGCTGCCCCTGGTACAAGACAGGGTAGCCTGACTGGTGGGAGGCAGTACCAAAGATTCCATAGTCAGAGCAGCATTGTTGATTCCTTTAGTAAAGCCATGCCAGGGGATCGAACCAATGTCACTGATAGATCTCTGTGTTCCAAAACTCTTGCTACTGAGGAGGCAGATACACACAAATAGGGACTCGGCCAGGCCACAGCACCAAAGCAAGCAATGGTGATTGCACAGAATTACATCACATGCAGTAATGGTCAATCACAGACAACAGAGTCAGAAAGTCAAGAAGAGCATGTTGTATAAAGTGTAAATAAGTTGCAAATAAATGTTGTACAAAGTGTAGATAAGTTGCAAGTAAAATTTCTTAACTACAATGTCAATGGTTTATTACAAAAATTAGAAAATGATGCTTTTGTTAACTATCTACTTTCTTATGATTTTCTTTGTCTGACAGAAACTTTTACTAGAGATGACTTTGATTCACCTTTGTTTTCAGATTACATTTCATTCACATCAAAGGCATAGTAATGGTTCAAAAGTCTTTTTCAGATTCTGTACAGCTAATTCCATTGAATATTGAAAATATGGTGGTTTTGAAATAAGATAAAGATCTGTTATGTACAGATAAAGATATTATGTTCATTAGTGCTTTATGTACCTCCCAGTGACTCACCTTTTTGGAAATCACAGGAGGGCATTTTTGGCATTGAAATGATAGAACAATGTCTAATGGATCTAAATGAAATGTATGATGATTTTCATATCTTGTTAAATGGTGACATGAATGCAAGAACTGCTTCAGAAAACATGTGTTTCTTTGGGGATGTTACTGATTTTGATCAAATATCTGTAAAAAATCACTACTTTTCAAGAAAATCACATGACAGTCAAACCAACAATTTTGGTACTCAGTTGATTGACTTGTGCAATCTCTTTGAATGTGTTATTTTAAATGGTCTGAACGAACATAGATTTGATGAAAGCTGTACTTTTATTGCATCCTCTGGAGCAAGTACAGTGGATTACTTTATAGTTTCTTGTGATTTGTTGTTATCCATGAATTTTATATCACTAGTTGTTGAAAACTTAACAGATTCGGATCATTTACCTGTTGTCCTACAAGTAGAAAATAAGTATAATGGTTATGTTGGTGTGGAGAAAACAAAACAAAATGCAAGCACAACACATGAAAAAATGTTTTGGCAAGAAGAAAAAGAAAATGAATTTCTTGAAATGTTGCAAAGCAGTGAAATCCAAACTAGAATGATAGAAGCAAGTCAAAATTTAGATAGAAATGTTGATAGTGCTTTGGATGCATTTGTAGAATGTCTGAAAGACTCAAGCCAATGTATGTTTAAAGTGATTTTTGCTAAGAAAAAGAGAGAGTCAGTATGGTTTGACGAGGAATGTTGCAGCTTAAAAAAAGAAAGTCGTAAAAAACTAAGAATCTTTAGACAATCTCATACGGAAGAAGATAGAAGGTTATATGTAGAAGCAAGGAAAAGGTATAGAATTTTACTGAAGACAAAGAAACAAGCATTCAGAAAATTACAAACAGACAATCTAATTAAAGAAATGAAGGATTCGCCTCAGTTCTGGAAACATTTGAGAAACATGGGATGTGGTGGTAAAAAAATAATTGATAATAACATTAGCCTAGAGGACTGGTTCAATCACTTTAAATCTTTATATCAAAACAATAATCAAACCCAAGCAGAGGAAATTAGTACTGAGAATGATCTTGCAGAAGAACTTGATCATGATCTAAATCAAACTATTCATGAAGAAGAAGTTATTCGAGCTATTTCTAAACTTAAGAGAGGAAAAGCCTGTGGCATAGATAATATTTCTGCTGAAATGTTGAAAGTTGGTGGAAGTACTGTTCTTGAGTTTCTAACAAAACTGTTTAATAACATATTCAACCAAGGAATTTATCCTCAACAATGGTCTAAAGCTATAATAATTCCAATCTACAAAAAAGGCGACCCAGATAATGTTGACAACTATAGAGGTGTATCTTTATTAAGCATAATTTCTAAGTGTTACACTTCTATACTAAATACCAGATTATATACTTGGTTAGAAACTAATGATTTAATTTCAGATAAGCAAGCAGGATTTCGGAAAAAGCATTCTACGGTTGACCATATTTTTACTTTATATGCTTCAGTTCAGAAATGTTTGAGTAAAAGAGGTAGAAAATTGTATATAGCCTTTGTAGACTTAAGAAAAGCTTTCGACTCTGTACAACATGATAAACTTCTATCGTGCTTATATAATCAAGGTGTAAAAGGAAAGTTTCTTGCTTCTCTCACAGCAATGTACAATTCACTTTTATCATGTGTTCGTTCAAAATCACAGCTTACTGAGTTGTTTGAATGCCCAACCGGAGTAAGGCAGGGCTGTGTTTTGAGCCCAACTTTATTTTCAATCTTTATAAATCAGTTAGCTGATGACGTCGAGGAAAGGGGCAAACATGGTGTTCAGATGCTGCCTAATATTGCAGAACTTCTTATTCTATTGTTTGCAGATGATGTAGCTTTGCTGTCAACTACTCCCAGAGGTCTTCAAAATCAATTAGATATCTTACATATGTGTTGTGATAAAATGAAATTATATGTAAACAATGATAAGACAAAAATTATGGTATTTAGGAAAGGAGGGTTTCTGGGTCGACATGAAAAATGGTTTTATAATGGCAAGAGATTAGAAGTAGTGAACAGTTACTCTTATTTAGGATTTAATTTCACCACTAAGATTAGTGCTAAAAGGGGTACGGATCATTTAGCAATTAAAGGAAAGAAAGCTGTTATGCAATTACATAGAGTGTTCCACAAATATAAGGAAATGACCGCAAGTGTATTCTTTAAAATTTTTGACATAAAAATCCAACCAATTTTGTTATATGCATCTGAGGTGTGGGGCATAAGTAGGCTAGATCACATTGAGAAAGTACATTTAACAGCTTGTAAAAGATTCTTAGGTGTTCCAGTGAGGACACCAAGCAAGATGGTTTATGGAGATTTAGGGAGATTCCCATTATATATAAATTCATATGTTGCATGTATAAGATACTGGCTGAAATTAGTTCAAATGGATAATGATAGATTACCCCACAGAGCATATATTATGTTATTTGAATTGGACAGGTGTGGTAAAAGTTGCTGGGTTACAAATGTGAGAGAGATTCTGTGCGAGACTGGTTATGGCATTGTTTGGTTGCAGCAAGGAGTGGGAGACACTAAAACATTTTTGAGGGCGTTTAAACAAAGACCAGTTGACTGGTTTATCCAGGAATGGAATGGAGCTATAAGAGAAAGAGAAAGATATCAGATATATAATTCATATAAAACAGTTTTTGAAAGAGAAAAATATGTAAATGATATGGACATTTATGCTTCCGTGTTGCTGTTACCCAGCTAAGATTTGGTGTACTTCCAATAAATAATAACATACATAGATATAGTGAATCTGTCCAGGATAGAAATTGTTCTTTTTGTGATAATCAAGTTGAGAATGAACATCACCTCTTGTTTGACTGCAGCCTTTACACAGACCTTAGAGAGAAAATTCTTAGGGAATCATCAGAGGTATCTTTTTATGTTTTGCTTAGGTCATCAAATGTTAATCACAGGCATAATGTATCTAGATATGTTTTTCATGCAGTCAATAGAAGGAAGATGATACTTGGTGTATAATGATAGGCAGCTTAAATTTGTCTTTGGGCATTTTGTAAATCATATCAATTGATAGAAACTGGAAATTGTAACTGTGTTAGTACTATGTGACCGTATTCTTGTTCTAATTTTTTTGTGTGAAAATGTGCAAACATTATTATTCTTTTGTATTAATTTTTCTTTTAAAAAGTGTTGGAAGGGAAGCAAGATCATATACATGATGCAGTTTACCCGATAGTTCTCTCCCCTTCCCATTCCTTTCATTCTCTATAAACACTTGGTAATGAAGATTTTGTGTGACTATCTTTTGTGAGTTAAACATAGTGGGGTTATAATTACGATAACAATGATGATATCATGTTGTTATTGCTCAGTATAAGGATGTTGTTAAAAATAATAAAGGTGTAGAGTATCCACCTAGTTTATGAGAATATAAGCTTGAAACGGTTGTTTTGAGGAGAAAATGATGTCATGAAACGCGGACTTAAACCTCATAGTTTATGATGATTTGAAGCCATTATGAATGTGGTGAATAGCATTATAAATATTAAGATAAACTGTCCCATATAGGGAGATTTAGAAATGTGAGTATAAATGAGAGTAAATTTATGATTGACAGTAATATGTCTGTAACGTTTCCTTTGTTTATGTTTCATGCCCTCACCCCCTCCCCCCCCCTCATTTGGTGTATTGTGGCCTAAGGCCGATGTACCATTAAACCATTTCAGAGTTCAGAGTTCAGAGTTCTCTCTCTCTCTCTCTCTCTCTCTCTCTCTCTCTCTCTCTCTTCCCTCTATTCTTTCAGAAGCACACTGTTGTCTAAATTACAAAGCATATTTATTTTTTTGCGCTCAGGTTGTTTACATAGCTTCCACAACCATCCAACAACACACACGCACACAGTCACACTCACCTCCTGTCCCTCCATTTTTGAACACACCAGCACACAAATTCGCACTCTCACAAAGAAACAACCGCACATAACATTGAAGACATCAGACAGAGTACACTGCTGACTCCTCTGTCTCCCTAGACGTCTTGTGGTGCCAGAACACCATCCCACACTCCAGAACATGACCACCAACAAGGACTGGATTAAACCCAGAATCCCTCCCCTCCTCCTCTTCCTTTTCCCCTAACCCCCGCCGGCCTCTCTCCAACATCACACTACCACTCCTTATCTCCCCTGCCTACTCACCGCTGCCTGTAAAAGACGCGCGCGCGTGTTGTGGTGTGTGTGTGTGCGTGTGCGTGCGTGCGTGCGTGCGTGTGTGCGTGTGTGTGTGTGCGTGTGCGTGCGTGCGTGTGTGCGTGTGTGTGTGTGCGTGTGCGTGCGTGCGTGTGTGCGTGCGTCAGTAAGTTGGTTCACAGCACCTGCTTTGGTCAGTCTTTCCTGGCCAAGTAAGGATGCTACTTTGTCTTAGTGATGTATGGTACCGTAGAAGTACTTGTCTGCCTGTGAGGTGTACATACAGTTTATGAGTCTGCAGCTTGGCTTCTGGGCCGTTTCTTTCTCTGTCTCTGTCTCTTTCTGTCTGTCTGTCTGTCTCTCTCTCGTCGAAGATAACGGTATTTATTTTGTTGTGATTTTGAGAAGCTACACGTTTTTCCAGACATAAGGAAGGTACACGTAGAAACAATATTGTGAGTTGTGTTTGATAATAATAATAATAATAATAATAATAATAATAATAATAATAATAATAATAATAATGTATGGAATGTATATAGCGCTGAATCTTGTAAAGCAACAAATCAAAGCGCTCAGATAACTTAAAAAATATTGTTTTATATAATGGAATAAGTACTCATGTGCCCTTTCTTTTTTTTACATCCAGTCCCCGTGTGTATGCGGTTTTGTAAATTTTGTCATCTGTTCCCACCAGCACACAATGGCCTACTCTTTCGAAAAGCAGAACAGGATTTAACGCGTGCGCAAGATGTTCTGCATGCGATCGCACACGGGGCCTCGGTTTATAGTCTCATCCGAAGGTCTTTGACATTCAGTTCGATTTTTTTGTCAAACTGGGAAAAAAGGGCGAGGCTGGGAATCGAACCCAGAACCTCACGGTTTACTTGTTGGCAGGCAAACGTCTTAACCATCCTGCCACCTTCCTTCCTTTGGTACACATGTATTTTTATGTCTTTGTACATTGTCTTCATCATTTCTTTCCCAAAAATGGATCTTGGTATTTTGTTTTTAATTTGGATTTTTGCCCACTCTGTGGCATTGTCAATTGTTCCTACACGAACCATGCACAAAGGACCCAAGGCCGAGGTACAATACATTTCTGAGTTCCGAGCTCTCTCTCTCTCTCTCTCTCCTCTCTCTCTCTCTCTCTCTCTCTCTCTCTCTCTCTCTCTCTCCCTCTCTCCTCTCCTCTCTCCTCTCTCTCTCTCTCTCTCTCTCTCCTCTCTCTCTCTCTCCCAATTTAGATAATGTATGCAATGGCGACCGGCAAGGATGCTCTACACATACTTCTGATAGAAAGGTAATGTAGAATTAAATGATATAGTTCTTCAGATGATTGCTGAGTTTCCTGATTCGGACCCTTCCCTGTTGAGTTATCCATCAGTGCATCAGATGACGAGTGTGATGTCCCTGGTGAGTAAGCAGTTGTGGGAAAGAGTTATCCATCAGTGCATCAGATGACGAGTGTGATGTCCCTGATGAGTAAGCAGTTGTGGGAAAGAGTTATCCATCAGTGCATCAGATGACGAGTGTGATGTCCCTGATGAGTAAGCAGTTGTGGGAAAGAGTTATCCATCAGTGCACCAGATGACGAGTGTGATGTCACTGGTGAGTAAGCAGTTGTGGGAAAATGTGAATGGGATGAAAACAAACTTAGAGTTTATACAGAAAATATGTGTGAAGAAAACATTAATAAAAAAGAAAATGCTTAAAATTTTTGATGAGAACACTAACACTGCTTTAGCAATAAGTTCGTAAAGTTCACGGATTAATGTATCAAGAAACAGGTATGTATCAAGAAAACTTTTTCCAATGAATGGTCAGAAAATTGTTGAAGATTTTCTAATGAACATGAAATAATGAAGACAGGCACGTGTGTTGTAATTGAAGTATAACTACGTACTTGAAAGAAAAACGAAACAGAACAGCAAAACCTTACTTTCAAGGTGATATGGTTAATGACTTGTCAATCCAATTATGGAAATGTGTTAAGAAAGGTCCAGTCTGGAGAAGCCAGCTAGAGAATAGCATCTTAATTGATTAAACAGCTCAAAGCTCTGTGGGAGGAAGATTGAATAGATAATCTCTTAAGTAGTATTGAGATCGATTAAAAACTGGTGCATAATCCAGTCGTCCTATACCCAAAGACAAAATATTACGGCGTTTTCAAAACTACATAACAATGAGTAAAGAAGAAAGTCTTCACCAAATTATCGGATTTTCTAAAAATGAAAAATAGGGATGACAATGTTATGTGTTTCTTTCTAAAATTATCCGATAAAGTCTTTGATTAAGATTTTTTTCTTATACAGGGGACGGGATAGCTCAGTGGTCAGAGCACTCGCTTTCTCCAAAGTAATGGTCTTTTCATATTCAGGGGATGGGATAGGTCAGTGGTTAGAGCACTCGCTTTCTCCAAAGTAATGGTCTTTTCATATTCAGGGGATGGGATAGGTCAGTGGTTAGAGCACTCGCTTTCTCCAAACTAAGGCTAAGCAGAAATGGGTGTGGTTACCAAGTGGATGGGTGACCGTTTGCGTGCCTTGGCTTCAGTACGTCCCCCGTTCATCCAAATGTAAATGGGTACCTTCCCTCTCTAGGGTCAGGGAAGGTAAAGCAGCGAGGGAGAGGAGATGGGCACCGCCCTCAATATGCTGGCCCTGGAGAAGATTAAGTTTCTAACACCCGGCTCCCCAATGATCACACAGGCTATGGGAACACCTTTACCTTTTTCTTTTTATATTCACCCCTTCACATGTCGACGTCATTACTTTTGGTGGCACCCCCTGATGGGCGCCCCTCAGCTGTCTCCATTGCCTGCTGTCTTCAGTCCTTCTGTAGATTTCATTTGTCGACACCTTCGACCCCTTTGCTGTTTTCTCCTTGTAGGAAGTCCTTGTTGTCTCTTGCTCCCCATTTTACCCTCGCCTCGGCCACAGTCTTCCTTACATGGCAGCTCTGATGTCTCATAGCATGTCCAAAATCTTTCCTTTTCCTAACCAAACGTAAAAGTTCAAAAGTGTTGTTGAGTTCTTCCGATATGCTTTCGTTTGTTCGTTTTTAGGTCTAGCTTCTTATTAGGAGTCTTCCGTAGAACCTCACCTTTGCACTTGTGATTCTGTTATCATCTGCAGCTTTCAATGTCCATCCTTCACTTCAACAGGCCAAATAAGTGTTCACAGTATTTCAAGTTTCAAGGCAATCATTCAGTATTTCCCACAGTTTCTAGTGTCACCACCTTTGTGCAACATAGCCTCTTACTACTTTATACAGTCGTCTAGCCGCTGCTGGGCTTCCAAAATTGAATTGCATGAAATAAGAATGGCCTTTATTGCCTGTGGTCTACTTCTGTTGATCTTCTTTATCGGTGTGTTGTCACGTCCTGGTGATTCCCCATCTTGTAGGCTTTTGGCTGCTGCTTCAACTTTGCATGTGGGAGGGGGGAAGCTCTTTGTTTTGAAGTAATTTCAAAGTCAGCTTGAGAATTGTTCTTTCTTTCGCCACTGAAGAAGAGGTCACTGCCGTACTCAGAACATCACCTGGGTCTGTTAAAGCGTGTCCGTCCTTGTCACTGATATGTAACAGTGGCTTCTGTTCGGTTGGCTTTACTTTACGTTTCTGTTGAAACAGTTCTGTTGAGTTCTTTGCAGCCTTGATTGAACTCTTTAGTCTGTATTTCTCTTTAAGTGTTTTGCACCTAAAAGGGTCTGTATTTTTGCCTGTCTTCACTGTTCCACCATTTCAATCATGTCATCACTTACATACGGTTTCCTCTTCTGTCTTTTTCACTTACCATTGATAGATAACTGGACTGAATCAGTTATTCTAACATCACAAAAAGAAGAATTTTTATATCTCTTCTCCCCCCCTCCCTCCCCCCCCCCCCCGCCCCTCCCCCCCCCCCCCCCCCCCGCCACGATCCCTGGCTAAACCTTCGAGGTTCCCCAATGGTCAGGTTTTGCGTATGTGATCACTTTTGTCCACCATTACGGTAGCCGCATTACGACTTCGGGGATGCTAGTTTGTGTGTGTCGTTAGGTCTTCCCACCGGCTCGCAACGACCTTCTCTTCCAAAAGGCACAACGGGTTTTAAATGTATGCGCCACCGCCGTAGGGATTGTAGGGGCTTTTTAAGAAAACCCACTTTCTGGAAATTCTGCCCTAGAAATCTCACCTTTTCTATCTCTCCCTTACATGTCTATGCCCTCTCTCCCTTGCTTATTATCTGCCTGCCCACCAACCCATTCTCCTGTCTTTATTCGAGCAAATCTGAAATTTGTTGTTATGATCTTCTTAATGAGCTGCCCTTAAGCTGAAACGTGTGGGCAGAGGCCAGCAGGAAGACCTCCTGCAGAGTGACAAGTGCAGGAGAAGACCAGGCACTACGAATTATACCCAGTATGGCCGTGCAAACAATGTGTGCGCAAAATGTTCTGCGTGCCTTGGGACAAGGGACCTTGACTTCTAGTCTGACCCGAAGGACTTTTAGAGGAGTGGAGTTGGACTGCTGTTAACTGGAAGAGAAAAATCGCCTCAAACGGGCGTCTTAGTCGTGGCTCGAACACGAGCCATTAGATCACGAGTTCAACGCTCTAACCACTAGGCTATCCTGCCCCCTTTTCATATTCTAAATGGAGGCATTAATGCTGGACCACCGATTTGTGCATAAGCAAAAACTTTAGTTAGATATTGATAGCTATCGAACGTGCCTTTCTTCACGTAAAACAAGGGAGGTGGCTTGCCAGGAGGTGCAGCCATAAACCATGCTGACAAAGTCCAATTTAATCTCTCAAAGTCATGTCTGAACTGTCAAGTGAACGTGCTATTTCCTAGTGGAATGAAATGTCTGTCTCTTTCGCCCCGTTACTATTAGTACAATCACGATATGATTATGAGTATGTGGGAGCCTGTATAGTATACACGCAAGCACGCGAGAACGCGCGCGCGCGCGCGTGTATGTGAGTGTGTGTATATGCATGTGTGTGTATGTGCGCGCACGTGTGTGTGTGAGTGAGAGAGAGAGAGAGAGAGAGAGAGAGAGAGAGTGTGTGTGTGTGTGTGTGTGCACCTCACTGTGAATACAACCATATTGCTTTTACATACACAAGTCCACGTGAAAACCATAAATGCATGCATGCTCATTAACACACACACACACACACATACACATACACGCACACACATTCATTCTCCCTCATGTATACACATACACACTCACACGTACACAAGCATACACACATATAAATGCATGCAGGCTCATGCACACACAAAACACACAAAACACACATGGACACACAACACACACATGTACACACATGCTCACACAATCACAGACACACACGTGGGAATAGATGACAAAATTTATAAAACCGCATGCACACGTAGACTGGATGTAAAAAAGCACATGAGTACTTATTCCATTATCCCCGATATAAAAGAATAAATAAATAAATAAATAAACACGTGCGCGCGGAAACACACACACACACACACATACACATCCATGCCAATATGACTGTTACTGGTCAGACATGGCTAATTGCATCAATGTGAGTGTATCTCCTCTCTGCTAATCGATGAAGAGAGCTACAGGCCCTGTACTCTGAATGGTTACCGGACAATTCACGCAGATGCCAGACAGTTGTCTTTTTTTTCTGGCAACGACTGTGGAGGCATGCTGCCCTGTGTGAAAAACAGGCTAATGCCCCTTGCCTTGCATTACCACAGAGTCCCTAGGGGCAAGTCTTCTTGTCTTACTTAGCCAGCCATGCCTTGCTGTGTGTAGACAGATGAAGGCTTCCTGCTTTGCCCTCTGCTGACTTCCTGTGTGTAGGTGGCCTAGCCTTAACGTCCTTCAACACAGTTACATTAGTCTGTACACAACTGGATTAAAACAGGTATGGAAGAACCAAAATACTCTTGACGTGTATCAATCGAGGTATACCGCTGTTCAAAGAAAGAGGTACGATTTGTATGAAATAGTTTGGGGTCAATCAGAAAAACAAGAGTTTTCAAAACTCTGATTTTGTTACAAAGAATATAGACTGTAGCCAGAATATACACTGTAACATGAGACTATAAACCAAGTTCCTGTAAAACCTGTTCCGCTTTTTGGAAGAGTAAGTCATTATGTGCCTGTGGGAACGGATGACAACATTTACAAAAGTGCATACAACCGGGACCTGGATGTTAAAAGCATATGAGTGCCTTTTTATTATTATACTTGAAATAAAAATTAAATTAAATTAAAAAAATAGATAATCACATTTGATAAACTGCACAAAAAACATAAGAAAACTTCTGTACATTTTGCATAAGTTTTCATGTTAAATGATAGAGAAAAGATGACACCAAAATATATCCAAAAACAACAGAAAGTATCAATATTGCGAACGATTAGAAGATGAACTTCATTTATTTGATGATTGTGTCATAATATAATATGATGAGCTCAAATCCAGTTTGCTACCAAAAATTAAAGCTATAAACAAAAATTCGGGTAAAAGCTGTATATACAAATTGAGCAACATAATGACAATCGATAACTAATAAGTGGATGTTTTAAGATATTGCATGGATGTATAGAGAACATAGAAAAAGTGAAGTAGAATACAATATGTTTTTGAGTACAGTTCAGCCACTTTGAAATAACATTGTTATGAAATGAGCTTCTTTTGTTGTGTAAGGTAAGTCTACCCGACTTTTATGGCAATTTTTTTAAGTAATCTGAATTAGAAACACACACACACACACACACACACACACACACACACACCCACGGAGGCGGCATGTGTGCTTGTACACAGGTTTACACACAGAGCTGGTAGTGCCCACAACAACACACAGCAGAATTTGGGCAATCAGCAGAGACAGCCATGTGCTCTCACTGAGACCAGTACCTCACTCACTTGCCACATGGGAAGCAGATCACATCATCTGCACTACCAAATAAGGCAGCCGACCTCAGAGGTGAGTTTGTCTCCCCTTGTTTGGGCAGGAAGTTGTGTTTTCTCCAGAGAAGGGACAGCATCACGAATCAATGAATTATCTCCCTGCCTGCAAAATGCTGACCTCCGAGAGAGCGGAATGAGTGGCAAGAAAGGAGGGGAGGGGGGGGGGGACGAGATTTAAAAAAAAAGAGGGGAAGGGGGGGGCAGATAGAGTGTGAGGGGAGGAAGGGGTTAAGAGTTAGGGAGGAGGGGCTGGAAAGAGAATTCTGGGTGATTGCTGGACAGGAGAAGATCTCACAGCAGTTAAGTACTCTGACCACAGTTGATGGTAGTTATTCTCTGCGCCGCTTTTGGTTCTTTTGAGCTGTGTATCTGCTTGGTCTTATGCACAGTTTGCCGGCAGCTTGCTCCAAATACTGTTCTGTGGACACTAATTTGGCTTAAAGTGTATCAGGTTTTCTTGTTCAAAATCTAGGATATTCTCGTCACTTACTGCATACTATCTGAAGATGTGTTGAAAAGAGACTTTCCTCGTTTCCATCAGTTCGTGTTGGCGTTTTGATCCATGTTGATGTGGGTGTTTGGACAGTTCTGCTGCTGTGCTGCACAATTCTGCTGCTATGCTGCTGCTAGTGCCTTTGTTGCAGCCTGTTTCCTCAGTTATTGCTCATATGATGTTACTGCTTTATGCAGTGCAAAATCTATGCTACTGTTGCAACTGTTTATGTGCTCCTTGCGGGGGTGTTCGACTCAAATGCTCTCTGCCTCTGTAGCAGCAGCAGCAGAGGCAGAAGCAGAAGGAGTAGAAGTAGTAGTGTAGTAGTAGTAGTAGTAGTAGTAGTAGTAGTAGTAGTAGTAGTAGTAGAAGTAGTAGTAGTGGTGGTGGTG
>CM054134.1:64032840-64060340 GCA_028751875.1 Rapana venosa
TATTATGCTCCCCAGACATACTTGTGCTGCTGCATAATAACAATTTCTCGGTGACAAGATCAATAAAGCTGTGGTGAAAAGCCTGTTGCTTTCTCCATCAAATGTGTGTGTCCATAACCTGTGAGGTATAAACTCACACACAACGTTAAGCCTCAGGTATCTAGAGAAATGGTTTGCTTAAATACCCACACTGAAAATGTAGTTTGCGATGATATCTAAGAGAAAATCTTGATTTGATTTCTGCGCCAAGAGCAAGTTATCAGTTTGCTAAAAACAGACTAATGCACCCATGAGAACTATTCAAATATCCATAGGACTAATTTACCCATTGGCAGACTAGCACTCAAACTGTGGAAATTGTAACATTTCTGAATCAAGAAAAAATTGTTAGAACACCACTGTAAATGATAACTGAAGGTAATGAATCATTAACTAAGTGCAGGCAATCGGAAACAAAACTGGATGCCTGAAAAGCAGTCAATCTTTGGTTCTTCCATTTAGGACGCTTGTGTATGCACAGCAAGATTTTGATGTATCATTGTGGCATCCCCCCCCCCCCCCGACCTCCCCACCCCCTGCTACAGCCAAACCCACAAATCAATAATACCGCAACTACCGTGTGAGTGTCCCCCTTTTAGCACACACTTTTGTCTGCCCACTTTGAGATAATATAACAAACTGAAACCATCAGGCCACAGAACGTGGCTTTGTTTTCACAAACCAAAGGGAATGGGGTGATTGATTTCTGCTGTAACAACAGCATAACATATCAATTGTTGTCTGAAAAATCGAGCAACACAATATTTTGCCAAATGTAAGATAAAAAAAAACCCTGCAACATATTATGCTGGGCAAAATGTTTCAACACAGAGAGAAATGAATCAATAAAAAGCAACTTGAATAGCCTTCATTTGATATACTGGTGCGTACTGCGTAACCTTGGCAGACAGAAAGTGACGAAGGTATTCGACATTTCTCAACAATTTACGAACAAAACGTACAAACCATTGATTTGTTTTCATTGCCCTACCATTGGCTATGTCTAGATATTCGCCAGTTCAAAACAATCATGATCATTGCGTCTTTATGCAGCCACAAGATCAACCATTCTGATGAACCACAGACAGCTTTCTTTGTAAATTTCCTGGACAAACAAACCTGCTGCAGAAAGTAACTGCTACCAAAGCAACAAACACGTGCTTTGACAAGTGATGAAACATAAAGAGCATTGTTCCTTGCCAGACAGAGATGCCAGTCGTTTAGTGGGAAATCAGAACACAATTGTGTCGAGCATAAGCAGACTTTTTGTTGTGTGGAGAAAATCTTTTAAAAAAATGGTGAGTACGGGCAGGAAAGGATATGACTGAGGCCATTTTTCAAAACTACTATCCTTACATCACCACAACCACAACCAATAACAACAAAACAGCAACAAAAACCACAAGAAAACACCACCAACAACAGTACATATCACGAAACATTACCGAGTGATTGGTGACAAGATTCAGAAGCAATCGTATTTATAAAAAAAAAAGTAAAACCGTTCAATTTTGAAAAACAAATCTGATCCCCCGACGTGGTCACAAGAACAAACTTGCCCCAGACTAAAGCCAGAATAACATGAAGTGAAGCAAGAGTAGGCAGCCTGCACAGGTGAGCAATAAACTTCAAATGGCAGGGGGGGGGGGGGGGGGTGTGTAGTCATTTTCCATTGGGGTTACGATATGCTGTGGTGGCTTTCCGTATTGCTGTTTTTGTTGCGTAACAACAAAAATGCCTTTATTCAATTCCAATCTCTGATGATGCATTTTTAAAAAGAAGCCAAAAAAAACATCAAACACAAACATGAAATCATTTTTTAAAATCTCTCGGCGCGGACATCAAATGTCCATCTGACTAATGATTAAACTTCTCAGTCATCTCTAAACTTTCGAGAATTTTACTTCCAAATTTTAACACCTGTGCACAAAACCATTCAAACTGTTCTTCTTCTTATTTTTTTTTAAATACATTATTTTATTTCGAGCACTCAAGTACTTTTTACATTCAGTCCCCGTATGTATGCAGTTTTGTAAATGTTGTCATCCTCTCCTAGTAAAATGGAGCAGTGAGATTCTCAACAGGCGATCACTTCACCTGAACTTGTGAAGTGTATAGGGGAAGTGGCGACAACGGAGTTATGTGAAGCCTTTGCCCCTTGCCCTTTGCTCCTTCCTCAAACACTTGTCTGTCTCACACTGTCCTCAAGATGTGACGTGCAGGAGGTCAGCGACATGGGTTGGACAGTTGCATAGGCTGGCTGGTGCAGCTGCTTTCTCAGACAGGGCTAGTGACTGTTGGGGAAATCAGGACACATGGAAACAGCAAGGGGAATTGACAACTGTATGAGAAAAGGGTAATGCTGCCTGCAAAGCCTAGTAATGCTTCACAACGCAGGAAGGAAGAACGCGTGTCTAGGGAAAATAGTGTGCCAATACATACACATACTGAACTCAACTTAATTATGCTAGCAAAAAAAAAGCAGACAAAGACCAGTCCACAGTTCTCCTTTCCTTTCTTCTCCACAACACACTGGGCAGCCACAGCAGCAGTGCACTGACGCAGTATGGTTTGCACACCGTGACCTGGTGGCGTCTATCCCTCTCCAGCCTGTAGGCTGCATGCTGGGTATGTCCCTGTTCCACAGAGCACTGCACCTGGCTGGCCTGTGCTGCCACAACAGGTACAGGTGTTTTGACATGCCCACAAAATGTTATAAATGTGTGTTGCAAACTGTACATCTTTCATAGTCTGATGTGAAGGATTTACCAAGAGAGTGGATCTAGAACAGTGTTCACTCCAGGAATATATATATATATATAAATAATTCTCTGTAGTTCAGAACAATAAATAAAAGATAACCAGTTACTGAAAGGTATCCAAAATTCAACCTGTGAATCGACATGCAAATGATTCAATATTCGGGGGATTTCTGATATAAGCGTGTTAGGCTTATAAGATGGATAACGTTTGTTCTTTCTAAGAAGTTTCAATGTTTTGCACAAATCAGAAAAAAACGATATATACAAACTGTGCTAAAAATGGTTCGTGCGTATAACAAAGGTCTTAGGAGTTGTAACAGGGCAATTGTATTATCGATTTTTTCCGCGGTAAACTGCATCAGCCCCCGTCCTAAAGATATCGTTTTGTTAATACCATCCTGTGTCCGGTATATTGATAAACTTGGTAATGCAAAACTTTCACGAGCCGAGGATCAATAGCGCGGTGATTATGAACAACTTCGCTCTCCTTTGGAAATTGCTTCTGATGGCTGGTGTGCCAGCAACAAGACAAGGGGTTTGTTTCAACGTGCACCAGCAAACAACAGCAGTCCGTTTGCTGCGTCCCTTACTCCTGCACGCCACTGTAATGACCCCCTTGGGGCTAGAGCCTTGCTGTGTACATGCAGTTTGTTGCTGTGTCAGACCACAGACCGGGTCCTGCAGGAGAGGAGTATGAAAGCAGTAATGATACTGACAATGCCTTTTTAAAAATAGAAAAACCCAAATTATTTACACAAAATGTTTGGACTGTAATCAGGAGAGGGGGCATACATTCCACTTTTAAAAGATTTTTTTAACAGAAAAAACGATTCCATAGGCTACATAAACTTGAACATCAGAAACATAGAAGTGTGGTTTTACATTGAAATACTCGTACAAAACAAACCACAGAAAAAAATAAATAAAATAATAATAATGTATGGAATTTATATAACGCTGAATCTTGTAAAGCAACAAACCAAAGCGCTGAATAACCATCTAATAACCATCTAAAGCAAAAAGAAACTCAATAAACATTAGTTATTACACTAGTAACGAAGCAGCTTCCAGTTCGTATGCACCCTTAGTATAAAACACCATTTCATTTTCACACGCGAGAGTCTGTCTTGAACTTTGACTTTGGTCTTTTGACAATCCAATAGATAGCCATCTCCTTGATTGACCTAATTATAGATTTTTGAGGTAATAAGCAGGCTTCATGGTTTTTTCTGAGGCGATAAACAGGATTCAGGGGATTTTTTCTGAGGTAATAAACATGATTCAGGGTTTTATAAGGTGATAGTGAAACTGTGTGGGTGGGGTGGGGGGTTGTGAGGAGATAGATAGGCTTCATGTTTTTGTGAGGTGATAGATAGGCTTTAGGTTTTTGTGAATTGATAGATAGACTTAATGTTTTTGTGAGGTAAAAGATAGGCTTTATTTTTGTGTGAGGAGACAGGCTTAAAGTTTTTTGTGGGGTAATAGATAGGCTTTAGGTTTTAGTGAGGAGATAGATAGGCTTTAGGTTTTTGTGATAGGATAGATAGGCTTCTGGGTTTTGTGAGGAGATAGATAGGCTTCAGGTTTTTGTGAAGTGATAGTTAGGCTTCAGGTTTTTGTGAGGAAATAGGTATCAGGCTTTTTGTGAGGAAATAGGCTTCATTCTTTTTATATATATTTATTTATTCTTTTATATCGAGGATAATGGAATAAGCACTCATGTGCTTTTTTACATCCAGTCCCCGTGTGTATGCGGTTTTGTAAATTTTGTCTTCTGTTTCCACTGGCACACAATGGCCTACTCTTTCGAAAAGCGAAACAGGATTTAACGTGTGCGCAAGACGTTATGTGTGCGTTCGAACACGGGGCCTCGGTTTATAGTCTCATCCGAAGGACTTTGACATTCAGTTCGATTTTTTTTGTCAAACTGGGAAGAAAGGGCGAGGCTGGGAATCGAACCCACAACCTCACGGTTTACTTGTTGGCATATTCAGGGTCTTAACCATCCTGCCACCTCCCTTCTTTTGTGAGGAGATAGATAGGCTTCAGGTTTTCGTGAGGAAATAGGCTTCAGGGTTTTGTGAGGAGATAGATAGGCTTCAGGGTTTTGTGAGGAGATAGATAGGCTTCAGGTTTTTGTGAGGAAATAGACTTCAGGGTTTTGTGAGGAAATAGGCTTCAGGATTTTGTGAGGAGATAGATAGGCTTCAGGGTTTTGTGAGGAGATAGGCTTCAGGTTTTTATGAGGAGATAGATAGGCTTCAGGTTTTTGTGAGGAGATAGATAGGCTTCAGGTTTTTGTGAGGAAATAGGCTTCAGGGTTTTGTGAGGAAATAGGCTTCAGTGTTTCTGTAGGTGATGGATAGGCTTCAGGGTTTCTGTAGGTGATGGATAGGCTTCAGTTTGGGGTTTTTCTTTACCGCATCCCCAGGTTTTTAAAAAATTAATTTGCAAGGCCAACATCCTTGTATGTTTAATCTTCTGGCACCTACCCAAGGTGATGGATAGGTCAGCTTTGTATGATTTGTCTTCCCCAATGGATTGTCACTAACCTGTCACGATGTCAATGTGTACAGCATACAGAGTCTGACTGACTGCTGCCTTTATAAGCAACTTGATATAGTTACATGTAGACACGATAATGCAAACGATAATGCACGCGCAAACACCCAAACCCACCCACCCACCCTCACACACACATACACACACGCGCGCGCGCACGAACGCACGCATATGCGCGTGCGCACACAATCACTTTTAGAAGCCAGTGGTATCTAATTCCATCAAAGTCTAGCTGTAGCATAGTACGGGACAACAGGATACTCTTGTACTGGGGTCACAGGAGAATTGTCAAGGAGGCCAGACAGTCCTGCTGTCAGTCTGATAGTGCATGTACAGGCAGGCTGGCAGGCAGGCACGCAGGCCAGTGTACGGTAAACAGTCAGGCCAACGCCCTGTGCCTTGTCTGATAATCCTTCCACAAAATCACTTCTTGCTTTACTTAGTCCTACTATTCCTGTGCAGTAAATGAATTGCAGTCCCCTACAAGAGAGAGAGAGAGAGAGAGAGAGAGGAGAGAGAAGAGAGAGAGAGAGAGAGAGAGAGAGAGCGAAAATGATATATATAATAAATAAAATATAGTATATAGAAGAGAGAGAGAGAGAGAGAGAGAGAGAGAGAGAGAGAGAGAGAGAGAGAGAGAGAGAGAGAGAGAGAGAATTAAAAATACGGACAAATAGAAAAACAGGTATATAAATAAATATATAATCAGATAGACAAACAGAGAGACAGAACATCAAGAAGACAGACAGAGATCAACACATGCATTGCATGGAAGACGCCTCAAGAGAGAAAGAAGAAGCAGCCAGACAGCCAGGCAGCCAAACTTGAGCAAATAGACAGACAAAGGCACACACAGAGGTAGTGCAGCGGAGAGAGATGATCCTTCCATGCAGTGTGTGCCTGCAGGATGAAAGGAAGGCTTGGCTTCACAGAACGTGATGCCTGTCCGCCTCTCTTTAAGGCCATAGCAGCACAACACACAGAGGGGATTTAGGGGAATAGCAGGGGGAAGGTGGAGGGCGCAGAATATGTCCTAGGAGGTAGAGAACATGGATGGAGATGAATACTTCATTAGAAAAGGGCGGCTGGTGTTGGCAGGTGTGTGTGTGTGTGTGTGTGTGTGTGTGTGTGTGTGTGTGTGTGTGTGTGTGTGTGTGTGTGTGTGTGTGTGTGTGTGTGTGTGTGTGATGGTGGATTTGTTTTTGTTTTCTCATCTTCTGTGACGTTCCTGTCCTGCTGTTCCAACGACGTTCATTTCAATCTACCCCCCAGCCATACACAGAATCGTTATGCCGCATCCTTTGGGTCAGAAGTCCGCAGGGAACCCAGTCATGTCAGTCCTCTGTAGGGCCACCAGCTAGAAGACCCTGCACTGCTTCTGGGTCATTTTGGTGGTGTTCAGTGGTGCCTGGTCTTAGCTAAAATATGAAGGACACCGCCTACTGACCCCCCTACTTTCGGCAGTAATAGCTTAGTCACGGAGCCAGACTAAGTGATACGACCACTTGTGTGGTAACTACCGCAACATCCCCCGACGACCTTCTCATGTGAACCTCCAACCCTGATTGTCTTGGACACAAACTCACCACAAACCCAGAAGTGTATGCAGAAACCCAACCTGAAGTCATCATGAGCCATACCATGCACCAGCTGGGCACCACCGAATCACAGACAGTTTCCTTTTACTGCATGATGTTCACTGGTGGTGAAGATGAGTGTTGCACATGAAATAAAATCCAAACCACCACCAGAAAGGACACCCACAAAACAGTGTGTTAAGCAAACAATAAGAACAAGATGAGAAGGAAAGTATGATTAACAAACACAAAAAGCTCATGCCTAAGCCATGCACAGAATAATCACCATCAACTGTGGTCAGAGTACTTAACTGCTGTGAGATCTTCTCTCGTCCAGCAATCACCCAGGATTCTCTCCCCAGCCCCTCCTCCCTACCTCTCACCCCTTTCCTCCCTGACAACCTATCTGCCTCCTTTTCCTCTTGCCTCCCCCTTTCTGACACCCATTCCATTTTTCTCAGATGACAGCATTTTGCAGGCAGGAGAGATAATTCATTGATTCGTGGTGCTGTCCCTTCTCTGGAGAAAACACAACTTTCTGCCCCGCAAAGGGGAGACAAACACACCGTTTTGTGGCCAGAAGTCCTCTGAGGTCGGCTGCCTTATTTGATAGTGCAGTTGATGTGATCTGCATCCCATGTGGAAAATGGCTCCTGGTCTCAGTTAGAGCACATGGCTTTCCTATGACTGTCCTTGCTGATAGCCTAAATTCTCCTGCGTGAAGGAGTTGGGTGTTATTGTGGGTATTGCTACTGTAGCTCTGTATGTACGCGCCCGTATATCATTATGCCAGGACTTTCCACTATTTGCTACTATTTCTCCAAATCACATCTGACAGTGTAAGAATCGAACGACAGAAGATGTATATATATATATATATATTTATATATATATATAAAATATATATATATATATATATATATATATATATATATATTTATATGTGTGTGTGTGGAGGGAGGGAGGGGCAGTAGTGGATGGACGCCAATGAATTTTTTTGCAATGCTGAATGGTTCTTATTTTTATTGATGTAGCAGAGGCATCAGATAAAATAGCAGAAGCAGCAGCAGTGGCAGCAAAAGCAGCATTAATACTAGCAGTAAAAGTTGCTCCCCCCGATATACGTGTCTCACGTTCGCATGCAAGTGTGCACCCGTGCATGCACATACAAGCAGTAGACACATATACACTCACACGCACGCACGCACGCACGCACACACACACACACACACACACACACACACACACACACACACACACACACACACACACACACACACACACACACAGAGGATGGATCTCTGTCAGACTTGATACATGTTCACTTCTTTCTGATATCCTAATCAATGAAGACGTTATCAATCAGCAACATCCAGCAATAGGGAGCCCTTTAAGCCTCTCCAATACTACTATCAGGTCGCCACATTCTAGATAATAATTTCCCCAGGACTAGAATGAAAGGAAGAAGAAGAAGAAGAGGAGGAGGAGGAGGAGGATGGAAAGGAGGAGGAGGAGAATGCGAAAAAGAATGCAAAAAATTGCAAAGAATGAAAATAAGAATGCACAGAATGCAAAGACGCATGCGAAGAAGAATGCTAAGAAGAAGAATGCAAAGAAGAGTGCAAAGAAGAAGAATGCAAAGAAGAGTGCAAAGAAGAAGAATGCAAAGAAGAGTGCAAAGAAGAAGAAGAATGCAAAGAAGGATGCAAAGAAGAATGCAAAGAAGAGTGCAAAGAATGCAAAGAAGAGGAAGAATGCAAAGAATGCAAAGAATGCAAAGAATGCAAAGAAGAAGAAGAAGAAGAAGAAGAAGAAGAAGAAGACTGATGTCTCATTATTTTCAACAGACAGCCCATCCCAAGTCAGAGAAGCGAATCTGATTTCTCCGTCATATCGATCATGACAAATGGCCTTGCGTAGGAGTAATTACAGGTCAAGAATCTTTCATTTCCGGGATAGCATTTTCCCTCCTCCACCCAAAGGAGAACACAGCCATTGTACTCCATATTTGGCAGTGCAAATTGTGAATCAGTAATGAGGCTAGGATTGTGATGGCAGCTTCTGGAATATAGCTTCCACATGTGTCTGTTTGTAGCTACGTCTAGCACAGTGTTAGTGTCAGTGTTACACAGTCTGACCTTTTAGAAATGAAGCACAAATATACTGCAATGAAGATGGTGATGAAAACAAAAGGAAGAACTTGTAAGTTATGGTAAGTTTTGTTTTTGTTTTGTATTTTTGGTGGATTTTTGTGGAAGAACATTTCAGACACTCATTTTTGAAACTACAACAAAACCTTTAACCCTTCTAAATTCACTGTATGAAATGCTGAATAAGGTAAAAATTACCTACTTCTTGCCTGGCTTCATTTCAGTTTAGTCTATTGGGAATATCTGAAGCATTATACTGAAGCGTTGTTTCCTGAATTCCTCCGCTTATGTCGGCCGTGTGCCTAAACATGAGTTGCACCAAATCGTTTCCTGTCCATATTTCAATCCATTCACTCTGCTATTGTCTGGCATCAGTCTTCATTCCTCTGCAGTTCACTTTAGAACTCTACAACCTCGATGTGTATGAATCCACCCCCTCCAACGCACCCCCCTCCCCCCCTAAAAAGTGAAGGGGCTTTATTCTTTTATTTGAATAACAAGACATCGGATTTTTTTCTATATTAAGCTGATTCTCACTAGACAAGACCATGCTAGCATTTGTGATTCGCAGCCATTCATGCCAGAGATACAATCCTAGACAGGTTTTTCAGACTATGTGAAGAGAAGCGTAATTACAGACAAGGTTTGCTTTGTCATGAAGTGTCAGAACTATGCTGAAATTCATAGCAAGTACTGCAAACAGCGATGTGTAATATCGATATCATCAGTGCAAATAAAGCATACAGGCATAAGTAAGGACAACCTCCATGCTTGGAAACGTTGCTTGTTTCTTCCAGAAAAAAACCATGAAAAAAACATAATCGATTCATAACAGGACATACTCTGGTATATATAACAAAGAAGACACTATGCAGGCCTATGACACAAAAAAGCAGCGCATAACTTTTTATTTTTAAGTATTGCGTGGCCGTAGGAAAAAAAAGCAAATCATCTACATTTTCTGAACGGCGTAATGCAATATTTTATGTTCCAAATAAGAGGATCAAGATGCTGGACAGGGAAGACTTTTATCGCAACAAATTCCTCCAACCTAGCTGTAAATGCCATATCTAACATGGTCACTACCTTGACTTCTTTAATCTTCTTTCAGAACTCCTTTGGGAGTGTTAGGGCTCTGCACTGAGTCTCTGAGGCAGCGTGCTGTTAGTAACTTGATCCTGATGGAGCCTATCGCTTTTCAGAAGATGATGACCAGCATTGAAGCAAAGAGGAACAAGGATGTCTGCAATGTGTACCTAATCAATCAGCCTATCAATAGCACTACTACAAATATCTGTGTTTCAATACAACCTTCCCCTTCAAGAAGAACATTGTAGTGCTGGAAGAAAACTACATACCGATTTTCGGCTCTTTTTGTCTAAAATATCTAAAGATCACTTTGCCCGCCGCCCCCCCCCCCCTTCCCTTCAAACACCCACGCATACACACATTTTCAGTACAAAAGCAATTTCTACAACAATATATCGTATGCCATTTTCCATAACGCAGAGCAGCAGCACAAGAAAGTTGGAACCTTTCAGGCATGTAACATGAGACAGTGTTTCGCGTTGCCGCATGCTTGCGGCTCAGCTTACTAATACAAACTTCACCATAACCACCACCAGCTACTGAGTATATCAGCATAACCCTCCACAAAATCAAATGAGTCATTTCATCACTACCATAGACTATTCTTGTCTAGAGTATGGTTCGTCCAATTCACACATATTTTTGTCGTAAGTCTAGTAACAGAAATGACGCAACAAATGTTTTTCCTTTCACTGCCTCTGCTCGCAGCCATTCTTTCAAATGATATAGCTAAGGAGTTGTACCACCGGTCACTCAGCAAAGTGCCAAGGCCTCACTGATATTAGCAAATTGGCAGACATCACTGATGTCAGCAAAGTGCCAAGGCCTCACTGATGTTAGCAAAATGGCAGACATCACTGATGTCAGCAAAGTGCCATGCCCTCACTGATGTAAGCAAAGTGCCAAGGCCTCACTGATGTTAGCAAATGCAGCCTTATGTTCTTGTTCACAAAATACTTTCAAAATTTGATGTAGACTATCAACTTGTTCGTTGGCTGATTAAAGTTTTAACTAACAGTGGATCGGTGGTCTAGAGGTAACGCGCCTGTCTAGAAAGCGAAAAGTCCGGGTCGGAAGTGTGCGTGGTTCGTATCCCGTCTGGGCCCGAAACTTTTCCCCCATCCATTAGACCATGAGTGGTGGTCTGGGCGCTAGTCTTTCGGATGAGACGATAAACCGAGGTCCCGTGTGTTAACAGAAAATTATGGAGCGCACGAAAAAGAACCCACGGCAACAAGAGAGTTGTCCCTGGCAAAATTCTTAGAAAAAAGCCACTCTGATAGGGAAAGAAATACAGTTGCAGACCAAAAAAAAAAAAAGGGTGGCGATGCTCATGTGGCGACGTGCTCTCCCCGGGGAGAGCAGCCCGAATTTCACGCAGAGAAATCTCGTGACTTAAAGTGGTATAAATAAATAAAATAAATAAATAACAGACCGCAGCAGGTTTTTGCCAATAAGATATCTTCATCGGTTAGATTTACCTGTACTGGTTCTCCACAGGGATGCGTTCTCTCGCCACTTCTGTACATTCTATACAAAGATGATTGCAGAAGCAGCTATGAAAATTCCTTTCTTGTAAAATTTGCCGATGACAGTGCTCTTTTGTCTCTCTTATCTGGATATTTCAAAACCATGGTCCAGCCCTCACTGATTTCGTCAATTGGTGTGATGAGGCATATCTGGAGCTAAATGTTTCTAAAACTAAAGATCTTCCTATCGATTTCAGAAGATCGGGTCACACTTCTGAGCATGTTACCATCCATAGTCAAGAAGTTGAAAATGTTTCGAAGTACAAGTATTTGGGAACTATTTTTGATGACAAACTAAACTGGGATGCTAACACTGACACTATTGTCAAAAAGGGACAACAACGTATGTATTTTCTGAGGAAGCTTAACTCATTTTTTTGTTGACAAAAAGATTCTTTCTTTGTTCTACAAGTCCTACATAGAGAGTGTTCTAAGTTTTGCTTTCATCTGTTGGTACAACAACATAAGTGTTAAAAACAAGAATAGTCTTCGGAGAATTGTTAGAATCTGCTCAAAAATAATTGGAGAAGAACAAAGAGATCTCAATTCGTACTGCAATCAGCAGCTTGTGCGCAAAGCGACTGCCATTTTGGCTGATCCATCCCATGCTATGTCTTCGGAATTTCAGTTATTGCCTTCAGGACGCCGCTTTCGGTGCTCCAACAGTAAAACAAATAGAAAAAGAAATTACTTTGTTCCAGTAGTCATTCGAATTCTAAATTCAAAACAGCACTGACCAAACAGTTTTACATTCTCTGATATACCCCCCTGATTGTCAAGTGCGTGTGTGCGTGTGTGTGTGTGTGTGTGTGTGTGTGTGTGTGTGTGTGTGTGTGTGTGTGTGTGTGTGTGTGTGTGTGTGTGTGTGTGTGTGTGTGTGTGTGTGTGTGTGGTAATGCAAGTAAGTACTCCTGTATCTTGCTTTTGGCTTTCAAGAATGATTTCTAAATTGTGTGTGTGTGTGTGTGTGTGTGTGTGTGTGTGTGTGTGTGTTTATGTCTTTACTAGATAATGGTCATTATGGTGCGCGGATGCACGTGTGGGTATGTGTGATAAAACTGTGTTCATATATTGGTGTGTGTATGTATGGGTGTGCGCGTGTGCGTGAATGTGCACGTGCGTGCACGCAAATTTTTTATTTATTTATTTATTTACTTTTAAATTTTTTATTTCATTTCAATTTTTTTTAAATTTCTTTTCCAATCAATGGTATTTAAAACATTGTATTCCTACATTGGTGTGTGTGTGTGGGTGAGTGTGTGTGTACGCAGTGTGTGTGTGTGCGCGCACCTGGGTTTGTGTTTGTGTATGATAATTTTGTTAAGCTATCTTGGAATGCTTATAACAATCTGAAATGTATTTTTCTTGTGTCTTGTGAGATAATTATAGGTATCAATGTGCCTGTCAGTATTGTAATTGCCCTTCATGGGATGATTAAAGTGTTTGTGACTTGACTTGACTTGACGTGACTTGACAAAGTACCAAGGCCTCACTGATGTAAGCAAAGTGCCAGACATCACTGACGTTAGCAAAGTACCAAGGCTTCACTGATGCAAGGAAATTACCAACGCCTCACTGATGTTAGCAAAGTGCCAAGGCCTCACTCATGTTAGCAAAGTACCAAGGCCTCACTGATGTAAAGAAAGTACCAACGCCTCACTGATGTTAGCAAAGGGCAATGGTATCACTGATGTTAGAAAAGTGCCAAGGTATTACTGATGTAAGCAAAGTACCAAGACCTCACTGATGTTAGCAAAGTGCCAAGGCTTCACTGATGTTAGCAAAGTGCCAAGGCCTCAGAGATGTTAGCAAAGTGCCAAGGCCTCACTGATGTTAGCAAAGTGCCAAGGCTTCACTGATGTTAGCAAAGTGCCAAGGCTTCACTGATGTTAGCAAAGTGCCAAGGCTTCACTGATGTTAGCAAAGTGCCAAGGCTTCACTGATATTAGCAAAGTACCAAGCCTTCACTGATGTTAGCAAAGTGCCAAGGCCTCACTGATGTAAGCAAAGTACAAAGGTATTACTGATGTTAGCAAAGTGCCAAGAACTCACTGATGTTAGCAGAGTGCCAAGGTATTACTGATCTCAGCAAAGTACCGAGGCCTCAATGATGTTAGAAAAGTGCCAAGGACTCACTGATGTAAGCAAAGTACCAAGGCCTCACTGATGTTAGCAAAGTGCCAAGGCCTTGCTGATGCTAGCAAAGTACCAAGGCCTAACTGATATTAGTAAAGTGCCAAGGACTCACTGATGTAAGCAAAGTACCAGGCCTCACTGATGTTAGCAAAGTGCCAAGGCCTCACTGATGTTAGCAAAGTGCCAAGTCCTTGCTGACGCCAGCAAAGTACCAAGGCCTAACTGATATTAGCAAAGTGCCAAGGCCTCACTGATGTAAGCAAAGTACAAAGGTATTACTGATGTTAGCAAAGTGCCAAGAACTCACTGATATTAGCAGAGTGCCAAGGTATTACTGATCTCAGCAAAGTACCGAGGCCTCACTGATGTTGTCAAATTTCCAACGTATTACTAATGTTAGCAAAGTGCCAGGGCCTCACTCATGTTGGAAAGTGCAATGGTATTACTGATGTTAGCAAAGTGCCACGGTATTACTGATGTAAGCAAAGTACCAAGCCATCGCTGATGTAAGCAAAGTACCAAGGCCTCAATAATGTTAGCAAAGTAGCAAGGCCTCACTGATGTTAGCAAAGTACCAAGGCCTCAATGATGTTAGCAAAGTACCAAGGCTTCACTGATGTTAGCAAAGTGCCAAGGCCTCACTGATGTAAGCAAAGTGCCAAGGCATCAATGATGTAAGCAAAGTACCAAGGCCTCACTAATATAAAGAAAGTGCCAAAGCCTCACTGATGTTAGCAAAGTACCAAGGCCTCACTGGTGTTAGCAAAGTACCAAGGCCTCACTGATGTTAGCAAAGTACCAAGGCCTTACTGATGTTAGCAAAGTGCCAAGGTATTACTGATGTTACCATAGTCTCAAGGCTTAATGATGTTGTCAAAATGCCAACGTATTACTAATGTTAGCAAAGTACAAAGGCCTCAATTATGTTAGCAACGTACCGAGGCCTCACTGATGTTAGAAAAGTGCCAAGGCCTCACTGATGTAAGCAAGGTGCCAAGGCCTCACTGATGTTAGCAAAGTACCAAGGCCTCACTGATGTAAGGAAATTACCAACGCCTCACTGATGTTAGCAAAGTGCAATGGTATCACTGATGTTAGAAAAGTGCCAAGGCATTACTAATGTAAGCAAAGTACCAAGACCTCACAGATGTTAGCAAAGTGCCAAGGCTTCACTGATGTAAGCAAAGTACAAAGCCTTCACTGATGTTAGCAAAGTACCAAGCCTTCACTGATGTTAGCAAAGTACCAAGCCTTCACTGATGTTAGTAAAGTACCAAGCCTTCATTGATGTTAGCAAAGTGCTAAGGCCGCACTGATGTAAGCAAAGTACCAAGCCTTCACTGATGTTAGCAACGTACCAAGCCTTCACTGATGTTAGCAAAGTGCCAAGGCCTCACAGATGTTAGCAAAGTGCCAAGGCCTCACTGATGTAAGCAAAGTACCAAGACCTCACTGATGTTACCAAAGTACCAAGCCTTCACTGATGTTAGCAAAGTGCTAAGGCCGCACTGATGTTAGCAAAGTACCAAGTCCTCACTGATGTTAGTAAAGTACCAAGGCTTCACTGATGTTACTAAAGTACCAAGGCTTCACTGATGTTACTAAAGTACCAAGACCTCACTGATGTTAGCAAAGTGCCAAGGCCTCACTGATGTTAGAAAAGTGCCAAGACCTCACTGATGTTAGCAGAGTGCCAAAGTATTACTGATGTTACCACAGTCCCAAGGCCTCACTGATGTTGTCAAAGTGCCAACGTATTACTAATGTTAGCAAAGTGCCAAGGCCTCACTCATGTTAGAAAGTGCAATGGTATTACTGATGTTAGCAAAGTGCCAAGGTATTACTGATTTAAGCAAAGTACCAAGCCCTCGCTGATGTAAGCAAAGTACCAAGGCCTCACTGATGTTAGCAAAGTGCCAAGGCTTCACTTATGTTAGTAAAGTACCAAGGCCTCACTGATGTTAGCAAAGTGCCAAGGCCTCACCGATGTTAACAAAGTACCAAGGCCTCAATGATGTTAGCAAAGTACCAAGGCTTCACTGATGTTAGCAAAGTGCCAAGGCCTCACTGATGTTAGCAAAGTACCAAGGCTTCACTGATCTCAGCAAAGTGCCAAAGCATTAATGATGTAAGCAAAGTGCTAAGGTCTCACTGATGTTAGCAAAGTGCCAAGGTCTCACTGATCTCAGCAAAGTGCCAAGGCCGCACTGACGTTAGCAAAGTGCCAAGGCCTCACTGATGTTAGCGATGTACCAAGGTCTCACTGATGTTAGCAAAGTGCCAAGGCCTCACTGATGTAAGCAAAGTGCCAAGGCTTCACTGATGTTAGCAAAGTACCAAGGCCTCACTGATGTTAGCAAAGTATAATGGCCTCACTCATGTTAGCAAAAAATCTAAGGCCTCACTGATGTAAGCAAAGTGCCAAGGCCTCACTGATGTTAGCAAAGTGCCAAGGCCTTGCTGACGCCAGCAAAGTACCAAGGCCTAACTGATATTAGCAAAGTGCCAAGGCCTCACTGATGTAAGAAAAGTACAAAGGTATTACTGATGTTAGCAAAGTGCCAAGAACTCACTGATATTAGCAGAGTGCCAAGGTATTACTGATCTCAGCAAAGTACCGAGGCCTCACTGATGTTGTCAAATTTCCAACGTAATACTAATGTTAGCAAAGTGCCAGGGCCTCACTCATGTTGGAAAGTGCAATGGTATTACTGATGTTAGTAAAGTGCCAAGGTATTACTGATGTAAGCAAAGTACCAAGCCATCGCTGATGTAAGCAAAGTACCAAGGCCTCAATGATGTTAGCAAAGTAGCAAGGCCTCACTGATGTTAGCAAAGTACCAAGGCCTCAATGATGTTAGCAAAGTACCAAGGCTTCACTGATGTTAGCAAAGTGCCAATGCCTCACTGATCTCAGCAAAGTGCCAAGGCATCAATTATGTTAGCAACGTACCGAGGCCTCACTGATGTTAGCAAAGTGCCAAGGCCTCACTGATGTAAGCAAAGTAGCAAGGCCTCACTGATGTTAGCAAAGTACCAAGGCCTCAATGATGTTAGCAAAGTACCAAGGCTTCACTGATGTTAGCAAAGTGCCAAGGCCTCACTGATCTCAGCAAAGTGCCAAGGCATCAATGATGTTAGCAAAGTACCATGGCCTCACTAATATAAAGAAAGTGGCAAAGCCTCACTGATGTTAGCAAAGTACCAAGGCCTCACTGATGTTAGTAAAGTACCAAGGCCTCACTGATGTTAGCAAAGTACCAAGGCCTCACTGATGTTAGCAAAGTGCCAAGGTATTACTGATGTTACCATAGTCTCAAGGCTTAATGATGTTGTCAAAATGCCAACGTATTACTAATGTTAGCAAAGTACAAAGGCCTCAATTATGTTAGAAACGTACCGAGGCCTCACTGATGTTAGCAAAGTGCCAAGGCCTCACTGATGTAAGCAAGGTGCCAAGGCCTCACTGATGTTAGCAAAGTACCAAGACCTCACTGATGTAAGGAAATTACCAACGCCTCACTGATGTTAGCAAAGTGCAATGGTATCACTGAGTTAGAAAAGTGCCAAGGTATTACTAATGTAAGCAAAGTACCAAGACCTCACAGATGTTAGCAAAGTGCCAAGGCTTCACTGATGTAAGCAAAGTACAAAGCCTTCACTGATGTTAGCAAAGTACCAAGCCTTCACTGATGTTAGCAAAGTACCAAGCCTTCACTGATGTTAGCAAAGTACCAAGCTTTCACTGATGTTAGCAAAGTGCTAAGGCCGCACTGATGTAAGCAAAGTACCAAGCCTTCACTGATGTTAGCAAAGTACCAAGCCTTCACTGATGTTAGCAAAGTGCCAAGGCCTCACAGATGTTAGCAAAGTGCCAAGGCCTCACTGATGTAAGCAAAGTACCAAGACCTCACTGATGTTACCAAAGTACCAAGCCTTCACTGATGTTAGCAAAGTGCTAAGGCCGCACTGATGTTAGCAAAGTACCAAGGCCTCACTGATGTAAGCAAAGTGCCAAGGCCTCACTGATGTAAGCAAAGTGCCAAGGCCTCGCTGATGCTAGCAAAGTACCAAGGCCTCACTGATGTTAGTAAAGTACCAAGGCTTCACTGATGTTACTAAAGTACCAAGGCTTCACTGATGTTACTAAAGTACCAAGACCTCACTATGTTACTAAAGTACCAAGACCTCACTGATGTTAGCAAAGTACCAAGGCCTCACTGATGTTAGCAAAGTGCCAAGACCTCACTGATGTTAGCAGAGTGCCAAAGTATTACTGATTTTACCATAGTCCCAAGGCCTCACTGATGTTGTCAAAGTGCCAACGTATTACTATTGTTAGCAAAGTGCCAAGGCCTCACTCATGTTAGAAAGTGCAATGGTATTACTGATGTTAGCAAAGTGCCAAGGTATTACTGATTTAAGCAAAGTACCAAGCCCTCGCTGATGTAAGCAAAGTACCAAGGCCTCACTGATGTTAGCAAAGTGCCAAGGCCTCACTGATGTTAGCAAAGTACCAAGGCCTCACTGATGTTAGCAAAGTGCCAAGGCCTCACCGATGTTAACAAATTACCAAGCTTTCACTGATGTTAGCAAAGTGCTAAGGCCGCACTGATGTAAGCAAAGTACCAAGCCTTCACTGATGTTAGCAAAGTACCAAGCCTTCACTGATGTTAGCAAAGTGCCAAGGCCTCACAGATGTTAGCAAAGTGCCAAGGCCTCACTGATGTAAGCAAAGTACCAAGACCTCACTGATGTTAGCAAAGTACCAAGCCTTCACTGATGTTAGCAAAGTGCTAAGGCCGCACTGATGTTAGCAGAGTACCAAGGCCTCACTGATGTAAGCAAAGTGCCAAGGCCTCACTGATGTAAGCAAAGTGCCAAGGCCTCGCTGATGCTAGCAAAGTACCAAGGCCTCACTGATGTTAGTAAAGTACCAAGGCTTCACTGATGTTACTAAAGTACCAAGGCTTCACTGATGTTACTAAAGTACCAAGACCTCACTATGTTACTAAAGTACCAAGACCTCACTGATGTTAGCAAAGTGCCAAGCCCTCACTGATGTTAGCAAAGTGCCAAGACCTCACTGATGTTAGCAGAGTGCCAAAGTATTACTGATGTTACCATAGTCCCAAGGCCTCACTGATGTTGTCAAAGTGCCAACGTATTACTATTGTTAGCAAAGTGCCAAGGCCTCACTCATGTTAGAAAGTGCAATGGTATTACTGATGTTAGCAAAGTGCCAAGGTATTACTGATTTAAGCAAAGTACCAAGCCCTCGCTGATGTAAGCAAAGTACCAAGGCCTCACTGATGTTAGCAAAGTGCCAAGGCCTCATGATGTTAGTAAAGTACCAAGGCCTCACTGATGTTAGCAAAGTGCCAAGGCCTCACCGATGTTAACAAAGTACCAAGGCCTCAATGATGTTAGCAAAGTACCAAGGCTTCACTGATGTTAGCAAAGTGCCAAGGCCTCACTGATGTTAGCAAAGTACCAAGGCTTCACTGATGTTAGCAAAGTGCCAAGGCCTCACTGATCTCAGCAAAGTGCCAAAGCATTAATGATGTAAGCAAAGTGCAAAGGTCTCACTGATGTTAGCAAAGTGCCAAGGTCTCACTGATGTTAGCAAAGTGCCAAGGCCGCACTGACGTTAGCAAAGAGCCAAGGCCTCACTGATGTAAGCAAAGTGCCAAGGCCTCACTGATGTTAGCAAAGTACCAAGGCCTCACTGATGTTACCAGAGTGCCAAGGTATTACTGATGTTACCACAGTCTCAAGGCTCACTGATGTTGTCAGAGTGTCAACGTATTACTAATGTTAGCAAAGTGCCAAGGCCTCACTCATGTTAGCAAAGTACCAAGGCCTCACTGATGTGAGCAAAGTACCAAGGCCTCACTGATGTTAGCAAAGTACCAAGGCCTCACTGATGTAAGCAAAGTACCAAGGCCTCACTGATGTTAGCAAAGTGCCAAGGCCTCACTGATGTTAGCAAAGTGCCAAGGCCTCACTGTGTAAGCAAAGTGCCAGACATCACTGACGTTAGCAAAGTACCAAGGCATTACTGATGTGATGTTAGCAACGTACGAAGGCCTCACTGTGTAAGCAAAGTGTAAGTGGTAATCGGAAAAAAAGTCACGGGGAAAAAAGTCACAGAAAAAAGTCACAGGAAAATAAGTCACAGGAAAAAAGTCACAGCCAAGCAAGTCCTGCGACGATACGTGCAGATGCAGGAGCAACTGCGAAATCTCTGTATCGAACGTCGGGATGGGAGGAAGTCTGTCGAGGAGTTAGCTGGATTATCAGGCTGAACAGAGCTGTGTGATGTACTCTCTTCTACAACAAAAAGTGTGGTGTGTGTGTGTGTGTGTGTGTGTGTGTGTGTGTGTGTGTGTGTGTGTGTGTGTGTGGTGTGTGTGAGAGAGAGAGAGAGAGAGAGAGAGAGAGAGAGAGAGAGAGAGAGAGAGAGAGAGACCTAATCTTATTTGATGCATATGAATGGGTCTGCATATAGCTAGAGGAGCTAGACTGCTATTGTTGCAGTGTTAAAAATCTTTTAGTGATTGTCTGGAATCTATGACATTGGCTTTTATCCTGCTCAGATGAAATAAATAGTTGTTGACTTGAACTGGATTTGACTTGGCTGATTGTGACTTTTTTCCTGTGACATTTTTTCCTACTCAATTTTGAGACTTTTATTCTGTGACTTTTTTTCCTGTGACTTTTTTCCTAAATTCGTGTAAGTGCATTACTGATATTAGCAAAGTGCAAATGTCAAGGCATCACTGACGTCACGAAAGTGCAAGTGCCAAGGCATTAATGATGTCAATAAAGTGCAAGTGCCAAGGCATTACTGATGTCACCGAAGTGCAAGTGCCAAGGCATTACAGATGTTCGCAAAGTGTCATGGCATTACTTATGTCACCAAAGTGCAAGTGTCAAGGCATTACTGATGTCAGCAAAGTGCCAAGGCATTACTGATGTCATCAAAGTGCCAATCATTACTGATGTCACCAAAGTGCAAGTGCCAAGGCATTAGTGATGTCAGCAGTGTCAAGGCATTACTGATGTCAGTAAAGTGCAGGTGTCAAGGCATTTGCTGACGTCATCAAGGTGTCAAAGCATTTCTGGTGTCAGCAGTGTCAAGGCATTACTGACATTACCAAAGTGCAAGTGTCAGCAAAGTGTTACGGCATTTCTGGTGTCAGCAAAGTGTCAAGGCCTTTCTGATGTCACCAAAGTGTCAGGCCTTACTGGCGTCACTAAGGTGCAAGTGTCAGCAACGTGTCAAGGCATTACTGCTGTCAGCAGTGTCAAGGCATATGTCAGCAAAGTGTCAAGGCATTACTGATGTCAGCAGTGTCAAGGCATAACTGATGTCAGCAAAATGTCAAGGCATTACTGATGTCAGCAAAGTGTCAAGGCATTACTGATGTCAGCAGTGTCAAGGCATTACTGATGTCAGCAAAGTGTCAAGGCATTACTGGTGTCAGCAGTGTCAAGGCATAACTGATGTCAGCAAAGTGTCAAGACATTACTGATGTCAGCAGTGTCAAGGCATTACTGATGTCAGCAAAGTGTCAAGGCATTACTGATGTCAGCAGTGTCAAGGCATTACTGATGTCAGCAGTGTCAAGGCATTACTGATGTCAGCAAAGTGTCAAGGCATTACTGATGTCAGCAAAGTGAAAGTGCCAAAGTCTGTGTTGCAATGTTTTGATGATTGCCTGAATTCACGACGAGCTCTTAACGTTTCTTGAAAATCTTCTCATGTTTTGAGATCCCGTACTGTTCTCAATGGTAGAGGCACCAACGTTGACTTGGCAACCACCCCTCTCCATCTTTCCCTGATGTTCACCTCTCGCAAACCTTCACACAGCCTCAGGCCTGCACAGTCCGTTTCATTTCTTCCTGGGTACAGTAGAGGGTCATGCACTTGGACCTGCCTAATTTGGCGGAAAAGGAGAACCAAGATCGAAAGTGTTGAACAAATTGTCTGGTGTGGAAGACCTTCAGGCTACTACACACCAGAACCCCTCCTCTTTCTAGATCATTGCATCGGATTGAATAAAAGGGTTATCCTTCCTGCCGTTTGTCCCTGCCTGCTGCTCATATGGTCTTTGTCCATGTGTGTGAGAGAGAGAGAGAGAGAGAGAGAGAGAGAGAGAGAGAGAGAGAGAGAGAGAGAGAGAGAGAGAGCGTGCGTGCGTGCGTGTGTATGTGTGTGCATGCACGATATATAGGTTACATTGGAACTTCTACACACAAATTTTAAGAGCCCTGGAATCTGGTTCTTGCGATCGGCTAAGAAGGTAAACAGCGTGACTAGCTCTTTATTCAGAATTACTGGCTAAGAGGGTGAACAGCATGAGTAACTCTGAAAGATTCAGTGAGAACGAATCGATTCAAGGGGAGAACAGAGGACAAATGGACCCCACAGTGTGACTGTTTTGATAATGGCTGTAGCAACTGAAGCGAAGCCATTGGCCAGGCTGGAATACAGGCTCCATCAGGGCAGGTAGTAAACTGTGCGGACAGCGCTAGCAGCAGTCATGGTTACATCACTTTCATCATGTCACGGTGACAGGTTAAATGGCACAGTCTGACGGTGACAATCAGATAGATACCTACTGATTTCTTTCCACAAAAAATACTTTGCATATACTTATAGGCAGCACACACACACACACACAACACACACACACACACACACACACAGACACACACAGTGGCACAAGATATATTATATGACTGAACACATTTGAATACTACTCATATATATGCACAGAGAGACAGAAAGACAAAGACAGAAGGACATAGTCAGGAAGAAAGAGAGACGAAGAGATGGAGACAGAGAGACAAAGATATTGAGACTCGGAGACAGAGACAGAGAGACAGAGACAGGGAGACAGAGAGACAGAGAGACAAAGAGGAGACAGAGACGGAGATATTATAGGGAGACAGAGATAGGGAGACAGAGACAGAGAGACCTACAGGGAGACAGAGCGATGCCAGAGGCAGAGAGCTCTTTAATTGTCATGTAGTGTTGGGGACGGGATAGTTCAGTGGTCGGAGCACTCGCTTTCCCCCAGCCAAGTTAAGCAGCGTCGAGCGTGGTTACCAGTTGGATGGGTGACCGTTTGCGCGCCTTGGCTTCAGTACAGTTCCCCCAGTTCACCCAGCTGTAAATGGGTACCTGCCCTCTTTAGGGTCAGGGAAGGTAAAGCAGCGAGGGAGAGGAGATAGGCGCCGCCCTCAATATGCTGGCCCTAGAGAAGTGAGGTCTCTGACGCCTCGCTCCCCTACGACCTTATAGGTTATGGGACTCCTTTACCTTTACCTTTTTTTAGTGTGTCGCGTTGTACCGATTGGAACTGCATTGTATTGTTTGGTTTTTGCAGTATATTGCTTTAGTTTGTGCCGTGTTGTTTTGCATTGCATCTCATTGCCATGCACTGGATTGCTTGGTTACATGGCGCCGTCAGGTTTCTATACTTAACGTGTGGCCTCCTCACTGTCCTGTGGAGAGCATGTCACCATAGCACTGTGCACAGGTAGTGTACAGTACTTGATCTTTAGCAGTCAGCTTTTCTGCATAATGTGACTGATGATGATGATGAGATGATGATGATGATGATGATGATGATGATGATGATGATGCTGCTGCTGCTGCTGCTGCTGCTGCTGCTGCTGCTGCTGCTGCTGCTGCTGCTGCTGCTGCTGCTGCTGCTGCTGTTGCTACTACTACTACCTACTACTGCTGCTGCTTTTAGGGAGACGGGATAACTCAGAGGTCAGAGCACTCGCCGTCCCCCAGCCAATGGTAAGCAGCATCGAGCGTGGTTACCAAGTGGATGGGTGACCGCTTGCACGCTTTGGCTTCAGTACAGTCCCCTATTTCACCTAGCTGGAAACGGATACCTTCCCTCGTTAAGGTCAGGGAAGGTAAAGAAGCGAGAGAGAGAGAGAGAGAGAGAGAGAGAGAGAGAGAGAGAGAGAGAGAGAGAGAGAGAGAGAGAGAGAGGAGAAGAGAGAGAGAGAGAGAGAGAGAGAGAGAGAGAGAGGAGATGGGCACCACCCTCAATTTGCTGGCCCCTTGAGAAGCTGAGGTCTCTGATACCTCGCTTCCCTACCACCACATAGGTTTGCTTATTTACTTACAGATAAGAGTGAACGAAAATGGATAGATATGACTAAGGTGGATGGTGTTCTATTCTCGCTGGTTTAAAAAAAAATTCTATGTCACTTTACGACTATGTAGAATATAGTTTAACCTAAGGAAACACATTTCACAGAGTGCCCCTCCTCCCAAGAAAAAAAATTACAGGAATTATCGTACAGTGCAATTTACAAGAAGGTGATGAACAATATACTGCACTTATATTATGTCTCCGACAAAATATAATCCTGCTAATCTGTTTCCCCATGCCGTGTTTATTTATCCTCTCTGACAAGACACCTCCATCTATTACCTGTGATAAAGTGCCGTGGTCCTGCCATCTCCGCAGCTAGTAGATCAATAGCTCTGCGGCTACAGCACTTTTTCCTGGGAATTGGTTTTTTCGTGTTCCTTTTCCTTCTCAAGAACACGTACTATACTGGCAATGCGGGTATGCATCCCGAGCACAATATAGCTCTGGTCATGCACGTTTTCATTGAAATACTACTACTACTACTACTTACTGACTGATATACATAGCTCTTGGTCTACACTCACTGCAACTACTACTACTACTACTACTCTACTACTACTATATTATTATTATATTATCTATATACACTACTACTACTACTACTACTATATATACTACTACTAACTACAACACAACTACTACTACTACTAATACACTACACTACAACAACTACAACAACTACTACTACTACACTACTACTACATACTACACTACTACTACAAACAACAACAACACTACTACTACTACTACTACTACTACTACTACTACACTACTACTACTACAACAACAACAACATACTACTACTACTACTATACACTACTACAACAGCAACAACAACAACTACTACTACTACTACACTACTACTACAACAACAACAACTACTACTACTACACTACTACTACTACAACAACAACTAACTACTACTACTACTACCACACTACTACTACTACTACTACTACTACTACTACTACACTACTACTACTACAACAAACTACTACTACTACAACAACAACAACTACTACTACTACACTACCACTACAACAAAAACAACAAACTACTACTACTACTACAACAAAAAACAACAACTACTACTACAACAACAACAACTACTACAACTACACTAGTACTACTACTACTACTATAACACTACTACTACTTTTACACTACTACTACTACTACTACTACTACTATTACACTACTACTACTTCTACTACTCTACTACTACTACTACTACTTCTGATGCTGCTGCTAATAATAATAATAATAATAAGAAGAAGAAGAAGAAGAAGAAGAAGAAGAAGAAAGAGAAGAAGAAGAAGAAGAAGAAGAAGAAGAAGAAGAATGTATGGAATATAATGCTGAATATTGTACAGCAACAAATCAAAGCGCTTACCAAGATAAAAATATATCAAATTTACAAACGCACACACAGAGCAGTGTCTGGAAAATGTATTGGAAAATTCAAAGTTAGCCTTTGCCATTGCTAAATGTCTATTGCACAGTCCCCTTGAACATTTGTTATAGTTACAGTATTTTCTCTTGTTTCATGTTCACACTTTGTTTAGTTTAAATTTTTCTCGTGTTAAAGATAACTTTTTAACATTTCTCAATGATTATATATTCTTTCTACGTCTATGGCGCAAAAACACCAACACACATGCTATCTCTTCGTACTTTCTCCTTCTACCCCGTTCTCTATTTTCTTGAACTTCCACTCACTACACTTTCCACTTTCCTCGTCTAATATCACACTAAGAATGAACAGACGTTAAATTGAAGATTACAACAACAACAGCAACGCACACATGCGTGCGTGCACAGCTGCTGTTCAGATGATTTTTAAGTAATTTCTGGAAGCGCCCCGTTGCATTTCTCTGTTTCAGCTCACGAAAGACTTCAGATTTAGACATTCGTGTGTCCTCCATCCTTGCTACATGTCCAGTCGAACGAAGTGCTGCTGCTGCTGCTGCTGCAGTAATTGTATAAACTGTAAGCCGGGCAGGATGAATCTTTGAAAAACCTCTTCATTGTTGACGTAGTCTTGCCTCTGGGTGCCAAGGATGAAACGAAGGCAGCGCTAGTGGAAGCGCGTGTGGGATAGGACCTAGGTTTCTGAACCATACTATAAGGTAGGGACCACCATAGCTCTGTACGCTTGGAATTTTATTGAGAAGCGGAGGAAATCGTTTTGCCATGCTTTATTGGACTGGCGTCCAAAGGCGGTGTTGGCTGGGTGAATGAAGTGTGTTGTTCTGCTGGAGATGACGCTGCCGAGGAAGGTGAACTGCTGTACTGCCTTCTGATTAGTACTGTTGGTATGATGTTTATCTGTGATGGGCTGTGCGCTTCTCCTGCGGCAGACTGGTACATCACTTGTCTTTTCCAAGCTGTAGAACTTTACAGAATGCTATATATGCAACAACATCTCTACCCCAAGTTCACAAAGCAAATGCTAGGTCAACTAAATATCTTAAAGCACTGGAGAAGTTCTGGATGTACGCTGGTCAGTCTTGTTTTGGTCTGTTTGATGACATCGATTTTTTAATCTTTAACCTGCAAACCTGATCTGAATGCGTTTATACATGTAAGAGACAAAAGAACGGGCAGGTCTGCACATTCAATCCAGTCCAGTCGTGTTGTTTATAGCCCCGCCGACTGCACACGCCATGTTGGGGCTGTCACCTCGCCAAATTTTAAATCTCAGATGAAAAATGTTCAGCTATATACAAGTAAAACAGGTTATAAAACCAACTCTACTGTTGTTCCTTGTAACAACACCCTGATCAACCATACGGGTCAGCCCAGGACAGTCACCGCGTTGTGGGAGAAAAACATACCCTCCTCAACTCGTCTCCACTGAGGTTTGAACTAACGATCAGCGGCTTCATGACCATCACAATAGGCCTCATCCAAGATCTCATTCCCCATCATAACACATCGCCTGACCCCCACCGGTTGTCAAGCCCAGTGCTAGTGATTTCCATAGAGATCAAGATCAACTGTTATGTGCGGGACAAAAGCACTCAAAACTCCTAAAGCAAGAGACGGAGACTGCATTTCACAGGTCATGGAAAGCAAACAAGATCCCTTTTCTGAGCCATCAGCAGTGAATCCCACACAGCGGAGGAGTTCAGAACGTGGCAATGTCTGTGTTGTGCTGTGCTGTGCCTCCCCTCCCCTGCCCTTCCCCACACTGCCCTGATCAGTGGGGATCTCCTCTCTGCATGGCCCCTGGATCAATAACACCTCAGTCCCAGTATTCTTCTTGCAAACCACTCTAGTACTTTCTTGGCGAAGTGAATATTCCCCGCAGATAGTGCTGTCCATTGGCTTGATTTGCGCAGGACATGCATGACTGACTTCACCACTTGTAAGAAGGTATGTTAAGATGGGTTTCTTGACAAGAACACAAAGTACAGCTACGGCACAGCACCACCACCACCACGACTACCACCACCACCACCAC
>CM054134.1:64062840-64085340 GCA_028751875.1 Rapana venosa
TGACGGAAGTTTGTATCCCGAAACTCAGTAAACTAATGACAGCTGTTTTGTTGTGATGTTCAAGAACTAAAGGCATGAAAGCTTTTCACTCCCAAGCTGAGAAGCCTTTCTGAATAGTAATTGATACAGATTATTGAGACCGATATTGAAACCACAAATTGCACTGTATAGACAAAGTCGAACTGCAAAATAGCAACGAAAAAGTGAAAATTTTCCGATACAGAAAATACAAATGTCATTTTATTTCTTATACTTTCTGAATGGTAGAAAAAGAAAATCAAACATTGGCAGGGAGGAAGACACCAATGAACCCGTAAAAAATGACAATTTAAAGTAAGCAATGAGGAAAAAGAAAAGGATTTCTTCAGCAGTCCACTGACAGAACAGTCTACGTTTTTCCAGTAAGCCGTCAGGGTCAGTTTGCTTACAAGTCAGCATCTTAGCGCCTATCCCAGCACGTGCTGCTCTTCTAACTACTGCAGGAACCATCTGCCATTTGGCAACATTTCCTTGTCCCTGTGTTATCTCCTTCCTTTTCTAGAGAAACGGGTACTCCCACACTCACAGAACACTGAGGTCACAGACACAGTGAACAGCATGCCACCATTTTCTGAGAAAAGCGGTTATCATGGGGAGAGGATTTAATGGTCTCTTCATACCGCACAGGCAAGTAGGTATATTGTTGGTGTGAAAATGGTATATGTCAATGTGACTGTAAGAGAAAAAAGAAAAAGAAACTGCAAAAGCCTCTTCCAACTGAAATGTGAAATGCCACAGCCATAGAAACCAATTCAAATGGCTTCATGGTGACAGCCGATGCCGAGGTGTGTGTGTGTGTGTGTGTGTGTGTGTGTGTGTGTGTGTGTGTGTGTGTGTGTGTGTGTGTGTGTGTGTGATGGATTGCAATACCAGCAGGAATTGTCAGAGTTCTACTGGTGGACATCACACATACACACACATACACACACAAACACACATACACACACACTGTTGATGATGCACCTCTATCTATCATTCTGACGACAAAGTTTGGCTAGCAAAGAGGTAACGCGCCTGTCTAGAAAGCGAAAAGTCCGGGTCTGAAGTGTGCGGCGGTTCGTACCCCGTTTGGACCGGAAACTTTTCCCCCATCCATTAGACCATGAGTGGTGGTCTGGGCGCTAGTCTTTCGGATGAGACGATAAACCGAGGTCCCGTGTGTTACACGTAATTATTTAGCGCACGTAAAAAAAACCCACGGCAACAAGAGAGTTGTCCCTGGCAAAATTCTTAGAAAAAAGCCACTCTGATAGGGAAACAAATACAGTTGCAGACACGAAAAAGAAAGAAAAAAAAAAGGGTGGCGCTGCGCTTGTGGCGACGCGCTCTCCCGCTCTCCCCGGGGAGAGCAGCCCGAATTTCACGGAGAGAAATCTGCCGTGACTTAAAGTGGTATGAAATGAAATCTGAGCGCTTTGATTTGTTGCTTTACAAGATTCAGCGCTATATAAATTCCATACATTATTATTATTATTATTAGCAAAGATATGTTCCCAGCTTGCAGATCAATAGCTTATAACACTCTTCATCTTCTAATACAGTAACAACACTTTTGCTTCTTTGGGGGAAACCCAGAAATTCCAGCGGAATATGAAACTTAACATGTTAGCAATTATTACATATTTCAGATAATGATCTACTTGAAATGGCATAATCGATATATTCTCCAAAAATGGCATAGTGAATGTCTGCGGAGACCCAAGTGCAGATTACTGTGCATGCCATGGCAAAATTATAACCAGAAACATTAGCAAAAGCAACACAAACAAACTAACATGTAGCAGTAGGGAATAAAACGCTAAACTTCGTGTTGACGATGACGATAACAACACCACGATATCATTATCTCCATTCTAATAATCCTGATAATGTCTACAGCAATAACGACGGTAATACTTATAGACGAAACTTACCAACCGAAAGCAAGAGTAGGGAATTTACACCCGCGCGCACACACGCACACACACACACACACACATGCACACGCACGCACGCACGCACGCACGCACGAACGCACGCACGCACGCACACACACTTTGTGCGCGTGCGCGCGAGCGAGTCTATCTATCTATCTATCTGTCCCGTAGTCTGACGACCGTGGGGGCACCCTCAAAGACTCAGCAACCAGTTCCCTCCATTCTTCTCTCTGTTCTGCCTTTCTCAGGGTTTTGTTGAGTTCTAGGCCTGTCCATTCACTGATGTTATCCTCCCAGCTCTTCCTTGGTCTGCCTCTTCTTCTTCCTCCTTGGACAGTGCCTTGCAAAACTGTCTTTGTAATTCCTTGGGATCTTGTGACATGCCCATACCACTTAAGTTTACGCTTTTTCACGATCGTTAGAAGGTTCTCATAGGGTCCAATGGTTTGCTGGATTCTGTTATGCACGCTTTCGTTGCTTATGTGGTCTTTGTAGGAGATGCCAAGGAGTCTCCGAAAGCATCTCATCTCCACTGCCTGTACTCTTCTCTCCAAATCTGCAGTCAGGGTCCATGATTCACAGGCATACAGAAATATGGATATGACAAGGGAGCGCATTGGTCTGATCTTGGAGATAAGTGAGATATTCTTATCTCTCCAGATGGTGTTTAGTTTTGACAAAGCTGTTATTGTCTGTGCAGTCCTGCATACTACTTCTGGCTTGGATCCCTGGTCGGATACAATGGCTCCCAGGTACTTGAAGCTTTGAACTGTTTCCAGCTTCTGGTCATTAACCCTGATATCAGTGCTAATGCCGTTGGTGTTATTAGTCATCAGTTTGGTCTTCTCTGCACTGATTTCCATGCCGTATGTTTTGGAGGCCTTATCCAAGTGTTCTGTTAGGCTGGCAAGCTCTTTTTCTGATCCTGCTATTCCATCAATGTCATCTGCGAAGCGGAGGTTTGTGATCGTTCTGCCACCGATGCTGACTGATCCTTCATGATGTTCCAGTGCATCAGCCATGATTCTCTCAAGGAAGATGTTGAAAAGAGTGGGTGAGAGTAGACAGCCTGCCTTACTCCAACTGTTGTTCGAAACCATTCTCCAATGTTGTTGTTGTAGTACACTGCACTGGTGGCCTCGCTGTACAGCTGTTTGATGACTCTGATCAGGTTTGCATTGATGCTGTACAAATTCATGGTTGCCCACAAAGCTGCATGCCACACCCTGTCAAATGCCTTCTTAAAATCGATAAATACGTGGTAAAGGTCTTGTGATGTTGAAGGTACCGCTCACATAGTATTCTGAGGTTGAATATCTGTTCTGTTGTGCTGCGCCCTGCTCTGAAACCTGCTTGTTCCTCAGCAATGATGGTCTCTGCTTGTGGCTTCAGTCTATTCAATATTATCTGCAGCATGACCTTGCTTGGGTGACATATGAGGCTGATTGTGCGGTAATTATGGCATTGTTGTAGATTTCCTTTCTTGGGGAGGGTGATGATGAGTGACTGCGTCCATGGTGTTGGCCATTTTCCTGTCTGCCAGATCTTGTTGCAGATTCTTAGTAGGGCGCTGATCATGGCTTCCCCTCCAGCTTGGACCAACTCAGCTGGAATGTTGTCAGCCCCTGCTGACTTCCCCTTTTTCAGCGATCTGACTGCTGTTTCCACTTCTTCTCGGAGGATAGGGTGACTGTCTGTGTCTTTGCTTTCGGGTACATTAAGGACTTCTGGATCTCCTGCGGTTCTATAGTTATACAGGTCGGAGCAGTATTCTGTCCATCTGTTCAGAATATCCTGGTCGTCAGTGAGACACTTCCCATTTTTGTCTTGGATTGTTAAACCTTTTCTCTGTTTCGTGCTAGTCAGGTCTTTCACCAGCTGATATGCTTTCTTGCTATTGTTTTTCTTGATGTTCTCTTCAATGTCTTGGCACTGTTCACCGATCCATTTCTCTTTTGCCTCCGTCATGGACTTCCTGATTCTTTTGTTGACTGCCCTATATTGTTCTGCTCTTTCTTTTGTTTCATTTTTCTTTTTCTTCAACTCTCTACGCTTGTCGCATAGTTGTAGGATGTTAGGTGTGACCCATGGTTTTTTGACTGGTCGGCGTTTGCCAAGAAGCTCGTTTGCTGTTTCAGTCACCGCTGTATTGAAACTATTCGTCAGTGTATCTATGTCTGAGTCTATCACAGTGAGTGCTGCAAACTTTCCACCTATCCTTGCTTGAAAAATTTCTAATACCTCTGGGTCCTTCAGCTTCTCGAGTTCAAATTTGATCCTGATGTTGTTCCGCTTGTGGATTATCTTTAGACGTAGTCGGAAAGTCATCATCACAAGATCATGATCACTCCCTATGTCTGCTCCTGGAAAACTTCGTGTCTGTGCGATGTTAACGCTAGACTGAAACCGTCTTTTCACCATGATGTAATCTATTTGGTTGTGGTGTTCTCCATTTGGGCTATGCCATGTCCATTTTGTGGATTTCTTGTGTGGGCCAAGTGTATTCACTAGCTGGAGGTGGTTGTTACTGGCAAACTCCAGGAGTCTCAAGCCTCTTTCATTTGATTGGTTATTACAATGTGGCCCACAAACGCCCTCCCAGTCTTTCCATGCATCTTCTCCTACCTTGGCGTTCCAGTCGCCTTGCACAACGAGAATGTCTTTCTTGGGTGTTTGATTCAGAACCTCTTGTAGCTGGTCATAAAATTCTTCTACGGCTTCATCTGTGCAGTCTGATGTAGGGGCGTATGCCTGTACTATAGTTATGTTAAAGGGGGTTGCTCTCAGGCGGATGGTAATAAGTCTGCTGGACACAGGCTGACAGCTCATGACGGTGTTCACGGTGTCTTTGTGAACGAGAAACCCCACGCCGTGTTCATGTTTATCCTGTTTTCCACTGTAGTATAATTTGTGGTCTTCCTGGGTCGTTGTTTCTCCCATGTTTTTCCACCTGACTTCGCAGAGCCCAAGGATGTGCCAATGATATCTGGACATCTCATGTGTCAGTTCTTCCACTTTGCCTGCAGCTCTTAGTGTCCGTACATTCCATGTGCCAATGATGGTGTTGTGTCTGGCACGAATTTTGCTGCGTTTTACATCAGTAGCATACTTTCGACATCTGTCCTGATGAGCAACAGAAGGCGCGGTCCTTGGTAACCCGGGCGACGACCGATCCGGTATGGAGATTCTGGCTGTCTTTGTCATTGGTGTATCTTGGGCAAATCAAACCTGGCGGAGCCCATCCCTCTCCAGGTCGGATTTTTTGGTTGGGTTTACTCCCCACATGTGGCAGGTGGTACTGGGTTACATGGTTACCAGTAGCAGAGGGAGTCTCTGACCTGACCAGCGAGCGAGTGCATGTATATAAACCCGACTGTAAGTCACAAAGAACACATTGTGACACTGGTATCACTATTGTATTTATCCTTTCCACACGATTGCCAAGTTTCTCCCAAGCCACTCCTATGAATTGTTACAATATTCTACTTTCTTTCAGTTTTCAATTGCTTTTGTCCACCTCCGGGTAAACAACGCCTAAAGAGACTTCAGGCAGGCAGAGCCGCAAGGAAAAACCAATGCTCTGAAAATGGCATGAGTGACTGAATGGCTGCAAGGACTGACTCCACCAAGACTGGGTCAGCTTTCATCTTGTTCTTCAAGGTATATATTCTAAATTACATACAATAGAATGGGGACGGGATAGCTCAGTGGTCAGAGCGCTCGCTTTCCCACAGCCAATGTTAAGCAGCGTCGAGCGAGGTTACCATTTGGATGGGTGACCGTTTGAGCGCCTTGGCTTCAGTACATTTCCCCCAGCTCACCCAGCTGTAAATGGGTACCTGCCTCTTTAGGGTCAGGGAAGGTAAAGCAGCGAGGGAGAGGAGATGGGCGCCACCCTCAATATGCTGGCCCCTAGAGAAGCTGAGGTCTCTGATGCCTCGCTCCCCTACGACCACATAGGTTATGGGACACCTTTACTCTTACCTACATACAATACAATTTAATGCAAATACAATACAATACAACACAACGTAAATACACTACAATACAATACAATTCAAAATACAATGGTATGCTCATGGTACAGACGTCTCAAGAGCTTTAGAACTGCATCGGTATACCCGTTGTTGTTGCCGGTTTTGTTGTTGTTGTTGTTGTTGTGAAGTGCACAAGCTCTTTCCTAGAAAATGTGTGTTCTACGCCATCCTGTTCCTGGTTATGTTGATAAACTGTGGGGTGAAGAATACCCCTACCCGCCCATCCCCTATCCCCACCCATGGATCAATAGCTCGGTGATTATGGACAATTTCCTCTTGTTCGGAAATTGTTTCTGATGGCTGGCGAACCGGCAGTATATGGATTTGTTTAGAAGTTTGGCGGGGAAACTATATTGATTTTGCTCCCATAAATCATGCATGGCGTTGAAATTATCAGCTTGGGGCTAGAGTCCTCGTGTATACACTTTGTTACTGTGGACCTCACAGAAAATCTCAGAAAGAGAGACCTCTACGAAAAAAGGCAAGTGTGCGGGAAATGCTGCATTTTTTGAGCAGAAGAGACAAATGAATAAAACAAAGCGATTTGGTAGAAAGGTCGCCATGATCAGGAGAGGGATTCAGAATCACAGACAAGCCTGAACAGATTTCCTTCAGAAAATCAGTTGTGTCCATAAACTACTATACTGAAATTAGGAAGTCTATATCTTTCCATCCATCTATTCACACACACACACCCCCCACACACACTATATATATATCTATATATCTATATCTATATATATCTATATCTATCTATCTATCTATCTATCTATATATATATATTGTGTGTCTGAATAGATGGATGAAAAGACATAGACTTCTTAATTCCTGGTTTAGCACTCTTCAGAGATACCTGTGGTGATATACATACATACATACACACACACACACACACACACATACATATATATATATAATATAATATATATATATATATATATATATATATATATATATATATATATATATATATATATATATCCGCGGGGATCTCTGAAGAGTGGTCAACCAGGAGCCAAACCTCGGGTCAGGTCAGACTAAAGGCATGATCCTTATTCAATTATTCCCCAAATTCTGCCTTCAAAGTTTTATTTTGTGGTGGACTTTTTGTTTTTCGAATCTTTAACAAAAATCATGTTTATGATGCGAATGCAGTTGTAAATGATTACCTGCAATTGTTTCTTCCCACCCCCACCCCCCTATATCTTCTCAATTATCATCCTGAAAATGATGTTTGTCCAAGATTTGAAAAACAAGAAAAAAATCATTACAAGATAAAACTTTGAAGGCAACATTTGGGGAATAATTGAGGAAGAACAATGCCTTTGGCTTGATCTGATCGTGTTTCGGCTCCTGGTTGAGCTGCAGAGGTCCCGGCAGTGATTGAAACCTCACTCATCCTCTGTGGTACCTAACAGCCAGACACCTTCCAAAATAATTTAGAAGTGTCTATTGCAACCCTAAGAATAAGTAGATATTCTTGTGGCCCACCATCACTGCCAGCAAACGATGAAAAGTAGAAAAGAAGAAAAATATATCAAAATAATAGTATATGTAATATATATATATATATATATATATATATATATATATATAATATATATATATATATATATATATCGAAATCAAAATGTTAAAAATCAGATGAAGCAATAGTAACAAAACCAATACAAAACTAACCTCACACCTGTTCAGCTCAGGAACAAACATATAAACTGTCAGTTGTATAGGGAAATGAATCAGCAGTCTATGGGAAGCCTACAAGACAGGAAAAGAAGTGACAGGAAGAGGAGCAGATGACTAGGTGTGGTCATTGTTGTACTCCTGAATGACTGCCTTTGTCTTCACATATCTACTTCAGTGCAGCACTCAGTCTCAACACTGACTGCTCATTCGTTTGCATTACTTTTTAAAAAGTTTATTTCATACCCCATTAAGTCTCGGCAGATTTCTCTCCGTGAAATTTTGGCTGCTCTTCTCGAGGAGAGCGCGTCGCCACAAGAACAGCGCCTCCCATCATTTGTTACTTTCCTTGTCTTCAACTGTATTTGTTTCCCTATCAGAGGGGCTTTTTCTACAGAGTTTTTCTAGGGACAACTCTCTTGTTGCTGTAGATTCTTTAAAGGTAAAGGAGTCCCATAACCTATAAGGTCGTAGGGGAGCGAGGCGTCAGAGACCTCACTTCTCTAGGGCCAGCGTATTGAGGGCGGCGCCCATCTCCTCTCCCTCGCTGCTTTACCTTCCCTGACCCTAAAGAGGGCAGGTACCCATTTACAGCTGGGTGAACTGGGGGAACTGCACTGAAGCCAAGGCGCGCAAACGGTCACCCATCCAAGTGGTAACCACGCTCGACGCTGCTTAACTTGGCTGGGGGAAAGCGAGTGCTCCGACCACTGAGCTATCCCGTGGTCGGAGCACTCGCTTTCCCCCAGCCAAGGGGCTCTCGAGGAGAGCGCGTCGCCACAAGAACAGCGCCTCCCATCATTTGTTACTTTCCTTGTCTTCAACTGTATTTGTTTCCCTATCAGAGGGGCTTTTTCTACAGAGTTTTTCTAGGGACAACTCTCTTGTTGCTGTAGATTCTTTACGTGCACTAAATAAATTTGTGTAGCACATGGGACTTCGGTTTATCGTCTCATCCGAAAGACTAGCACCAAGACCACCACTCGTGGTCTAATGGATGGGGGAAAAGTTTTGGGCATAAACGGGGATCGAACCACGCACACTTCCGACTTTTCACTTTGTAGTCAGGCGCCTTACTTCTAGACCTCTGAGGGGACCAGCTTGATAAAAACCTTCAACCTTCAGGAGACTATTCTCTCCTCGATAACATTCTTTACCTAGGAAAATCCCATTTCTTTTACAAAGTACGCTTTGGCGAAAAGAGATTGTTTCAACGTCAAGTAGAAAGCGGTACTAGGAATACAGCCAATGGGTTTCTTCGTCGGAAATGTTCACACCACTTGGTCTAAGGTTGATCAGGTTAGATTTGTCATGGATTGAAAAATAGAAGATGACTTGCACTAGTGGGGTCAGCCGAAAAGAACATGACAAAAATCCTCTGTGATGAAAAAGATAAAAGAAAGGATGCTAGGGTTATATCATCAATAACTTGTTCCCAGCTTTGGAGAAGAATGGTAATTCTACCCTCGCCCCCCTAAAAGAACAACCCACATACAAATCAGAACAGGAAATTGAATAGAAATGACTGACTGGACAAGAGAATTATATGCTCACTTGACATTAAGAAACAGTCAGACAGACAGACAGAAAAATGGCAGACAGAATGATAAAAGGAGTAATAGTGAAAGTACTCCACGAGACATTGGTATCTTTGTTAAACGCAATCATCACCATCATCATCAGTCCCGTGACCTTGGCGGTCGTGGAGACACGAAAAACGATGCCGTTGTAAGCCTCCTCCATCCATCTCTGTCGAAAATTAAACTCAATAACAAGATTCAATAAGACAGGCAGCTACTGACAGTGTGAGAATATTTTACTTTAAATTGACACAGAAGGAAAAAAGTCAGAAAGAGAGAGAGAGAGAGAGAGAGAGAGAGAGAGAGAGAGAGAGAGAGAGAGAGAGAGAGAGAGAGAGAGAGAGAGAGAGAGAGGGGGGGGGGGGGAAGGGAGAGAAAGAGAGATTTATTCTTTTATTTCGAGGATAATGGAATAAGCACTCATGTGCTTTTTTTTTTTTACATCCAGACCCCGTGTGCTTGCAGTTTTGTCAATTTTGCCATCCATTCTCACAGGCACACAATGGTCTACTCTTCCGAAAAGCGGAATGGGTTTTAATGTGTGCGCAAGATGTTCTGCGTGCGTTCGCACACGTGACCTCAGTTTAGTCTCATCCGAAGGACTTTAAAGGAAAGTGGAGTCTGCACTGATGTTAACTCCAGAGAAAAAATCCTCTTGAACGCAAATCGAACTTGGGTCAGCAGATCACAAGCGCATCACGCTAACCACGAGAGAGAGAGAGAGAGAGAGAGAGAGAGAGAGAGAAGAGGAGAGAGAGAGAGAGAGAGAGAGAGAGACAGACAGACAGACAGACAGAAGCAGACAGCAGACATAGAGAGGCAGAGACAGACAGAGACTCAGACTGAGACACAGACAGAGACACAGACAGACAGACAGAGACAGACAGACAGAGACAGAGAGACAGACAGACAAAGAGACAGAGAGAACAGACGGGTTAAAATGAATAAGGGAAGAAAAGAGGATTATATATAAATTCCATACATTATTATTATTATTATATTATTATGATAATATTACAGTTCCAGATATTGTACTGAAAGCGTCCGCTTCTTTACTTATTTTCCCTCTATTTTCCTGAGAGCAAACAAGAACAGCCTTTTGAAAATTCATAAAGAATCTTCAACAGAGGAAAACACAATGAGCTGTGCAGTGTGGAAGACAGAAGATTACTTAGCGCCACTTTGTTCCATCATTGAATTGCCTCAGATGCAAGGAACTGTCCTCAGCTATAGGAACTTAAAACGAAAACTGAATTAATAAAAACTGTTTATTCCATCCTTAAAAGATAAACTGATGTAGTTTGTGTAACAAAAAAATAACATCTTTTAGAAAAAAATCCAGCACAGAAAAATGTCTGTCGGGGAACAGGACACAGACGGAGGGAGGACAACATACTTCATATTTTAGTGTTATACCCTAAAATGCCTTTACACAGTGCTCACATAAGGTGTGCTCCAGGGAAAGCAAGCATTTGTCTTGACACTGAATGGTCAGCAGTTTGGGGAGCACAGTCCGTGATTTCATTGTCTGCACGTTTCACACCAGTGGGCCAGTCAGCCGGGCTGGATAGATTCAGTTAGCACAGGACTGGGAAATTAAAAGCGTACTGGAAACAATGTGGGTTTCTTTTAATTCTATTTTATTCCTTTTGTTTCGAGGATAATGGAATAAGCACTCATGTACTTTTTTACATGCAGTCCCCATATGTATGCAGTTTTACAAATGTTGTCATCCATTCCCACAAGGGGGACGGGATAGCTCAGTGGTCGGAGCACTCGCTTTCCCCCAGCCAAGTTAAGCAGCGTCGAGCGTGGTTACCACTTGGATGGGTAACCGTTTGCGCGCCTTGGCTTCAGTACAGTTCCCCCAGTTCACCCAGCTGTAAATGGGTACCTGCCCTCTTTAGGGTCAGGGAAGGTAAAAGCAGCGAGGGAGAGGAGATGGGCGCCGCCCTCAATATGCTGGCCCTAGAGAAGTGAGGTCTCTGATGCCTCGCTCCCCATGACCTTATAAGTTATGGGACTCCTTTACCTTTACCTTCCCACAAATGCCTATTCTTCCGAATAGCAGAATGGGTTTTAACGTGTGTGCAAGATGTTCTGGTTAGGGCAGGGCAGGACAGTGTAGGCTAAGGGAATCCTGTGTGAAGGGAGAAGAGTAGAAATGTCGTGGTCAGGTCATCAAGAACCTATTGCCAGCTCTGGGCCAGAAGCAGCAGAAACAAATTGCAAGAAGCTGAAATTAGCCCCCAAAATGCTGGGTAGGCATAGATTGAGAGAGAAAGGAAAAAAGATGTATCTCGCTTGAGAGAGAGAGAGAGGAGATGTGTGTATTTGTGTGTGTGTATTTGTGTGTGTGTTTGTGTCTCTGTGTGTTTCTTGTGTATGGTGTGTGTGGTGTGTGCTGTGTGTGTGTGTGTGTGTGTGAGTGTGTGTGTGTGTGATGTGAGAGAGAGAGAGAGAGAGAGAGAGAGAGAGAGAAACAGACAGAGATACAGACAGACAGAGACATAGAGAACAGATGGGTTAAATAAAGGAAGAAAAGAGGGTTATATAACAATGCCACACATCGTACCACAAGCATTTGTTTTTTTTGTTTTTCTTTTACATATTTTCCTGATAGGAAGCAAAAACAGCTTTGAACATTAATAAAGAAACTTCAAAATAAGAAGAGAAAACACAATGAGCTGTTAATAATCTGAAAAAGATATTACTTAACACCAGTTTATTCCATCATTAAATTGCATTACAAAACAAGAAACTTTCCACAGTTATAAGAACTTAAACAGAAAATTGAATTAAGCAAAACTCTGTTTATTCAGTCCTTAAAAGATAAACTGATGTAGTTTAAAGGAGATAAAGGTAAAGGAGTTCCATAACCTATAAGGTCGTAGGGGAGCAAGGCGTCAGAGACATCACTTCTCTAGGGCCAGCATATTGAGGGCGGCGCCCATCTCCTCTCCCTCGCTGCTTTACCTTCCCTGACCCTAAAGAGGGCAGGTACCCATTTACAGCTGGGTGAACTGGGGGAACTGTACTGAAGCCAAGGCGCGCAAACGGTCACCCATCCAACTGGTAACCACGCTCGACACTGCTTAACTTGGCTGGAGGAAAGCGAGTGCTCCGACCACTGAGCTATCCCGTCCCCCCAGATGTAGTTTGTACAACAAAAAATTAACATCTTTTAGAGAAAAAAACAGCATAGAAAAATGTCTGTAGGGAAACAGGACACAGACGGAGACATGACAACATACTTCATATCTTCGTTTTAGACCCTAAAATGCCTTTAGCCAGAAAATCAAAGCCCTCTCATAAGGTGTGCTCCAGGGGAAATAGGTATTTGTCTTGACACTGAATGGTAAGCAGTTTCGGGACCACAGTACGTGATTTCATTGTCTGCACGTTTCACAGCACAGGTCCAGTCAGCCGGGCTGGATAGATTCAGTCAGGATAGGACTGGGAAATTAAAAGGTATTGAAAACAATGTGGCTAGGGAAGGTCAGGGCAGGGCAGTGTAAGCTAAGGGAGTCCTCTGTGAAGAGACAACAGTAAAATGTTGTGGTCAGGTCAACAATAACGTTTTTCAACTCTCGGCAAGAGCAACAGAAACAAATTGTAATAAGCTGAAATTAGACAATAAAGCTGGGTAGGGATAGATTGAGAAAGAGGAAAAAATCTCACGAGAGAGACAGACAGACAGACAAGACAGACAGACAAAGATAGAAAGAAAGAGAGAGAGAGATTGAGGATGTGTGTTTGTGTGTGTGTGTGTGGGTGGGTGGGAGGGTGTGTGTGAGAGAAAGATGGAGGGGGGGGGTAACATTAAGCTTAAACGGGAAGTTGTTTCTTTCCATTGACATCAGCCAGAAGCACAAAACAAAACAAACACACATTCAGCATTTCCGTTTGAAAACAAAATAGATAAACTGAGTGATGACGGAACCGAGAAAAGGAAGCTCCTCCAGGAAGAATCAATTCAACATACCAAGTGCAATCACAAGCTTGTGAACACACACACACACACACACACGCGCGCGCGCGCGCGCGCGCGCGTACGGTATAGCCTAGTGGTCAGAATATTGCGCTCGCAATCTGACGACCCGGGTTCGATTCCCGTTCAAGGGGGATATTTTCCTCTGGAGTTAACATCAGTGCAGACTCCACTCTTCCCCAAAGTCCTTCGTATGAGACTATAAACCGAAGTCCCGTGTGCGAACGCACGCAGAACATCTTGCGCACGCGTTAAATCCTGTTCCGCTTTTCGTAAGAGTAGGCCATTGTGTGCCGGTGGGAACAGATGAAAGAATTCACAAATCCGCATACACACGGGGACTGGATGTAAAAAAGCACATAAGGGCTTATTCCATTATCCTCAATATAAAAAAGAGAGAAAAAGAATCTTAAAAAAGAACGTAGAATTGAACTTGGCTTTGTTCAGTGGTGTCACATTCATGATTTGACGCAAAATGAAAATCAATGAGATTGATATCAACCACCCAAACTGACAGTTACAACACGGAAACAACTGATCCAATATAATTCCAATTCCAGAAATACGGAAAACAGCAATAAATCAAACTGTAACAATGATGATTCAAAATAAACTGACATATCAGTTCAACAGCAGTTCTCTCTCCTGCAGTTCCAAACCAGGGCGTAAATTTTGCTGGTGATTAAATTTGACTAGTTCTCCATCTTGGTTAGGGCGAAGTTTACAGATTTCGTCACCAAATAAATTTGTTCCACAGATTCGGTTCTACAATTTACATACACATTCTTCATTCACACTCGAACAAAAACGTGTTATGTTCACCTCCGGCCTGTGAGCCACATGGGGACTGATCAGAGGTGTCAGTGGAAAGTCGCAGTAGAAAGCCATGTTTTACTCGCATAAAGGCCCATATTCTTCAATTCAAACCAACAAGATTGCTTCTGTGCCTTTTTGTGTCACTACCTTGATACTGTTTTCTGTTTGAGATACGTTTCTAAAAGAAGAGAACCAATAATAGAATAATTATACTTTGCAATTCTTCTATTTAAAAAAAAGCTATTTCTGTTTAAAGGAAACACTTTTTCTACTTAAAATTCACACCAAAAAATCTTGTTCAAAGCCAAATCTTCAAGACATCCACACAATGCTAAATCCATGCACTGTTACCTTTTTAACAATAAACTACCAAAATATATCTCACTATCTCTAGCTGCATCAATAGCATTTAAAATCTCGTATACACAGTCTTGATATTAGAAGTTATGCTTCTTTTAGCCAGTATTTAATGCATTTTTTTCAAGGATCTTACAATTTAAGATAGCGGCCTTCACCGCAAAATATTTGGTTCAACGAATGCAACGGTACAGAAACGATTTGTTTGACTGCATTTGTATATGCCTTTTCCACTTCACAATCAATACACAATCCTCATAATGCTGCTCAGCACATTAACACACTATCATTTTTAGAATTAAAAAGCTTCCAGAACCTTGAAAAATTAGCACAGATTAATTGCCTTGAAAATCTAAAAAATTCAAAATGTTTATTTCTTCTTTTTCATAAGGTTCAGTTCCTCCTCTTCAAAGACGGAGCTTGGGTTTGAAGGCAGGGCCAAGACATTGACAGAAGTGTGTCACCTTCACTTTACTGTTACTGCAAAGCTGTTTTTCTTTAGTTTAAAGGAGACCTCTTTAACATGTACAAAAATAATTACATTTGTCTTTCCTAGATTAGCTGACAAGGACAATCTATCAGCTTCATATTAAAACAACATATTATTTTTAGCCCTGACACTTTGTTTGATGACTCCTTAAAGTCATCTGCAAACAATACCAATTATGTTTCAACACCTCGTCTTCCATTTTTAGGTATATGCTTTGATACATATTAAAGATTACCGAGAACAGCAGGAAATTATGAAGGAGCCATTGCTCCACTTTCTTGCGCATCCAAAAGAACCAGAAAACGTGTACTGGTCATGCACACAGTCCAGCACAGAACCACAAACACCTACACCTCAAAAGGCCAAATACAGTCCACCATTTACTCCAGTATGACGCAATATTTTAATATAAATAGCATTTGTATCAACCGAATCAAACGCTCGCAAAGGTCAACAAAACCAACATATAGCTTTGTCTCTTTGAGGGGATATTAATGGACTAAAGCTTCTAGTAGTTTTTACTCATTTTTATTTATTTTTTATTTTTTTATTTCGGGGATAATGGAATAAGCACTCATGTGCTTTTTTGCATTCAGACCCCGTGTGTATGGAGTTTTGTACATTTTGTCATCCTTTCCCACCGGCCTACTCTTCCGAACAGTGGAACGGGTTTTAACGTGTGCGCAAGATGTTCTGTGTGCATTTGCACACGGAACCTCGGTTGATAGTCTCATCCGAAGGACTTTTGGGGAGAGTGGAGCCGGCACTGATGTTAATCCCCTGTTTAGTCTTGGTGCTGTGGAGTGGCCGGTCAACACCTCCCCCCCCCCATCCATCCTCCGTCCTGGTGACCGAGGTAGCCACGTCACCCAGGCTGCCCGCCTGTGGAATGACCTCTTCACCACTCCTGTTTTTATTTATTTTATTTTATTTTATTTATTTTATTCTTTTATACCTAGGATAATGGAATAAGCACTTATGTGCTTTTTTTTTACATCCAGCCCCCGTGTGTATGTGGTTTTGTAAATTCTGTCAACTGTTCCCACAGGCACACAATGGCCTACTCTTACGAAAAGCGGAACAGGATTTAACGTGTGCGCAAGATGTTCTGCGTGTTAAGCACTACGTTGTCCAGCCACGCCATGATGATGGGAGACCTCTCCTTTCTTCCACGCCAAAGTTGGAGGGTCAGTACGTCACCGGGTGGCCTGATGAGTCACGCTGCGCCAAGTCCCCATTACCCCCACCCACCCCACCCCACCCCAGATAGAGAGAAGAGAGAGAGAGAGAGAGAGAGAGAGAGAGAGAGAGAGAAGAGAGAGAGAGACAGACAGACAGACAGAGACAGACAGACAGAGACAGACAGACAGAGACAGAGAGAGAGACAGAGAGACAGAGAGATACAGACAGAGAGACACAGACAGAGAGACACAGACAGACAGACAGACAGGCAGACACACAGACAGAGACATAGAGAGGTGGTCTGAAGCGTGCATAAGATAATGAAACTTGTGCAATGAAAATATTTGGGGTTTTTTAACAATAGTCCCTTTGGATTATAACAGCAAATCTTTTAAAAGCCATGCAAATATGCATTGTTTTTTCACGTTTATTATGACCCTGTCAACTGTTGATTAAAAACACAACAACAGAACACACAAACCAACAGCTGAATAAACGTTCCCACTCCACTTAAGTCCCCTCTGCCATCAAATCAGAAATGGCGATTAGACGGATCGATGTCTCCAATACCATTTGCTCCTCAGAAAATAACGGCTGGACCATTTTCTCCTGTTGATATAAACTCATTACGTTTTTATGTAGAAGCTAACTGCAATCAATCAATAAAATAAAACGTCAGCGAGTTAAAAATAAAACGAGCAGCACAAGTCAAAATCAATACCCCTCCCGTAACAAAGATCGATTTGTCGTACAGCAGAAATGTACAGAGAGATCAATAAAGCGTAAACTTGCGGGAATTCTCTTGTTCGTTAGAAGCAGTCGTCTGCAAGGTAGGGAAGAGACTAAGGCTGAAGCCGCTGTGCCATTCACTCAGCGCTGCTGAAGCCTGCACTGCAATGTTTGCATGACTGTCTGCGTCTGCTGCACAGAAAATGAGGTAAAGCCTGATCTCAGAGTACTAGAGGCATAACAAGTCTGAATGGTTAGCTTAATTGGAAAGAAGCGGTAGGATCATAAGGAAAGGATGCTACAAGACAATAATAATTTCTATAGAAATAAAGAAAGACATATACGTGTGTGCAGCTGTTATATCTTTCTCTCGGCCAACAAACTGGGGTTATTGGATGGTTGGTTACCCTATAGCAGGTCACCCATCGGGAAAAGCATATTAATTGAGGGCAGCGCCCATCTCCTCTCCGCTGCTTTATTTTCCCTGACCCTAAAGAGGGAAGATACCCATTTATAGCTGGGTGAAGTGGGGGACTGTACTGAAGCGAAGGCGCGCAAACGGTCACCCATCCACTTGGTAACCATACTAAATGCTGTTTAACCTTAACTTGGGGAAAGCGAGAGCTCTGACCACTGAGCCATCCCGCCCCAAACACTGAAATCACGAAAAACAGGGTTTTTTTGTAAATTATTTTTGTTGAGTCGATAAAACAAACAGAGCAAATCATGTTGCTCACGCCAAAGCCACTGGCGTCTTCAAAATGGCATTGTTTTGACATGGAATGGCAAAGCAACGATTTCCTGCCGACAAATGATGCCTCAGTGGTCTCCAGGGAAATCACAGCAGAGCAGGGCGCCCAGCACAGGGGAAGGAAGCGTTTTGCCTTGAAAGAGGCCAGTTGTTGGCCGGAATGGAACTGGACATTTGCCAAACGACACACAAATGAAAGAAAAAAAAATAGCAAAAGCATAAACCTTTCGCCGATGAATTAAAATATCGAACAAAACGCCTGCAGCAGAGCATAATCATTATATGCCACCATGTGGAGCCTTTTTGCAATAACATTTCTGTCTCCTTCACTTTAAAGACGGTAAATATTGTACATAAACTTGAGTCTCTTTTCTATCAAAACAGCTTAGCTTGAACACAAAACATAGAATGATGTGACTGTATTTTGTGTGCTGAAACTGTCACTGTGATTATGAGAAAAATCTAAATGACAAACCGGAATTTTATTATAAGAAGAAATTCTGTCAAATGGCCTACTCGTTCGGGGAAAAAACCCATCAACTCAATCATCCTTTCTTCAGGTTCAAAATTAAATACATTAATGTGCTTAGTGATGTGTGCCCCAAGGAGCTCTGTAACATGTGTGATATAGTATTGATTGTATGGAGAAACCTTGTAAGGAAAAATAGCGATCCTGCAATGTAGCAAGTAGGAAGAAAGGTAAAGAGTAATGTAGCAAGTAGGAAGAAAGGTAAAGAGCAATGTAGCAAGTAGGAAGAAAGGTAAAGAGCAATGTAGCAAGTAGGAAGAAAGGTAAAGAGCAATGTAGCAAGTAGGAAGAAAGGTAAAGAGCAATGTAGCAAGTAGGAAGAAAGGTAAAGAGCAATGTAGCAAGTAGGAAGAAAGGTAAAGAGCAATGTAGCAAGTAGGAAGAAAGGTAAAGAGCAATGTAGCAAGTAGGAAGAAAGGTAAAGAGCAATGTAGCAAGTAGGAAGAAAGGTAAAGAGCAATATGGTAAGTAGAGATTTATATTAAGCAATTCTTTAAAGGCACAGTCAGTAGTTTCCTTTTTTTCACGGACGTGACTCATTTCTCGCACACCTACCAAGTAGATAAACTTCCCTGCAAGTCACCAACCGAGCATTACTGTAAGTTGTCTTGTACAACAACAATAACTGCAAAAACACCAGTAACACAACAACCCCCTCCCCCCCAAAAAAAAACCAACAACCAAACCACCTCTGTCCAATATATACAGAAATAGAAGCTCTCCAACAACCTGAAAGCCTCTTGAGCCTTTGAACAGGGTTGTGGTTTGACCCAAAATGGAGAAAGCGGCCATTGATTTCTTTAGCAGAATAAAGCTCAGAGCAATGATCCCGAAGGAAAGACGACAGACCGTTTTGCCCAACACTAGCTAACACAGCAATATCAGACATGGCGGCGGAGGAGAGGAGAGGAGAGGAGCTGCTGGCCCCACCACTTATAGAATCTCCACTGTAGCAGGAAAAGGAGAACAGAACAATATGGACGCAAAGGACCGAATGGGGAATTCATAACATACACACTATGGGAGGAAATACGGACAGACATACAGAGACATACATAACGTTCGGCATGCTATCAGACAGCTGCTGTGAAAGACAGAGAATTGAAGGATGTTGGACATGTTTGAAGGAATGGTGTTTGGTGGCCAGGAGATGAAGCATCCAATTCCAGTTTCAATTACTTTATTATCTCAAAATAGAGAAATGTATTTAAGTTGCGAGCAAAGGATTGCACATCTACAGGATGACAGAATGAATCACGTTCCTGTCATCATGCAGCTTACATGTTACAGCGACCATACAAAATCAACACCATATGCTCTCTGTACTAACAAGACATCCGACATACTTCCACACACGTTTCTGCATCATAGTTGTGCAGGCGCTCCTCGCCATCCCCGATATACAAGACTCACGTTCACGCGCAGGTGTGCACGCATGCGCACACATACAAGCAGTACACACTCACACAAACACAAACACGTACACACTAATAATAATAATAATAATAATAATAATAATAATAATAATAATAATAATTATAATAATAATAATAATGATGATGATGATGATGATGATGATATTGATGATGACGATGACGATGATGATGATGATGATGATGATGATGATAACAACAACGATGATGATGATAATACTTGTTTATGAGTACACATGACTTGAAAAGCGCCTGTGTCAAAAAGAATCCTACAACACCATACAGAATTCACACAGGATGCTCTGTGTGCACCTAACACAGATCTGGCAAACTCTTGACCTCAGCAGCCCGCTTACCGTTTGCAGTACATTTGTATAATACGGAATGGAGAGAAAGAAAAGTTTCCGTCCCAAAATTATCCACAGGGAGGGACAGTAGGATTGACTACACTGCTCCACACTGAGAAGTAATGTTCCAAAAAGCGTGAAAACATGATCAAACAATAATTAATAATTGAATTTGGGCAGGGAGGAAAAGCAGTATCGTGTTATCGTTTTCCCCAGAGGAAACAGAAACGCTCTCTATTAAAACAAGAAACATGAAGGCTTTAGTGAGTCGGACATTTATTGCATAAAGCTTTTAGCCATTTCAGAGGGAAGGGGTAGCTATTTTATTTTAATTTTTTATTTTATTCTTTTACATCGAGGATAATGAAATAAGCACTTATGTGCTTTTTTAAAATCCAGTCCCCGTGTGTATGCGGTTTTGTAAATTCTGTCATCCGTTCCCACCGGCACACAATGACCTACTCTTACGAAAAGCGGAACAGGATTTAACGTGTGCGCAAGATGTTCTGCGAGCGTTCGCACACGGGGCCTCGGTTTATAGTCTCATCCGAAGGTATGATAGACAGAGCTCTAACTGAACACTCACAAACGACAAGTCTGGGACGAGGTTTCCGGATCACTTTGTTTAATCATGGCTCTTGCTCTGTCTTCAATAAACACATGTATCAGCTAACTCACTGGAGAGAGGGACAAAGAGAACTCTGAAATAGTTTAATAGTACATCCGCCTTATGCCACAATACATCAACAAGGGAGTGAGGGGGGCAACAGACAAAGAGCAGAGCACAGAGATAGATAGAGGAGAGTGGGAGGGAGAGAGAGAGAGGCTCCATAGTCATAAAGTGGTAGGGTATACAGGCCATTCTCTGAAGGAATGCCTCTAACAATGTTCAACGCATACAAAACTATGTGTACTCCGAGCACAGTCTTCTCTACTGGACGACATAGGGATGATATTGGGACACTTGGAGCGTGATTTCCCTTCCTGCCATCTTCGGCAGTGTTCCATCGTTCAGGTTTCTACACAAACCCTAATTATTGCACTTTTTTTCAAAATCTAGTGTTGTTCCTCCTAGTACTTTTATGACCATTCGCTACAAAGTGATTTAGACAGTCATCATGCTCAGGAAAATAAAAAGAAACGAAGATGGAGGTAGAAAAAGACAAGGATAATCTGAAATCCTGATATGAATTTCTATTCTACTTTTCTGCTGTGGACTAACAGATGATATCATGAAGTGCTGTGTGCTGTTGCTGGTAATCATACAGACTGTCTTGAAGATCGTTGCCTTTGTTCTCCCTTAGGATCAGTCCTTTAGCTACTAAAGGCGCTTATGGCGCTGTTGTGCAGATGTCATTATTGTGACATGACTGAACAGAGTGAATAGCTCCAAACAAGACGAGCAGCTTGTTTACAGTTAGTGCGAGGACATTCCAGGTTCAAGCCAAAAGGAAACAGCTCCGACCTAAGCAAGCTGAGGTCGGTCACACAGGACTCTCTGCAAAATTAATGTTTCAGCCTTTCATGCTTTGAGAAAAGCCAGATTAAAAATGCACATACATTGTTTTAACAAATTGATCTAAATACAAACTATACTTTTTAGCAATTGAGATTTCTTCGGGATGAGCTATTTCATCGAGCAGTTCTAGAGATGTCTGACCTGTTGTGTTTCTGTCAGCGTGGCCCACTTGTGACTGAATTCAGCCTATTTCATTTGACAGGGTCACACTGGGGGGGGGGGGGGGGGGTGGCTCTGTTTTAGTGTTTGTTCTGTTGAAACATTTTTGTGACCATGCGTTGAGAAACATTTTTATCCTGCAGTATCAACTAAAAAAATAGTCATATTATACCTCTCACAGTTACCGCCTTTTCTGCATAAAATTCGGGTTGCGTTCTGCAGATTTTTTTCTTTAGCTCTTATTTTTGTTTTCCGTTAAGAGCTTTTTCCCTGCCAAGTTTGCCAGTAGCACTCTTGTTGACTTGGATTCTATTAACTGCTCTGAATATGTTTCAAGGCTGTGATTGCTCAGACGGTTATATGAATAAGCTGAACGGTAAAATGATAGCTGTGGTTTCTTTAAACTTTAGACCTAGTCACCGGAAACAACATAACACACAGTAATAAGAAGCAAAGACATATACCAAAGAAACAAAACAGAACATTAATCGGTTGAATGCATGAAAAACCTGGAAAACTCCCAACACATTTGGAGAAAATGAACCATAAAGGAAATAGGACCTCTCAAAACACCTTTCTGTGTGTTGAAGATAAATCACACTTCGTTAATGAGTTCAGGACTGCATATCTTCAGGGACTAGTCGCTTCTATCTATCATGCTGACAAAACAGAAGGCAGGAAAAGCTCTTCCCGCCAGAGGATCAATAACACCGCCACCATGGCCAATCCATCTTCCTTTCTGAAATGCTCGGCCTGATTCCACACGGGACGATTCACGTCATTTTTGTCCTAGCAGAGAAAACATTTTGGCTGTAGCTCATTCACTGTCAAAACACAGCCTTTATATTGCTGTGCGGCACTGCAAGCTGTGCAAAATGGTTTTCTATAACTCTGCAGATTGTAAGCTGAGCAAAGGGGTTTTCTATTGCAATGCAGACAGTA
>CM054134.1:64090340-64097840 GCA_028751875.1 Rapana venosa
TGTGTGTGTGTGTGCGTGCGTGCGTGTGTGCGTGTGTGCGTGTGTGTGTGTGTGTGTGTGCGCGCTTGTGTGCACTGGAAGGCCAAGAAAATAACCCTTTCCTTGCGTTAAACCGGTTCCCCTTAAGTGGAATACACAAAAGCACGCGTGCTACAAAATGGATACACCTGCAAACGTACACTAACACACACACACACTCACGCACACATAGACACACATACACGCACGTGTGAACACAGGCACACACGTGTGCACACATTCACGCGCATGCTCGTGTGTGTGTGCACGCACACACAACCACACTCACTCACACACACACACACAAAATTAGATTTTTTTCCATAAAAATCATTGAAAGCTTCTCTTTGTAAAATTTCATTAACAGTTAATATCCTTGACCTGGTCGATTCAAATGGAAAACTAAAGCTTGTGTAAGAAAAGCTGTCATTTCTAAGTGTTAAGGTAGATTTCAAAGAAAAACAAGGAAGGGGGTTACACTAACTCTAATGGAAACTTGCTAAATGTCGTATAAATTTACACAAGCATCGAATATGATTGTAACAGATTCTCTACACACAAGATCGAATATGCACAGAAATAACTCGGTAAAGTATGTCGCTGCTATTTGTGGAGGACAAAAATCCTAGCGAATATATCTAACATCTGCTCACTAAAAAAAGGAAAGAAAGAAAGAGAGAAAGAGAAAACCAAAACAGCAAGTTTGGGAAGCAAAGTAAAGAGAAGTGGGTGATCACTGGGAGAGAGAATCAATATTGCCTTGACTCTATCAACACATAGGGGGAGAGAGAGAGAGAGAGAGAGAGAGAGAGAGAGAGAGAGAGAGAGAGAGAGAGAGAGAGAGAGAGAGAGAGAGAGAGAGAGAGAGAGAGAGAGAGAGAGAGAGAGAGAGAGGGGGGGGATTTTTTAAATTTATTTATTTATTCTGTTATATCGAGGATAATCGAATAAGCACTCATGTGCTTTTTTACATCCAGCCCCCATGTGCATGCAGTTTTGTCAATTTTGTCATCTTGTTTCCACCGGCACACAATGGCCTGCTCTTCCGAAAAGCGGAACAGGATTTAACGTGTGCGCAAGATGTTCTGCATGCATTCGAACACGGAGAGAGAGAGAGAACTCGAACATTTTCGAACACAAATATTTTAATGAGGGTACACACACACACACACACACACACACACACACACACACACACACACAACACACACACACGCACACACACACACGCACACACACACACACGCACACACACACACACGCGCGCACACACACACACACACACACACACACACACACACACAGATAGATAGATAGATAGATAGATAGGTAGATAGATAGATAGATAGAGGGAGAGACTGAAAGAGAGAAAGAGAGATACAGAGACAGAGAGACAGAGAGAGACAGAGAGACAGAGACAGACAGAGAGATACAGAGAGAGATACAGAGAGAGATACAGAGAGAGAGACAGGCAGACAGACAGGGAAACAGAGGCAGTGGCGGAGAGACAAAGGGAGAGAGAGGGAGAGAGAGGGAGGGGGAGGAAGGGAGGGAGAGGGGAGAGAGACAGAGACAGAGAGGCAGAGAGACAGAGAGGGACAGAGACATATAGACGCACAGAGAGGGAGAGATATACATAGACAAAAAGAAAGGAAGACAAAGACACACACAAAGACACAGACAGAGAGAGAGACAGAGAGAGAGATGGTGACAATGAGAGAGAGAGAGAGACAAAGAGAGACAGGAAGAGAAAGAGGGGGGAGGAGAGATAGCAGGACATTCTGTGGGGAGGGAGGGAAGGTGGTGACAGGGAAGAGTAGGTAGGGGGAGGGGGGGCGGGCGGAGGAGACCCAGGAGCAGAAAGAGATCGATTCTCTATCGATTTTGGCCTCCCAACAATCTTTGACACTGCAATTAGAATCTACCCACACTTTCCTGTTTTCTCTGTCTAGGTCCAGTCTGGAGAGTGATGAGATGTCAAGTGGAGGTGGCAGAAGACAATTGTGGAGCAATATGAAGAAGCTTGTTCCTATCGGGATTGGTTTATTAGCGAAGTTCACTGGTAGTTTTCCTTTGTTGGGGGTCTTCCCGTGTCTGCTAAGTCCTGACTTGTTTGTGTCGGAAAAGAAAATAGGCCATGTGTGTGTGTTTATTTTATTTTTGTTTTATCTTATTTTATTCTTTTATATCGAGGATAATGGAATAAGCATTCATGTGCTTTTTTCACCCAGTCTCCGTGTTAATGCAGTTTTGTAAATTTTGTCATCCGTTCCCACCGGCACATAATGGCCTGTTCTTCCGAAAAGCGGAACGGGTTTTAACGTGTGCGCAAGATGTTTTGCGTGCATTCGCACACGGGGTCTCGGTTTTTAGTCTCATCCGAAGGACTTTTGGAGTGGAGTCGGCACTGATGTTAACTCCAGGTGAAAAAAATCATCTTGAACGTGTGTGTGCACATGTGTGTGTGTGTGCATGCGTGCGTGAGTGCGTGTATGGTGAGTACGCGCGCGCTCGTTTGTCTGTGTGTGTGTGTGAGTGTGTGTGTGTGAGTGTGTGTGTTCTGGAAGACTAAGAAAATAACCCTTCACTTTGCTTTAGTCTCTTTTTATTTACCTCCCTATCTGTCAGTTTGTTCTGTGGTATGTATAAAATGCACATTCTTAGAACTAGCAGGGGAGTCAAACACATTTTGACATACAAAAGAAACCAAGGGACATGTACAGTGCCGAAATATATATGGGCTAGGCAATGCTGCTGTGCAAATGGAGAATACAAATGTTTTTGCATCAAAACACCTAAAAGCTTTATTCATAGAGAGAGACTCATGTATGTTCGCATGCATATGGTGTGTGCATGCGTGTACATACTTGATTTTGTGTGAATATGCGTCACAAAACAGAAATGAATGAATGAAGGGAAACGGCAAGTTTAGAAAACAAAGCTCTGGGAAACGTCTGATAACTGGGACAGAGAATCAATATTGCCCTGACTCCATGAACACATAAGAGAGAGAAAGAGAGAGAGAGAGAGAGAGAGAGAGAGAGAGAGAGAGAGAGAGAGAGAGAGAGAGGAGAGAGAGAGAGAGAGAGAGAGTCAGACAGAGACAGAGAGAGAGAGACAGAGACAGACAGAGAGACAGAGAGAGACAGAGAGAGATGCAGAGAGAGACAGAGACACAGAGAGAGTGAGGGAGAAAGATAGAGAGGGGCAGAGAGAGATACAGAGATAAAGAGAAAGAGAAAGAGAGACAGTGACAGAGACAGAGACAGAGAGACAGAGAGAAAGAGACTTGGAAGGGGTACAGATCGATTCAAATTCAATATTTGCCTCACAAGATGTTTGGACACGACAATTAGTGTCTTCCTAGACATCCCTGTTTTTCCTTTGCCTAGGTCCTGACTGCAGCACTTTGGTTAGGAAGAGGACGAGGTCTGGCTATTAGCAGCAAGATGGGCAACTTTGTCAGCGCCATGAGTCTCGCAGTGCAAGTTGTTTCCTTCTTTGTCTGTCTCTGTCCACCTGATTTACTTTGCTCTTTCCAGGTTCCTGTGCTTTTGTTTTGTTTGTATCCATGCCCTTGATTTCATTACTCTCTCCCTCTCCTCTCTTTCTGCTTATTCGTTATCCTCGAAATAAAAGAATTTGTCATTGTCATTATCATTGTCATTGTCATTCTCTCTCTCTCTCTCTCTCTCTCTCTCTCTCTCACTCGCTCTCTGCCTCTGTCCAAGTCTCTGTCTGTCTGTTGGTGAGTCCGCAAATCTGTATCTCTGTTGCTCTGTCTGTCTGTCTCTGTCTATCTCGGTAGCTTCCCTAGTCTGGCAGCCAGCAAGACGCCAAATTCCGAGGAAGATAACCCCCCCCCCCCAAAAAAAAAAAAAAAGTTATCAAATCAGTCTATACAAACTGGTCAAGATGCAAATTGAAGGATTAGCATAATCTTTTCAGAGCATGCTGAATGCTGGGCTGAAAGGATTGTTTGTGTTCTCATTTAGAATTGAAAGTAAGGGCAGTCGAACTGTCTTTGTGATCAGGATATCACCTCCATCTTCGATTCAGTCTCCTGCGACAAGCAGAGACAACGTTACCTAAAAAGTAAAAGGTAAAGGTGTCCCATAGCCTATGTGGTCGTAGAGGAGCAAGGCATCAGAGGCCTCAACTTCTCCAGATGCCAGCATATTGAGGCGGCGCTCATGTCCTTTCCCTTGCTGCTTTACCTTCCCTGACCCTAAAGAGGCAGGTACCCATTTACAGCTGGGTCAAGTGGGGGACTGTACTGAAGCCAAGACGCACAAATGTCACTATGCTCGATGCTGCTTAACATTGGCTCGGGGAAAGCGAGTGCTCTGACCACAGAGCTACCCCGTCACCAGAACATCACCTACAGAAGCAACATCTGCACAGAGGTAAGGCCGACATACTTCGGGAAAAAATCGTGAAAAGCAAGCACTTGAATTGTCTCCCCGTTGTCTATTAATAACAACTCTGCCTCGTCAATGTGACAACACTGGCCAGGCCTGACTCCAACATGTCTACATGTACACTCTTCTTCTTCTTCTTCTTCTTCTTCTTCTTCGTCGTCGTCGTCGTCGAACGCTCAGACAGCAGCTATTGTCTGTCACACAAGCGAAAAAGGATTGCTCGGCCGTTAAGCTCCTGAAAACTCAGGCCCAGCGCATCCGACTTCGGCATGGGAAAAAACTGTTACCTTTGAAGTCTTTCTAGGAAAAAAAAAGGCAGAAGAGTGGACCAAGAATGAAGAAAACAGGCAGGAATAAGGTGATAGGCAGAAAAGGAACAAAGCAGAAACAAATAGAGATAGAAAAGAGGGAGTTCAGAGCACAGAATTTCCAGAAGGTGGGGATGCTATTTATACTGACAGGCCCCTTGCATCTCCACGGGGGGAAGTGCACTGATAAGATCTCCCATGCCTGTGTCTCCTGCAAGTCAGCAACTGGGGAAGGAATGGTCTACCGCACTGTGTCACACACACACACACACACACAAACACACACACACACACACACACACACACACACACACACATACGGGGAGTGATCTGCCACAATGTGTTACAAAGACATGGGAATGATATACCGCTCTGTGTTACACAGGCACGGAAAATGATCTTCCGCACTGTGTTACAGAGACACAGGGAATGATGTACCGCAATGTGTTACAGAGACACGGGCAATGATGTACCGCACTGTTACAGAGACACGGGGAATGATGTACCGCACTGTGTTACAGAGACACGGGGAATGATGTACCGTACTGTGTTACAGAGACACGGGGAATGATGTACCGCACTGTGACACAGACACAGGGAATGATGTACCGTACTGTGTTACACAGACACGGGGAATGATGTACCGCACTGTGTTACAGAGACACGGGCAATGATGTACCGCACTGTGTTACAGACACGGGGAATGATGTACCGTACTGTGTTACAGAGACACGGGGAATGATGTACCGCACTGTGACACAGACACAGGGAATGATGTACCGCACTGTGTTACAGAGACACGGGCAATGATGTACCGCACTGTGTTACAGAGACACGGGGAATGATGTACCGCACTGTGTTACAGAGACACGGGAATGATGTACCGCACTGTTACAGAGACACGGGGAATGATGTACCGCACTGTGTTACAGAGACACAGGGAATGATGTACTGCACTGTGTTACAGAGACACGGGGAATGATGTACCGCACTGTGTTACAGAGACACGGGGAATGATGTACCGCACTGTTACAGAGAAACGGGGAATGATGTACAGCACTGTGTTACAGAGACACGGGGAATGATGTACCGCACTGTGTTACAGAGACACGGGAATGATGTACCGCACTGTTACAGAGACACGGGGAATGATGTACCGCACTGTGTTACAGAGACACGGGGAATGATGTACCGCACTGTGTTACAGAGACACGGGGAATGATGTACCGCAGTGTGTTACAGAGATATGGGAAATGATCTACCACGATGTTTTACAGAGACACAGACAGCGACAATACACTATTCCCCAAAAGAAACCCGTGACACTTTAAACAACGCAGAACAAGTGAGGAAGCGATGTACGTGTGAGAGAGAAAACGTGGATGAAGAGGAAGCGGTGAGCATGTGTGGTTCTGAATCTGTGGAGAGCGAGACAGACTATACGCCTGTAATTCACCATACGCGGGTGAATGTATTGAAGTGCAGGCGTGTGAAGCATCAGAAATCACCTTCAAGAATGTCTATTGTAATTGTAATATTTTATTTCGAGGATAATGAAATAAGCAGTCATATGGGTTTTTTTTACATCAAGTCCCCGTGTGTATGCAGTTTTGTTAATTTTGTCATCCGTATTTTGGGCTACTTTGCCAAGTTCAATGATCAGTTTAGAAAGAAAATGAAGATCTTTCTAGTAACTTACAGAAATGACGAAAACATGCAAAGTTGTGTAGAGATGTCTCACACTTAATCTCATGATGTCTGACAAAAACTCTGAGAAACTGAGCAAGTGAGATTGTGGTGTTCATGAACTTCACAGCGGGATATGCCAACCATGCCAAAACGAAACATGTTTCACGTTGCCACAATTGCATTGTCCTCCAGTACTGTCCCTTGTAAATAGGCTTACAAGCCTAACAACAACAAATGATTCAGACTCCTCTTTCTCTCTGTAAGTGTGCGTGCCTGCGTGCATACGTGTATGTGTTTTTTCCCTTTTATTTCAAGAATAATGAAGTAAGTACTCGTGTGTGTGTTTTTCCACGCAGTCCCCGTGTACACAGCTTTGTAAATTTTGTCATCTGTTCCCACTAGCATACAATGGCCTACTCTTCGAAAAGCGGAAATGTTTTAGCGTGTGCGCAAGATGTTTTGCATGTGTGTGCGTGAGTGTGTATGTATGCATGTGTGTTTATGTTACTTACACATACAATATGAGTAAAAGCAAAGGTACGTGTTAAAAATTAATTTAGATTAGCATAAAAGCAAATATTCAACCAAAAATGCATATTATGCATAAACAGACAGACAGACAGACAGACAGAGAGATGTGGGTGATAACTGGGACAGAGAATCAATATTGCCCTGACTCAATGAATAGAGGGGTGGGGAGAGTGAGGGAGAGAGAGTGAGTGAGAGAGAGAAAGAGAGGGAGGGAGGGAGGAGGAGAGAGAGAGAGAGAGAGAGAGAGAGAGAGAGAGAGAGAGAGAGAGAGAGAGAGAAGAGAGAGAGAGAGAGAGAGAGAGAGAGAGAGAGAGAGAGAGAAGAGAGAGAGAGAGAGAGAGCAGGAAACAATTTGGAAAGGGCAGGGGATCGTTGGGAAATGGCTAAGAGAAGAGAGACGAAAGACCCAGAGGGAGGGAGGGAGGGAGAAAGAGATCAACTGAACATCGATTCTGTGCCTGCCAACAATCTATCTCTGGCACCGCAGTGCCACTATGACTTGACTTTGTGTTGGATGTGCAGGTCCTTGTCTG
>CM054134.1:64105340-64190340 GCA_028751875.1 Rapana venosa
ATTTTAAAGCGTCATAAGAAGGCTTTTGGCCATTCTTCTCTCTGTCTCTCGCTCTCTGTCTCTGTCTTTCTCTCTCTCATCTCTCTCTCTCTCTCTCTCTCTCTCTCTCCTCTCTCTCTGTATCTTTCTCTTCTCTCTGTCTCTCTGTTTCTCTCTCATTCTCTCTGTCTCTGTCTCTCTCTCATTCTCTCTCTCTCTCTCTCTCTGTCTTTCTCTCTCTGTGACAGATTTGAGTTTTTTAAAAACTCCCATAAGAAAAAGGAATAGAAAGGGATTTTACCGAGAAGGAAAAAGAATGTGCCAGTGCCGTCGCATTTTTAAAAAAAATTCCAATACATTCTTCAAACATGGTTTGAGAGGGGCTAGCAGATAAGCTGGACATACACAACACCGCGCGCGCGCGTGCACACACACACACACACACACACACACACACACAACACACAAGCAGACAGATAGGCAGTGACAGACAGACAGGAAAGAAATGAAGACCTTTTTATGCTGAAGAAAAGAAATAAGTGTACATCACAGCATTCTTGCATCAAGCAATGATCCACATTTTAAACAATCAAGGTGTGCAAAAAGAAAATATATCAATTAATCAAGGATACAAGACAGAAAGAAAGATAAGGGAAGAAGTAGGATACCTACAAACACAAACACACGCGCGCGCGCGCGCACACACACACACAACACCGCGCACCACACACACACACACACACACACACACACACACACACATATATATATCTATCTATCTATCTGTCCCGTAGTCTGACGACCGTGGGGGCACCCTCAAAGACTCAGCAACCAGTTCCCTCCATTCTTCTCTCTGTTCTGCCTTTCTCAGGGTTTTGTTGAGTTCTAGGCCTGTCCATTCACTGATGTTATCCTCCCAGCTCTTCCTTGGTCTGCCTCTTCTTCTTCCTCCTTGGACAGTGCCTTGCAAAACTGTCTTTGTAATTCCTTGGGATCTTGTGACATGCCCATACCACTTAAGTTTACGCTTTTTCACGATCGTTAGAAGGTTCTCATAGGGTCCAATGGTTTGCTGGATTCTGTTATGCACGCTTTCGTTGCTTATGTGGTCTTTGTAGGAGATGCCAAGGAGTCTCCGAAAGCATCTCATCTCCACTGCCTGTACTCTCTCTCCAAATCTGCAGTCAGGGTCCATGATTCACAGGCATACAGAAATATGGATATGACAGGGAGCGCATTAGTCTGATCTTGGAGATAAGTGAGATATTCTTATCTCTCCAGATGGTGTTTAGTTTTGACAAAGCTGTTATTGTCTGTGCAGTCCTGCATACTACTTTTGGCTTGGATCCCTGGTCGGATACAATGGCTCCCAGGTACTTGAAGCTTTGAACTGTTTCCAGCTTCTGGTCATTAACCCTGATATCAGTGCTAATGCCGTTGGTGTTATTAGTCATCAGTTTGGTCTTCTTGCATGATTTCCATCCCGTATGTTTTGGGAGGCCTTATCCAAGTGTTCTGTTAGGCTGGCAAGCTCTTTTTCTGATCCTGCTATTCATCAATGTCATCTGCGAAGCGGAGGTTTGTGATTGTTCTGCCACCAATGCTGACTGATCCTTCATGATGTTCCAGTGCATCAGCCATGTTTTCTCTCAAGGAAGATGTTGAAAAGGGTGGGGTGGGGAGTAGACATATATATATATATATATATATATATATATTTTTATTATATATATATATATATATATTATATAATATATATATATATTCACACGCCCCACACACATTAAATTCATTCATTCATTCTTTCCCAAATTGTTTACAGCCCTACCGACCACGAACACCATATCAGGGCTGTCACCTCATTCAGTTTCAGTCACTCCAGTTACTTTCACTCCAAATTCAAAACCAACACTTCATAAAACCTTCAAATCTTTAACACTGTCCTTCTGGAAAAAAAAAAAAATTAAAATGACACAACACCTAACACTTTTCATTCCTTAAGGCTGATAAACCAGACTGTGCTGAGGATGCCAGCCATTCCGCTTAATTTCCTATCCCCAGATTACAAAACTCACACACACGATCAAGCAGATAGATAGACAGTGACAGATAGACAGGAAAGAGATAAAGACCTGTTTATGCTGAAGAAAAGAAATAAGTGTACATCACAGCATTCTTGCATCAAGCAATGATCCAAATTAAAAAAAGTCAAGGTGTGCAAAAAGAAACTATTACTTAATCAGGATATAAAACAGAAGGAACAATAAGGGGAGAAGTAGGACACACACACACACACACACACACACACGAACGCACGCACGCACGAATGCACGCACGAACGCACACACGCACACATACACACACACTTACAGATGTAGACAAAAAAAACAGACATAACAAAAAGGAAAGAGAAGTTGTAGAACGCATGCTTGTTCACATAAAAAAGGAAACCCACTGAAAAATGTGGGGTTGCGTGCGCGCATGCGTGCGTGCGTGCGTGGTGCGTTTTGTTTTGTGTGTGTGTGTGTTGTTGTGTGTGGGGTGTGTGTGTGTGTGTGTGTGGTGTGTGTGTGGACCTTGGACACAGTGTCAGGGTGTACTCACCCGGGGCACAAAAGCGGTCCACATACAGGCGGCCAGCGTCCTCCGCCTTCATCCCATACTGACCACCACAGCGCTGCTGACCACAAGGAACACCATCATGACCACCACAACAACTGATGTCACTGCCACCTTGACGTCACGATGCTGACCGGCTGCTTTGCTGCCAGACTCATAGACCTAAAGGTGTGACGTATACACAGTTTGGCACTTTGCTGTTTACATCACCACCGAAAAGCATGACGTTTGCACACGCTGGAGTTCAGTTGGTGACAGAACATTTGACAACTTGCTCTTTAGGTAGGCAGGTCCTCTTCTTTCCAAGATGAACTGACCAGTTATTGCACTTACAGTGATTATGTTGTACGCACACACGTATTCTTTAACTGAACAGGTAGCATGACGTGTACACTAAGTGACAGTGAATGTTACCACATCAGTGTGTGACTTGTGATAAAACATGGCGCAAATTCGTACAACGCTGGCAGGTATATCCTCAGCACAAAACCTGACTTCATTGTTGATGATGTTTTGTTTGGACCACAACACAGGAGTTATGTAGTCGCTGATGGCGTTACCACATCACACCAACTGATACTTTGCTGATGATGTCACCCACACCCACACAGCGGACTAGTCTATGCCTTGATTGAGCCGTTATCATGATGTACTGCTTTAGTGAGTGCTGTGTGTGAGTTCAGCCATGCTCTGCCACCACTGTCACAACACTGGCTGGAAAGCATCTACCTCCTGCCACGCTGTACAGACTTCAGCACGTCCCTGTCTGTGTACCTCATGATGTATACACTGCACTTTCAGTACACACAGACTGTATGAACGAACATGCATAGCAAGTTTGGTATGCGAGGTGTCATTTTGAATCCATCTTGAATGATTACAGGAAATGACAAACGTTAACACTCACAGAGACGTTGTGACTACAGTGAACTGTTTTCACGTCCTGCCGTTTGGTGTCACACACCACGAGGTTCCCCGAACAGAAACCTTGCCCTTAGCATCACTGCTACACGACGGCTATCCGAACGCTGATGTCACTGCAACAATCACCACATAATAAGCATACCTTCAAACGATATCAGCGTCTCAACAATCATTACAGCCGGTACATGGATTAGTGTGGTTGTACTGTACTAAAGATTCTTTCCACAACCAATTTGTTGCTAATGTTTTGTCTGTAAAGCCCAAACTGGTTGCAAGACTTAAATGAGAGTATTTTTATCGTTTCTTTTGATAGCAACAACTACTTTATGAACTGACGCTGGCGTCTCTAATAATTATGTGATGACACAAGTAGGACTGCATGTATTTATCTGCCTGTTGAAGTTTTACGGTCATTGCGCATCATGGTTACGTTTTTCGTTTATTGACCTTTTACAACAATGTTCAGTTCATTTCTAATGACGCTTGAGACAAAAACCAGACATTGCAGCCTGTAAAACTGATTGCCTTACAAGTTCAACTAGTCTACTGGGAGAAAAGCTGAGATGTCTGCAACACCTCTGTTGGGATGTCAAGGTCTGCCTTAGCATCATGTACTACTCTTCCCATTACCTGTCGTTTTATACGAGCAACATTTTCTATTTTCTATTTTTTCCTGCCCTTTTTCCTTTCATCCTGCCACCATTTGCAGATTATTTTCATCGTTTTATATTTACTGTCTTCTCAGTTTTAACCTGTGTTTTCTTGAAAAGCTTTAACGCTGTTGTTTGGATTCGCCATTCCAGTCCCTGCTTCCTCTAACGCTGTCGTCTGGCTGCCATGCCGTGACATTGTAAACACAGGGTTGGTCAGAACAGTCCTATTCATAGGGAAACAAATACACACACGTTGTTAAACGAATGAATGAGTGGCGCTGCGCTTGTGGTGACGTGCTCTACCTGGGGTGAACAGCGCGAATTTCCTATAGATAAATCTGTCGTGACTGAAAGTGGTATTCTGTACTGTTACTTTACAATTGCCTGAAGAAGGCCTGTCTAGTTTTGATTGGGCTGCTACAAGTTTTTATAGCTTTCAGTCCTAAGTGATGCCTGATGTACCAGTGTTTTGTCATGTGTACAGAATGAATGAAAAGCAATACCTAGAGTGCACCAGCACGAGGTGACGGAATAGAAAGATCGATAATTATTCCAAAGGCGGGTGTGGGTTCTTCTTTTGCACTGTGATAAAGGTAAGGCCTGGACACAGCCTCTAACAGCCACCTGCTCTCTTCTGGCGAAGACTGACCTACCCTGACCTGTTGGCTTCCGTTCTTTGAGGTAAGGAGCTGAAAGGCCTGGTGGGCATGTATTGGTCCTTTGGGATCTAAGGAATACCACTAAGTTTTGCACCGCTAATGATATTATGCTTGTGTTAACGCTACCCCTATAATCATATTGGGTTGACAGTCTTCCCGGCATGGTTTTATCCGTGGTTTAGGTGATGAGAGTTGGTGAAGCATGTTGCTCTTACTGGTCGTAGTTAGGTGCTTCCCAGCTAATACCCCGGGAGCTCCTCCATGGTATGAATTGTGTCCCATGTTACTCATGGGAATCAGTGTAAGACCGTAAGTACATACTGCATGAGAAGTTGACATGTATAGCTGCTTTCTGTGACCTCAGCCTATAGCAGCCACATTCCAGCTTCAGAGTATGTGTTCTCCACTAATGAAGAGTGATGTGAAGCACTGGCCGCGTGGCTGTTGCTGTACAGCCTGGATGAAACAGTCTGCTCACTGGGGGGCACGCTTGCAAAAGCAGAAACGAATGCACTACTCTCTTTGTTGTCACTGCTAATGCAACTTTCCCTAAGAAACACGTACACCAGCGTGCATGCGTTCGTGCTCATGTGCGTGCGCGAGCACTCGGAGGAGACAGAGAAAGAGAGAGAGAGAGAGAGAGAGGAGAGAGAGAAGAGAGACAGAAGACAGAGAGACAGAGAGATATAGGAGAGACGTACGTGTGTGGTGTGTTGTGTGTTGTGTTTGTTGTTGTTGTGTGTGGGGTGGTGTGTGTGGTTGTGTTGTGTGTGATTGTGTGTGTGTTGTGTGTTGGTTTAATTATATAATACTTCGTCGTGTCAAAACTTATTTAAAGATAGAAGGGTGATTGGGTGATGATGTGATGATGATGATGATGATGATGATTCGTAAGTAGGAGGAGGAGGAGGATGGGGATGATGATGATGATGATGATGATGATGATGATGATGATAATAATAATAATAATGATAATAATAATAATTAAAAATATAGTAATAATCATAATAATCATAAAAATCAAAATAACAATAACAACAACAAAGCTTGATTTTTTAGGATGAGTTAAAGGACATTCGTTTCATTGCTGTAGTCAGAATACAAACCGGGAAAAAAAGTAGCTATAGATTTTAGCGTTGCCTGCTTATTTACATGCGACTGTTGCTACTAGTTCAACACTGGTCGTGTTACCTGTACTGCACAGGGCGCAAGTCGTTCTAGTCGCTGTGCTCAATCAAGGCATGCAAGTTCTTTTTTTCAAAGGGCTGTTTTCATCACAAACTTTTAAACGCCATCTTCACTAAAACAACTTAAGGGGTTTCTAGCTTTTTATTTCAGGTGAAAAGGGTTAAATGTTGCAAATCTTTTATTTTTTATATCGAGGATAATGGTTGACTTTTGGGGTTTTTATCCATGTGGTCCTGTGTGGGTTTTTTGTAATTTCTTTTGTCAAACGGACACAATGCCTAACAATACTACTCTTACGAAAGCGGAAAGGAAATAACTGGGAATTTTCTGCGTGGCTTCCCCAACGGCCTGGATAGGAATGATATCGAACCTGTGGAAATTACAACCCTCTCTTCTTCCTTTCTCTCTCCCTCTTCTTTCCCCTCACCCCCCTTTTTTCCACCCTCTCTTCCCCCCTCTCTCTCCTCTCTCTCTTCTCTCTCTTCCCTCTCTCTCTCCTCTTCTCTTCATTTTTGTCTGTCTGTTTGATTGTTTGTCTGTCGCCTGCCTTTTGTCTCTCTTGCTTTCCCTCTCTCTCTCCTTCTTTCCCCCACACTTTCTCTCTTCTCTGTCTCCCTCCCTCCTCCAAGATCGATCAGGGCTGAAACTGACAAGTTCTCTCTAAAACCAGGAGACACGGCGACGGCCCGGGAGTCGATTTCGTTCCGAATTTTCGGGTCAAAACTCCCCCACATGCAATGGTCAATTTGGTCCTTTAGGCAGGACATATCCCGACACGAAATTTTTTGCCCTGGAAGGAAACACCAGTTTTGCTTCTGTTGCTATTAATTTTATTGTACAGTAATGCAAAGATAATGGTGAATGTATGATAGTGATGAATGATGGGGGGGGGGGGGGGGGGAAAGGGAAGGGGGAAGGCAGAAGATGCTGATGATGTGTGTTTATGATGATGATGATTTATGATGATGATGTTGATGATGTTGATGTATTGGATGTTGATGTGGATGATGATGATGATGATGATGTGGTGATGATTTATGATGATGATATATGATGGAGGAGGGGAGGAGGAGGAGGGAGGAGGGAGGATAATGCAACAAATACTAGCAGCAGCAACAGGCGAGGCTTTGAAGATTTTCTTACGGGTAAACACAAGAAAAAGACAGAAACGCCGATGGGGGACGATTGAGGACAAAAGATTACAATGTGAAAAAAAGTTGCTGCTGGTGATGTTTCTCTCTTTTCTCTTCTCTCTCTTCTCTCTTCTCTCTCTCTCTCTCTCTCTCTCTCTCTCTCTCTCTCTCTCACACAAAAACACAACACACAACACACACACACACACACAACACACACACACACACACGTAGCACACGCAGAGGAAAACAGGCAGTCGAGTAGGAAGTGGAGGCAGCCAGAAAGATGAGCAGAGATGCAGGGGAAAAGAAACGGGATGCATAGGAACAAGACAGAGAGACGCTAGGACAGAATTGAAGGATGCAGAGGGACAAAGACAGAGGGGATGCATAGGGGCAAAAACGAGATGAGAGGGACAGAGATAGAGGATGCGAGGACAGGATTAGAGGATGCATGGCAGAGTAGAAAGGGTGCGAGGACCGAGATAAAGGATTTTCAAGGGAGGAGAGCTTTCTGCATATTTAGGGTTTGAATGTCCCCTTTTATCCGCTGACCAGAAATCTTTCTAAGTCTTTATTGATGCCCATGCACGGGTTGGCCAAATCCAGGTATGGCGTCAAACAACAGGACCAAACAGGCCAGTTTGTTTGTTTGTGGGGGATGGCAGCAAACGCTGAAACCCCCTTGTCAAATATGTTGTTTAGGATCAAACAAACACACTGTTGATATTTCTAAAAGCTGTAAGTTATGTTGTTGATTTTGGTGCCCTTCCCAGTTTAAAACCCTTTTTGTCACCAGAAATATGCACACTGACATATCACCATGAGATCTATATGAGACTGTTAGTTTCACTGGATTTAGAGTTTGCGTGTATGACACGTTTCAAGCACTTAGCTTTCCCTATACCAGCCAGATCAGGCTTTAGAAAATTTCCTGTCTTAAAGGGAGCCCCTAGTCATGGAGAGTGATTTGTGTAAGAAATTGTCATGGCTGTGACGTTTAATACAGCATTTTTAGGCAAAACCCAATTTTGGTGTAGGCCTTAAGCACTTCTCTGAGCTCACATTACTAGCCGACAAATCTGCTGGCATGTGTCAGTAAGGTCTACTGTTAGTTAGCCTAGCATGCCACACTCTGTCAGATGCTCTTTGGAACTCAATGAAGTTTGAAACAGACCTTTCTGGTGTTGGTGATGTTTTTCGTTGAGAAGCCGACAGTTAGAAATTTGTTCAGCTGTGCTCCTTCCAGATCTGAAGCCCGCCTGTTCTGCTCACACTTTTACGGAGGTTTGTAGTGTGTTCAGAATAAAATATTCTGAACATTAAAGGGGATGTTCCTTGAAGAAGAACCAGCGCAGATCATCCAAGCACTCTAGAATTTTTTAAACAACTGTACAGGCCTTGTGAACAGCCCGGTCGTGTTCTATCGAGCAACGCGAGTCAGGAGGCCCACTAATCCAGGGAACCTCTTTTTGAGGAGATCTTGGGAGGCTCCCTTGAATGTTCAGCGCTGTATCATTGGTTTGGAGGTCTTTCTCCGATTGAGTTTCTGATGGACATTGATCACCTTGGAGGCATAAAAAACGAACTTGACACAAGTGCGTTTTAAAAACAAGTGAACAAGCAAGATCTTACAGCAGTGGAAGGAACGAGCTAGCACTTATGGGTGGGATCAGTGCGGCAAGAGCAAGGTCCCTCATGTAAACAGCATCATGGCATTTACGTGATCATCTAATGATGGTCATAACTGGAAGAAGGATACTCCTTCAACCACCTTGGCTCCACAAAGGTGGCCACTCTTCATTTGCAGAAAAGATCAGACTTGCTGCCTGGCCTTGCAGCCTCGGCCGTGGCAAAGTTGAGCAGAACATGGAGACGTGCAGAGGAGTGCGTCTACAGAACTGGAGGTGTTCAGAGCGCTTGACATTTCCATCTGGGTATACCGATGTGAAAACCGGACCTTGACTGCAGAACTAGAACAGAACGTTTAAGCCTCTGAGGCGAAATCATGCAGAAGGCCTCTCCACATCTCCTGGCAGGACCCCAGAACCGACCCTGTGGCAAGAGGTGGACAGGGACGCTGTGTCACAGCAACCTTTGCTGGCTGCTGGAAAGAGAAGAAAGTCGGCGTGATTTGGACGCCTCACTCATCACAGTTTTCTGACCAGAACTGTCCTACAGAGGACACTTGAGACTGGACACAGGGGCATACAGGTGAGGAACTGGATGATGAAGAGCACAGCAGATCGGTCCGGCCTTGACATGGCTGTGTTGTTTGGAAAGGATGGAGACAGACCAGCCCGGAGAAAAATGTCCACCAACGTGTTCTTTGTGTCCCCATTCACTATCTTGGTCAGGGGACTGATTGATTGATTGATTGATTGATTGATTGATGATGATTGATTGACTGTTGCTCATGATTATAGTTGATTGATTGACTGTTTGCTATTAGTAGTATATTCCCGAGTACAATGGTCAACTTTTATTCTGATGATGAAGAAAAAGACTGAGAAATTCTTAAAACTCCTTTGTTAATAAAACAATGTGTTACACTAATCTGAGATGCTGAGGAATGCTTTGCTGTGAAAAACCCAAACAAACAAACGACAACACCAGCAAGTAACAAATATTGTTCGGTATTGTTCATGTAATGTTGTTTCTGAGTGTCCGTAAATCGGAATGTGTCGGCTGAGGCCCATGGACAGACCTGGAGAGTTACATGCACAGCAGCAGAAGACCAGACACTGCGCATGCCACTGAATAGTTGTAGTCAGGCACACACAATGACAGGGGACGCAGAAGAAGATCAGAAACAGATGAAGAGGAAGAGGCACTATTATGGTCCTCCTGAAAGAAGTAAACTAATTAGAAGAAGTATTATTATGGACTTCCTAAAAAATATAAACTAAGAACAATGCTTATGGTCATCCTAAACAGTAAACACTATCTGCAGCATGTAAACATCATTAAATGGAAACCAAGAGATCACCATAAAACATACGTTACAACATTTTATGACCAGAAGAAGGACACCTAGCTCATTTAGAAAACAAAAATAGTTATCGGTACCAAGAAGTCATTAAAAACAGACAAATGAACAAGCACAGAAACAAAACAGAGCAAAAACAAAACGTTCTGTTCTTCATGATAGGATAATATATATATATATATATATATATATATATATATATATATATATATATATATATATATATAGTATATTATAAGTAGAGAGAGAGAGAGAGAGAGGAGAGAGAGGGGAGAGAGAGAGAGAGAGAGAGAGAGAGAGAGAGAGAGAGAGAGAGAGCACCGCTAATATCCATTTCCAAAACATCTCCAGGCCCACGTGTTCCAGAAAACTAATCGTCTCTTTTCAATTGTCGAACTGAACCGAAACACTAATGAGATAGTTGGCGGGGAAATTGGGGTGGGGAGGAATAGCCTGGTGGTCAGAGAGTTATGCTCATGATCTGACGGCCCGGGATCGAACCACCATGGAGGCACCCGTGTTAGGGAATTCCTCAATAGAGAGAGCGTCAGCACTGACTCCACTTCCCTAACTGTTCTTCAGGCAAGGCTATAAACCGAGACTCCGACTGCGAGCATACGCAGAACATCCTGCGCACACGTTAAAACCAGTTCCGCCTTTCAGAAGAGTAGGCCATTTCGTGCCGGTAGGAACGGATGACCTTTTTCTGTAAACACATGGACGCGTGTCGTGTTTACAAACCATCCCCAAAGTCGGAGTGGGGCTACCTTAGTGGTGGGTAAGAACTGTCACATCGCAACATCTCAATATTGGGAAACCTCAGAAGAACGTGAAAAATTAGCTTCTGTTCCAAATGTTTGGTGTCATTTGAGTGTGGTGGTGGTGGTGGTGGTGGTAGTGATGTGTGTGTGTGTGTGTGTGTGTGTGTGTGTGTGTGTGTGTGTGTGTGTGTGTGTGTGTGTGTGTGTGTGTGTGTGTGTGTGTGTGTGTGTGTGTGATAGGTTCGGATCCTTTTGCCCAGACCAGATTATGATCACAACATGGTTCTTGTCAAAAATCGCCTTATCTATGATAGAGGGCCTGAAGCGGACATTGTTCAGTCACCATCACAATAAGGATTTGCAAAAAACGTTGAATCCCCATGACACTGGCAGACTGTGTGACAGTGATCTCTTGTTGGTACTGCCAACAAGTACATCAGTCAGTCTCCATCAACGCCACATCAGCAGGGAATCAAGCCTTTTGGCCACGTTCTTGGCAATGCACACACCAAGTTGGTCATCACGTCTTGCCACACTTTGATCGAGTGTTGTTCTTAATTAAATTATCACGATATTATTTTGATCCTTTACGTACATGCAGTGTTTGGCTTTTCCGAACCAAGGACTAGACAACTCTTTGTTCCCTTGTGTGATGGACAATCGTTAGGTTATTCAGCTTTAAACGTTTTGTTGTTGTTGTTTTTGTTGTTTAAACATCATGTTAGATAAGTATTCACCATTTCTTGTAAACAGACCAGGGTTGTACTTTCTGAATAATACTTAAGATAATGAAATTGTTACCTGTATCCATAAAAGTCAATACATTTATACTCTTAGATTTTTGTTTAACTCTCCCTCCCTCTCTCTCTCTCTCTCTCTCTCTCTCTCTCTCTCTCTCTCTCTCTCTCTCTCTCTCTCTCTCTCTCTGGCTCTCTCTCTCTCTCTCTCTCCCTCTCTTTCTCTATATATATATATATATATATATATCTCTCTCTGATTGCTGCTGTGGAGGTGTTGATGGGGAGGGCTGTCATCTGATGGTCAGATCAATCACTGGAGGAACAGGACAGAACAGACATAGCGTGTCTCTGCACTGCCAGACTGTCTGAACAAAGTGCCACACAGCATGCAGGCAACGTCTGCCACTGGCTGCTGTATAGATATATATATATAGAGAGAGAGATAGAGAGAGATATATACATATTATAGTAATAGATAACAGGTGTGTGTGTGTGTGTGCGTGCTTGCGTGCGTGCGTCCGTGGTGTGTGTGTGTGTGTGTGTGTGTGTGTGTGTGTGCGTGCGTGCGTGCGTGTGTGTGTGTGTGTGTGTGTGTGTGTGTGTGTGTGTGTGTGTGTGTGTGTGTGTGTGTGTGTGTGTGTGTTTGTCTGTATGTGACTGTCTGTGTCTGTTTGTGTGCATACATGTGTGCTGTGTAAGTGTTTCTAAATGAGTGACTGTGTATGCGTGCTTGTGCACCTGTATGCGTAAAGCGCCGGGTGTGAGTCAGTAGTGTGTGTGTGTGTGTGCGCGCGCGCACGCGCGCGCTGTTTCCAAGTGAGTATTAGCGTACTTAGGACTCTACACTGTAGTATACCTTAGTGCAGTGCTTTGCAGCTTACACAAGCGTGACATAAAATAGAGTGGCTTGAAACTGTCTTCATATGCTGAGCACGCTATCGGCCTGCCTGCGTTGCAGCATAGCCTATCTATCGGTGGCGTTGTAGGATGAACAACCTCTGAACTTACCTACTGTCCCCCTTACTGTCCCCCTTCAAGCCCAACACCACAGCACCTGCACTGACTGATGAACAAACACTGCACACACCTACCCCGGCACACTAACAACTGCTGCACACAGGAAACGCTCCAGCACCCACAGGCAGCCAGCCATCAGCAGCATCCCACCACCAGCTCCAAGCCACAACAGCAACTACAGGCAGCGCAGGGGGGCCCAGATTTCCCACTCCCTGTCTCTGAACCAAGCCAGCTGAGAGCGAGGTGTGCGAACGACAGACTGGCTTAGATCAATCAGCTGGCACATCTATCCGCCGCGCAACAACGACATCGACAGAGCTGTAGCAGCAGCAGCAGCAACAGCAATAGCAGCGGCAGTAGCAGCAGCAGTAGTAGTAGTAGCAGCGGCAGAAGCTAATATTAGTGGCCCATGCTACTACGACGCAGCGGTAGGCACAATGGGATTTGTGGCATTAAAAAAGCGGAGGGGCGGGGGTGTAGTGGCTGCTCTGTCATTGTCGAGGTCTGCGAGGTGATAAATCTGTCTCCCTGCTTGCTCAGCTTCATTAAAAGCTAGTGCCTTGTCATTTTCTCCCCCGTGATTTACACAGGGTGTTGGACTTGGCGGCGTTACACACGCACGCGCGCGCGCGCACACACACACACACAACACACACACACACACAGCCCGCGCTTGTGTCTGTTTGTCTGCTATGTACGCACGCACGCACGCACGCACGCGCGCACACACCCACTCACACATGTACACACGCACGCACGCGCGCACACACCCACTCACACATGTACACACGCACGCACACAGAGTCATAGCTGTACACATAAAGTACATCCTTTCTCATTAAATGCAAAAGCAGGACAATAGGTTTCCATGTGCTCCTGTTACATCCGTTATTTTGCTGTATGCCAGGTGGGGAAAGCTTTACCTTGTTGCTTCAGCTGGTGACCTGTATTCATCTGGAACCTGAAAGCTCTGCAGTTGTTGCTTTAGCTGGAGTCGTGGTCATTTACTCTGATTCATTAAAAATGTATTTTGAAGTTATCTTTTTTTTTAAAAACTGTTATTAGTTAGTCGTAACTAAACTTAGTGCATACCATTGAGTACAGATCTTTGTGTATGTTTCATGCGTTAAAGACGAGAGAAGAAGCTAGGGATGTAGGTACGTAATATGTCTGCCTGGTTTTTCTTTCTTTATTCTGTTTTGTGAGTATGAGTGTGCGTGTGTGCATATGTGTGTGTTTGTGTGTGTGTGTGTGTGTGTGTATGTGTTTGTGTGTGTTTCTGTTTGTCTGTATATGTCTCTATCTATCTATCTGTCTGTGTGTGTATCTGTCACACACACACACATACATACACACACACACACACGCACACACACACAGACGTGTGTGTAGGGGGGAGGGGCGAGTGTGCATGGGGTCTGATTACAACAACACTAATATAACATCCAAGACTCCATGGCGGGGGAGGGGGGGTGGGAGTGATCTACAGTCATGTTGCTCCACATAAGAACCCAACATCAGTCAGTTTGACTAAAGCCAGAGTGCTGCCTATCAGAGGAGCCCACAGCAACACCTGTGAGTGAGGGATGCTCCAGCTCCCCCAAAGTCAGGGTGCCTGACTCGCTGTGTGTGGCTGCTGACAGAGACAGTCATTAGCCTCCATTGTGTATGCAGGACGGGCCTGGGATTGGAGCTAGCTTCGTCATCAACGCTGCCTGAGCCGTGCTTAGCTGACGGATGGTGAGTAACATGCTGGCAATCATCTCCTCGCAGTTCATTGCACGGCCACGCCTATGTTATGTGTGTGCATGTTTATGCCTGTCAAGCTCTGTGTGTATGTGTGTGTGTGTGTGTGTGTGTGTGTGTGTCTGTCTGTCCCAGTGCCTGTGCAGCCTTATCCATGATGCATTTAGAAGATGGATGCATTTATGTAAGATCGAAAATGATTAACAAAAGTCATCATAGAAACAAGTAAAGAAGGTCGTTGAAGTTGTACAAATTCGAAAGGACTTTCCAGATTTGATACAAATCAAAACTGGTACAACTGGATTGAATATTAAGTTGATGACATAAATGAGTTTTTTGCTCTAAGAAGCCTTTTTTTTATTTGGGGGGAACTTTTTAAGTCCTATGAAGGAAAAACCATGATTTATTTTTTTCAAAAACTTCAGCTCTAAAGAGAAGAGAATACATCTACACACACACACTCACTCACACACACTCACAAATACACACACACACACACTCACTCACACACACACACAAACACACACACACACACACTCACTCACACACACACAAACACACACACACACACTCACACACACTCACACTCACTCACACACACAAACACAAATACACACACAGTATTCTATTACATAGGCTTGTATAATTATTGTAGATATTGTATTGTACTGTATTGTGTCGTGTTGTATTGTATTGCATAGAATCAGTTCCATGATGTATGAATCACTTAGGTATCAAGGTTCTCTGAATGTTTGGTTGGTTGGTAAGATGGTTGGTTGGGTGGGTAGGTTGTTTGGGAATTGTTTTTGTGGTGGTTTTCTTTGGGGGTGGGGGGCAGGTGGTGGGGAAGCAGTTGATACAATATTCACAATTAGGCTTATAACACTTTTTGAAAATTGAAATAGCAATGCGTAAAACAAAATGTTCCTTTTTTTATTTTTGTTATCCTACACATAGTGGTGTTGGGGAGGTAATAGTTATGCTATTTCACCACAGAACAAGTAAATCAAGCCATTAATCAGACTACACCCTGCTCTGTACAAAGATCTTCTTTTTCTCTATTTCTTTATTATCTTATTTCGAGGATAATGGAATAAGCAATCATGTATTTTTACATCTAGTCCTCGTGTGTATGCAGTCTTGTAAATTTTGTCATCTATACCCACTGGTCCACAATGGCTTACTCTTCCAAAACAATGGAACAGCTTTTAACGTGTGCACAAGATGTTCTGTGTGCGTTCTCACACAGGACTTCGGTTTATAGTCTCATCCGAAGGACTTTTGTTGACATGAGACAAGGAAGCTCAGGTGACGTGGCCATGCAACAAGATCCAATAGACTCCACAGAACTAGTCCCCATTGAGGGGGCTGCAGACATGGACATAAGACTGGCAGGTTGGCATTGAACGCTGGACATAAGACTGGCAGGTTGGCATGGAACGCTGGACAGGAAAATGGCAGGTTGACATTGAACGCTGGACATAAGACTGGCAGGTTGGCATGGAACGCTGGACAGGAAAATGGCAGGTTGACATTGAACGCTGGACATAAGACTGGCAGGTTGGCATGGAACGCTGGACAGGAAAATGGCAGGTTGGCATGGAACGCTGGAGAGGAAAATGGCAGGTTGGCATTGAACGCTGGACAGGAAAATGGCAGGTTGGCATTGAACGCTGGACAGGAAAATGGCAGGTTGGCATGGAACGCTGGACAGGAAAATGGCAGGTTGGCATTGAACGCTGGACATAAGACTGGCAGGTTGGCATGGAACGCTGGACAGGAAAATGGCAGGTTGGCATGGAACGCTGGAGAGGAAAATGGCAGGATGACAGAATACTAGACTGGAAAATTTCAGGTTAACGTAGAATACTGGACAGAAAAATGGCAGGTTGACATAGAACACTGAACATAAACATGACAGGTTGACCATAGAACACTGAACAGAAAATGGCAGATTGGCATAGGATACTGAACAAAAAAAATGGCAAGTTGACATAGAACACTGAACAGAAAAATGGCAGGTTGATATAGAACACTGAACAGAAAAATGGCAGGTTGATATAAAACACTGAACAGGAAAATGGCAGGATGACAGACCACTTTCATAAATCCAGGCTTTGGCACACAGTAGACATGAATGGAGGTTTGGGTTAAGGGTGCTGCAGTGCAGGTGTCACATTGGAGGTTGGGGTTAAGGGTGCTGCAGTGCAGGTGTCACATTGGAGGTTGGGGTTAAGGGTGCTGCAGTGCAGGTGCCACATTGGAGGTTTGGGTTAAGGGTGCTGCAGTGCAGGTGCCACATTGGAGGTTTGGGTTAAGGGTGCTGCAGTGCAGGTGCCACATTGGAGGTTTGGGTTAAGGGTGCTGCAGTGCAGTTGCCTCAATGGCTGTCCGCAGAGTTGCAGAAAAGCAGAAATGGACAGTAAAAGTGTGGTGATGTAGGAACGAGGCAAGCTAGGTGAAGGAAGTGGAGGAAAGGCAGGATGCATTGACCAGGGGGCAAAAGCCAAGTCAACGCCCTGCCTAGACTACAGTCACGGTCAGAGGTAATGCAGGGTGTACTCCACGCACGGTGCCAACACTGGGGTGCTAGCTCTCCTCCTTACTGCTCCGCCACTGCATGCATCAGGAAGCATGACTCGTGGCGCTTTGGCCAAAGGGGAAAGACAGGGAATGCAAGGAACAGGGGCTAGGGAAATGTTCTAAGTGCAGTACAGTGTCATTTGTCTTGTTTTCTTGATCTCTTCTATATTTTGCATTGAGTTGTGTTGCTGAGTGGAGTGAAGTGGTGTGTAGGGACATTTACTCTTCCCTTTATCAGTGGAGTCTTGTTTGGTCTGATCCAGCTTTAGTGTAATTGATTGCAATGTTTTGTATTGCACTGTTGTGCATTGCAGGTACAAAAGTCTACTATTTCACCTGGGATAGAAAGCAACACCACCCCAATATACTGTCCTTTTTTTCTATGAAGGTCTCTGCATCCGCGTGAATGAGGGAGGGAAGGGGGGGTCTACAGGTAACACACTTATCTAAAAATCAAACAAACCAGGAGCTGGTCTGAGTCCCCTTTAAATCCTAACTTTTCCTTTACTCAAGACATCTTGAGTGGTGGTCTGGGAGCTATTCTTTCGGTGGATACGATAAACCAAGCTTCCTCAGGCTTCAGATCAGACAAAAAAAAGCATAGTGACAATACATGGTGCAACTCTACAACACAGCAGAGAAGAAGAGAAATACTGAGAGAGATCCTGACTAACAAGAAGTGACATGACGGCTAGCAGTAAGGTCTGTGAGATGGGGAATCAGGGAAGGGTGGGGTACGGGAGATAGGAGGGAGGAAGGAATACAACTGTATTGATCAGAGTAGGGAAGGGTGTGGTGCGGAGGGGCGGGGGTGGGGGTGGGGGTAAACCAACGTCAATGACCAGCAGAACTACAGCCGTCGGTGTAACTAGATGTGATCATCTTCAGTCCCTGTCGGCCATAGTTTTGTTCTTGCCCTGTGCTGCCAGGCTGAAGCTGACCTAGCAAAGCCTTGGGGTGGGATCGTTAGTCCCTGCTGTGAGGAGAGGCATGTTGCTGTTGTTGCTGTCAGGAGAGACATGTTGCTGTTGTTGCTGTCAGGAGAGACATGTTGCTTTCAGGAGAGACATGTTGCTGTTGTTGCTGTCAGGAGAGACATGTTGCTGTTGTTGCTGTCAGTGATGACATGTTGCTGTTGTTGCTATCAGGAGAGACATGTTGCTGTTGTTGCTGTCAGGAGAGACATGTTGCTGTTGTTGCTATCAGGAGAGACATGTTGCTGTTGTTGCTGTGAAGAGAGACATGTTGCTGTTGTTGCTGTGAGGAGAGACATGTTGCTGTTGTTGCTGTGAGGAGAGACATGTTGCTGTTGTTGCTGTGAGGAGAGACATGTTGCTGTTGTTGCTGTGAGGAGAGACATGTTGCTGTTGTTGCTGTCAGGAGAGACATGTTGCTGTTGTTGCTGTCAGGAGAGACATGTTGCTGTTGTTGCTGTCAGGAGAGACATGTTGCTGTTGTTGCTGTCAGGAGAGACATGTTGCTGTTGTTGCTGTGAGGAGAGACATGTTGCTGTTGTTGCTGTGAGGAGAGACATGTTGCTGTTGTTGCTGTGAGGAGAGACATGTTGCTGTTGTTGCTGTCAGGAGAGACATGTTGCTGTTGTTGCTGTCAGGAGAGACATGTTGCTGTTGTTGCTGTCAGGAGAGACATGTTGCTGTTGTTGCTGTCAGGAGAGACATGTTGCTGTTGTTGCTGTCAGGAGAGACATGTTGCTGTTGTTGCTGTCAGGAGAGACATGTTGCTGTTGTTGCTGTCAGGAGAGACATGTTGCTGTTGTTGCTGTCAGGAGAGACATGTTGCCGTTGTTGCTATCAGGAGAGACATGTTGCTGTTGTTGCTATCAGGAGAGACATGTTGCTGTTGTTGCTGTCAGTAATGACGTGTTGGGAAAGGAATTGTTGCTGTTAATTGTTTTTGTTGTTGTTGTTGTTGTTGGTTTAAAGTAGTAGTAGTAGTTAGTAGTAGTAGTAGTAGTAGTAGTAGTAGTAGTAGTAGTAGTAGTTGTTGTTGTTGTTGTTGTTGTTGTAGTAGTAGAGCTGGTGGTTTTGTCACTATCGTTATTGTTAGTGGTGGCGGTGACGGCAGTGGCTTTGCACGAGGTGAGCATAATTATATGTATGTGCGTGGGTCAATGCAAAAATATGTGCCAGCGCATGTGTTTGTGTTTGCAGGCAGCCCCATGTACATATGTACGTGTTGATGGGGGGGTGGTAGAGAAAGTGTTTCTCTTTAAGGTGCCAGAGCTAGTTAAGTAATACCATGGCCGAGATTTCTGACGGTGGCTCATCCAAGAGCCACATTTTATGAGTGAGGTCAGCCAAGGATACTGGCCCTTACTGAAAAATCCATCAAAATCTGTCATTAAGGTTTTCCTATTTTCAGGACTGTTGTTTAACCGTTCGGTCTCCATAGCGCAAGCAGGGGCACAGCGCGCCTGTGTCGTGCCGAAATGGAACACACCAGCAAATTGTGCGAGGTTGGGTTTCCTGGGGTTGTAGTTCTGGCTTCGCCTCACATATAATAAGTATGTGTACTTCGTCTTCGCGGTGACATTTAGAATTTCTCTAGCTACTCCAGGTCAGGTCAGAGACTCCCTCTGCTACTGGTAACCATGTAACCCAGTACCACCTGCCACATGTGGGGAGTAAACCCAATAAAAAAAATCCGACCTGGAGAAGGATGGGCTCCGCCAGGTTTGATTTGCCCAAGATACACCAATGACAAAGACAGCCAGAATTTCCATACCGGATCGGTCGTCGCCCGGGTTACCAAGGACCGCGCCTTCTGTTGCTCATCAGGACAGAGGTCGAAAGTATGCTACTGATGTAAAACACAACAAAATTTCCCTGCCAGAACAAAACAACCATCATTGGCACATGGAATGTACGGACACTAAGAGCTGCAGGCAAAGGGGAAGAACTGACACATGAGATGTCCAGATATCAATGGCACATCCTTGGGCTCTGCGAACTCAGGTGGAAAAACATGGGAGAAACAACGACCCAGGAAGACCACAAATTATACTACAGTGGAAAACAGGATACACATGAACACGGCGTGGGGTTTCTCGTTCACAAAGACACCGTGAACACAGTCATGAGCTGTCAGCCTGTGTCCAGCAGACTTATTACCATCCGCCTGAGAGCAACCCCCTTTAACATAACTGTAGTACAGGCATACGCCCCTACATCAGACTGCACAGATGAAGCCATAGAAGAATTTTATGACCAGCTACAAGAGGTTCTGAATCAAACTCCCAAGAAAGACATCCTCGTTGTGCAAGGTGACTGGAACGCCAAGGTAGGAGAAGATGCATGGAAAGATTGGGAGGGCGTTTGTGGGCCACATTGTAATAACCAATCAAATGAAAGAGGCTTGAGACTCCTGGAGATTGCCAGTAACAACCACCTCCAGCTAGTGAATACACTTGGCCCACACAAGAAATCCAGAAAATGGACATGGCATAGCCCAAATGGAGAACACCACAACCAAATAGATTACATCATGGTGAAAAGACGGTTCCAGTCTAGCGTTAACATCGCACAGACAGGAAGTTTTCCAGGAGCAGACATAGGAGAGATCATGATCTTGTGATGATGACTTTCCGACTACGTCTAAAGAAAATCCACAAGCGGAACAACATCAGGATCAAATTTGACCTCGAGAAGCTGAAGGACCCAGAGGTATTAGAAATTTTTCAAGCAAGGATAGGTGAAAAGTTTGCAGCACTCACTGTGATAGACTCAGACATAGATACACTGACGAATAGTTTCAATACAGCAGTGACTGAAACAGCAAGCGAGCTTCTTGGCAAACACCGACCAGTCAAAAAACCATGGGTCACACTTAACATCCTACAACTATGCGTCAAGCGTAGAGAGCTGAAGAAAAAGAAAAATGAAACAAAAGAAAGAGCAGAACAATATAGGGCAGTCAACAAAAGAATCAGGAAGTCCATGACGGAGGCAAAAGAGAAATGGATCGGTCATTGAAGAGAACATCAAGAAAAACAATAGCAAGAAAGCATATCAGCTGGTGAAAGACCTGACTAGCACAAAACAGGGAAAAGGTTTAACAATCCAAGACAAAATGGGAAGTGTCTCACTGACGACCAGGATATTCTGAACAGATGGACAGAATACTGCTCCGACCTGTATAACTATAGAACCGCAGGAGATCCAGAAGTCCTTAATGTACCCACAAGCAAAGACACAGACAGTCACCCTATCCTCCGAGAAGAAGTGGAAACAGCAGTCAGATCACTGAAAAAGGGGGAGTCAGCAGGGGCTGACAACATTCCAGCTGAGTTGGTTCAAGCTGGAGGGGAAGCCATGATCAGCGCCCTACTAAGAATCTGCAACAAGATCTGGCGGACAGGAAAATGGCCAACACCATGGACACAGTCAATCATCATCACCCTCCCCAAGAAAGGAAATCTACAACAATGCCATAATTACCGCACAATCAGCCTCATATGCCACCCAAGCAAGGTCATGCTGCAGATAATATTGAATAGACTGAAGCCACAAGCAGAGACCATCATTGCTGAGGAACAAGCAGGTTTCAGAGCAGGGCGCAGCACAACAGAACAGATATTCAACCTCAGAATACTATGTGAGCGGTACCTTCAACATCAACAAGACCTTTACCATGTATTTATCGATTTTAAGAAGGCACTTGACAGGGTGTGGCATGCAGCTTTGTGGGCAACCATGAATTTGTACAGCATCAATGCAAACCTGATCAGAGTCATCAAACAGCTGTACAGCGAGGCCACCAGTGCAGTGGTACTACAACAACAACATTGGGAATGGTTTCGAACAACAGTTGGAGTAAGGCAGGGCTGTCTACTCTCACCCACTCTTTTCAACATCTTCCTTGAGGAATCATGGCTAATGCACTGGAACATCATGAAGGATCAGTCAGCATTGGTGGCAGAACGATCACAAACCTCCGCTTCGCAGATGACATTGATGGAATAGCAGGATCAGAAAAAGAGCTTGCCAGCCTAACAGAACACTTGAATAAGGCCTCCAAAACATACGGCATGGAAATCAGTGCAGAGAAGACCAAACTGATGACTAATAACACCAACGGCATTAGCACTGATATCAGGGTTAACGACCAGAAGCTGGAAACAGTTCAAAGCTTCAAGTACCTGGGAGCCATTGTATCAGACCAGGGATCCAAGCCAGAAGTAGTATGCAGGACTGCACAGACAATAACAGCTTTGTCAAAACTAAACACCATCTGGAGAGATAAAAATATCTCACTTATCTCCAAGATCAGACTAATGCGCTCCCTTGTCATATCCATATTTCTGTATGCCTGTGAATCATGGACCCTGACTGCAGATTTGGAGAAAGGATTACAGGCGGTGGAGATGAGATGCTTTCGGAGACTCCTTGGCATCTCCTACAAAGACCACATAAGCAACGAAAGCGTGCATAACAGAATCCAGCAAACCATTGGGCCCTATGAGAACCTTCTAACGATCGTGAAAAATGTAAACTTAAATGGTATGGGCATGTCACAAGATCCAAAGGACTTGCAAAGACAGTTTTACAAGGCACTGTCCAAGGAGGAAGAAGAAGAGGCAGACCAAGGAAGACCTGGGAGGATAAACTCAGCGAATGGACAGGCCTAGAACTCAACAAAACCCTGAGAAAGGCAGAACAGAGAGAGGAATGGAGGGAACTGGTTGTTGAGTCTTTGAGGGTGCCCCCACGGTCGTCAGACTACGGGACAGATAGATAGACTTCATAGAGGTGACACACTCTACACTGTTCTGGTAATTTTTCTGTAGCTTGGAGTGTGTTGTAGAGTTCAGGGCGTAAGCTATCTCTCCACTCTGTTACTACTGGTACTGCAGAGTGTGTTGTAGAGATCTATGAGAGGTAAACTATCTCTCCACTCTGTTACTACTAGTGCTGCAGAGTGTGTTGTAGAGATCTATGAGAGGTAAACTATCTCTCCACTCTGTTACTACTAGTGCTGCAGAGTGTGTTGTAGAGTTGAGGGGGTAAACTATCTCTCCACTCTGTTACTACTAGTGCTGCAGAGTGTGTTGTAGAGATCTATGAGAGGTAAACTATCTCTCCACTCTGTTACTACTAGTACTGCAGAGTGTGTTGTAGAGATCTATGAGAGGTAAACTATCTCTCCACTCTGTTACTACTAGTACTGCAGAGTGTGTTGTAGAGATCTATGAGAGGTAAACTATCTCTCCACTCTGTTACTACTAGTGCTGCAGAGTGTGTTGTAGAGATCTATGAGAGGTAAACTATCTCTCCACTCTGTTACTACTGGTACTGCAGAGTGTGTTGTAGAGATCTATGAGAGGTAAACTATCTCTCCACTCTGTTACTACTAGTGCTGCAGAGTGTGTTGTAGAGATCTATGAGAGGTAAACTATCTCTCCACTCTGTTACTACTAGTGCTGCAGAGTGTGTTGTAGAGATCTATGAGAGGTAAACTATCTCTCCACTCTGTTACTACTAGTGCTGCAGAGTGTGTTGTAGAGATCTATGAGAGGTAAACTATCTCTCCACTCTGTTACTACTAGTACTGCAGAGTGTGTTGTAGAGATCTATGAGAGGTAAACTATCTCTCCACTCTGTTACTACTAGTACTGCAGAGTGTGTTGTAGAGATCTATGAGAGGTAAACTATCTCTCCACTCTGTTACTACTAGTGCTGCAGAGTGTGTTGTAGAGATCTATGAGAGGTAAACTATCTCTCCACTCTGTTACTACTGGTACTGCAGAGTGTGTTGTAGAGATCTATGAGAGGTAAACTATCTCTCCACTCTGTTACTACTAGTGCTGCAGAGTGTGTTGTAGAGATCTATGAGAGGTAAACTATCTCTCCACTCTGTTACTACTAGTGCTGCAGAGTGTGTTGTAGAGATCTATGAGAGGTAAACTATCTCTCCACTCTGTTACTACTAGTGCTGCAGAGTGTGTTGTAGAGATCTATGAGAGGTAAACTATCTCTCCACTCTGTTACTACTGGCGCTGCAGAGTGTGTTGTAGAGATCTATGAGAGGTAAACTATCTCTCCACTCTGTTACTACTGGCGCTGCAGAGTGTGTTGTAGAGATCTATGAGAGGTAAAACTATCTCTCCACTCTGTTACTATTAGTGCTGCAGAGTGTGTTGTAGAGATCTATGAGAGGTAAACTATCTCTCCACTCTGTTACTACTAGTGCTGCAGAGTGTGTTGTAGAGATGAGGAGGTAAACTATCTCTCTACTCTGTTACTTCTGGCACTGCAAGCAGGATAGAGTTGAGGGTTAACCTACCTCTCCACTCGTTACATTAGTGCTGCAGAGGTGTTGTAGAGATCTTTGAAGGAAACTATCTCTCACTTGTTACACTAGTGCTGCAATGTGTTGTAGAGAATAGATGTGGTAAACTTCTCTTACTCTGTTACTTTGGGCACGCACAGTGATGTTCCACGCTGATCCAAGATTAGGAGGTGTTGGAATATTGACAGCCTAGCGTCTGGCGATCATAGGGCAAATGGTATGAGCATCGAATAGCATGTGGTCGTCAAGCCTGCCACGTCTTGAGGACCAAGATGATTGTCAGTGCGGATTGTGTTGGATGGTTATTTGCATCTCCCTTGCAGAAGGGCAATTTGCATCAGTAACGCCATGTGGTGCCAAATAGGAGCACCAGCAAATTGTGCAAAGTCTGATTTCCTTTGGATGTAGTCTGACATTCTCCAGACATTTCTCTAGAATTTCCGAGCCCATTTGTAAGGCAATTCTGCTGGTCTGATCATGTTCAGTGTTTTGGACTGTGCTGCAGAGATAGAAACTGGTCTATTTCTCCTTTGTTTATGTTCAGCTTTGCCTATTCTGTAGTCTAGTAGACCGTTGGGCAGCACTGAAGATTTTGCAACCACCTTCCTCCACTCTTCACAGTTCTCAGCTTCCCGTAGCAAGTCGTTCCACTCAAGGCCAGTTCACTCTCTTATGTTGTCTGCTCTGTCTCTCTTTATCTCCCTCCTTTTACTGTTACCTGTAGGACAGTGTTGGCCAATCCAGATGTTCGTGTGACGTGCCTGTGCCACTTCAGTTTACGTTTTTTTACTGAAGTCAGGAACTCTTCATATGGCCTGTTTTCGCTCGCTTTTAGGTTTTACTTCCTCATTAGTGATGTGATCAGTGTGTGAGATACCAAGAAGTTTGCGAAAGCATCTCATCTCCATTACTTGTATTCTTCTTTCAACTTCTGCTGTTCTGATCCATGTTTCACATGCATACAAAAATGAACTTGACCAGGGAACGCATCAGTCTCATCTTGAAGCTGATGGCGCTGTTCTTGATGTTCCAGAGGATTTTCAGTTTGGTCATTGCAGCTGCGGTCTGGGCTATCCTGAAGTTTGTAATTTTCCTGCCTCCAATGCTGACTGTTCCATCATGGTTTTCAAAGGTGTCAGCCATTATTCTCTCTAAGAAAATGTTGAAGAGAGTGGGGGAGAGAGCAGAAATTCTTGGCGTACTCCAATTGTGGTTCAGAGCCATTCTTTATTTTTGTCATAGCAGACTGTGCTGGTTGTCTTGTTATAGAGGCATTCAATGGTTCTGATCAAGTTGGCATTGATGTTACACAGCCTCATGATTGCCCTGACAGATGAATGCCTAACTCTATCCATCGCCTTCTTAAAATCCACAAAGACGTAGTCAAGATTATGCTGGTTGCCTGTACTTCTCACGGAGTATTCTAAGGTTGTAATTTTCCAATGTTGTGCTCCGTCCTGCTCTGAAACCTGCCTGTTCTTTGATGATCTCCTCAGCTTGTGGGTTCTGTCTATTCAGGAGGATTCTTAACATGACTGGACTTGGATGGCTGATCACGATGTTGGTATGATAGTTGGTATGATATGGCAAAGGATAGGTGAAGGTGAGAATACCGAAAGGAAGTAAGGATTGGAAGGTCTGCATACAAGTTGACCTGGGAGATCGTAAAGATCTCTACAGGATTTTAATCTACCCAGCACCATTCAGATTGGTATTTTTGTGACATCATCATCATGGAAATGACAAGCCTGTACTTCTAGCGTGCGCTAGTCCTGATGAGGTAGGCCTCCGTGATCGGGTGAATTATCAGCAATAACAGGAAAGGAAGGGAGGGAGGGAGGAGGAAGGAAGGGAGAGGGGGGAAGGAAGGAAGGATCGGTGGTCTTAAAGATCCACCTAGATAGAGAAAAGAGGTCCCATGCGCAAAAGCATTCAGCGCACGTCACGGCAAAAACGGAGTTGTCCTTGGTAAAACTCTGTAGAAAAAGAAGCCACTCTCGAAGGAAAACAAATACACATGCAGACTTGAACATTATTAAACCTTAAAAGGTGGTGCTACAATTGAGGCGACAAGCTCTCCCCGGGGAAAGTAGCCCGAATTTCCCTCAGAGAAATCTGCAGTGATTGGAAGTGGTATAATTATACTACGATGCCAGACTGGAAATTTTTTCGTGAACTGACTAAAGGTTTGCAAGGGTACGCCGGATACAATATTTCAAACTAAATTCCTTCAATTATTCGCTAACTTGTGAATCATTATTTTGCTTTCTTTTAAAAGACCAACTAAGCACTCAGCTTAGGAAAGCCTCCAAATCGTCGAAAATAGTCACTGTTTGTTATTCAGACCAACAACAAAAAAATCAACTACTATCATCATCATCTACCTGAAATGCTGGGATCCATTGACTGAATTCAAAGTAGACTGTGCAAGTCAACAAAATGACTGTTTCAATGACCCCAAGATGATGTAAAGAAACAACACGTGTGAAGGGAAATAATCTCCCCAATTCAGTCTCTTATCTCAAAGAGTTTTAACCTATTGGTAATGTCAATAGCAATGACAGTCTATCTCTTTTTCCAAGTCCACAAATATCTTTTTCTTGTAACACACATACACACGTGCGCGCGCGGGCACACACACACACACACACACACACACATGCGCGTGCGCGCGCGCGAACGCACGCACGCGCACTCAAGAATTGCCTGTGTCTGTATCTATTGACTTAGAGGTCAGTTTTGATAAAATAATGACTGATCGTGCCAATTTTGCGGTATGTTAATTATGAGACTTGACGATGTGAAGCTTTAGCAATCATTGATAAATTCTAGTAGAACTAAATAACACTGTCCTAGTTTGTGTGCGTGCGTGCGTGCGTGCATGCGCGCGCGCGCGCGCGCGCGCGCGTGTGTGTGTGTGTGTGTGTGTGTGTGTGTGTGTGTGTGTGTGTGTGTGTGTGTGTGTGTGTTTCGTTTATTTATTTGTTTATTGTTATTTTTTCATGTATTTTATTCTTTTATATCGAGGATAGTGGAATAAGCACTTATGTACTTTTTTACATCCAGTCCCCGTGTGTATGCGGTTTTGTAAATTGTCATCTGTTCCCACCGGCACACAATGGCCTATTCTTACAAAAAGTGGAACAGGATTTAACGTGTGCGTAAGCAACGTTACCTGATTATCTTGTTCACAATAAAACAGGATGATCTCTTTTAGGGATTTTGATCGAACAATCTGTTTTTGGATGGTTGTTTCAAACTGAAGAATCAGCGTCAAAAATATGATTGTATCAGATACTGCCAGAATGACAAGATAGACCTATCAGTCTGATTCTCAATCTTACTGGCTTTGTCAGATTAGTGACAACTTAGAGTAAAGTGGTTTGACTTCTTTGGAGACAACAATTTCTGTGTGTATGTAATTTGAATTTTAATGTTTTATTGGTCAATATTTTTTTTATTGATTGTTTTGATTTGTAGGCTATATATGTTACAGCTTGGCCTAAAATCTTTATCTTAGAGTATTAAAGACAGCTCCTTCATTTCTTCGTGAAATCAATCTCTCTCTCTCTCTCAATCTCTCTCTCTCTCTCTCTCTCTCTCTCTCTCTCTCTCTCTCTCTCTCTCTCTCTCTCTCTCTCTCTCTCTCTCTCTCTCTCTCTCTCTCTCTCTCTCTCTCTCCCTTCTTCTTCTTCTTCTTCTTCTCTTGTTTGTTTTTTGTTTTGTTTGTTTTTGTTGTTGTTTTTGTTATTGTTGGCTGTCGTTATCTGTCTTGTTGGTTGTTGTTGTTGTTGCTGTTGTATTGATTTTGTTTAGCTATTGGATATGTTGGGGGGTGGGGGTTATTTTCATCATATATATCTCTGATAAGGGGACGGGATAGCTCAGTGGTCGGAGTACTCGCTTTCTCCTAGCCAAGATTAAGCAGCGTCGAGCGTGGTTACCAGTGGGATGAGTGACCGTTTTCGCGCCTTGGCTTCACTATAGTCCCCCAGTTCACCCAGCTGTAAATGGGCACCTGCCTCTTTAAGGTCAGTGAAGGTAAAGCAGCGAGGGAGAGGAGATGGGCGCTGCCCGCAATGTGCTGGCCCCTAGAGAAGTGAGGTCTCAGAAGCCTCGTCCCCCCTACGACCTTATAGGTTATGGAACACCTTTACTTTTTATCCCTGATGAGGTGGGGACTGGATTTTTTTTAAAAGCACATTAGACCTTATTCATTATCCTCGAAATAAAAGAATTTGGTTTGATTTGATTTTATCTGTGACCTTCCCGCTATTTTCTTCTCTCCTGGTGAAAAAGGTATGATGATTATCAATCGGTCACCTTTTAAATAAAAATTATCGATCAGTCTCTATTTCGCTCTATCACGTGTGCCTAGCTGTAATCAATATATCTGTCTGAATATCAATGTTCAAGTCAGTTAAGAATCATGTTTCTTTGATGAATAAATGTGCGTGTGAATACTGATATTCATTTTGGTAATTAATTTTTTTGTTAGATTCTCTCACTTGGTTATTTCTTTTCTTTCATAGCTTAAATTGTGTTACTGTGTTCCATTAATAGGGCAAGGGCTGGCTTTTAAAAAAAAAGGGGGGGGGCATATAATTATCTGAAACCCTTGAAAATAAAGATAATTCATTGATACTTTCTGTCTTAGAAATTATAGGGGAGAAAATCTAGCGAGGATTGTGTGATGTAGTTCCGCCAGAGTTGTCGTACTTCGGTTGCAGCTGTGCCCAACATCTGTCGGCCTCCTCGCTCTAAAAAAGAAAAAAAGAAAGAAAGAAAAACGGGGGCGGAAAGGTAGAACTGCCAGTTTGTGGAGTAAAATAATTTGAGTAAGGGTGTGAGTAAGATTTACGTAGCTCTTTTTGTTTCAATTTTGGTAAGAACCTATGTCATCGGTGTTAGTTAAATGAAGAATTTCAGTAAGCCTACTAATTTTCACCATTTTGTTTGAAAAGACTCGAAGTCAAAAAATACGAGCACAGGTGCACGTTCGTTCGGGAACTGATTACGTGTGACAGTATGTACAGTGTTTGTTTGTGACAGAGAGATATGCAGCCGTTTAACTGGAGTACTAGTATTCAGATTGCCTAAATGGACGTTAGATGCAGTTTATGAAAGAAGTTCTAAACAAGATTCTGGCAGAAAATGAAACAAGAGTTCCAAATCTAAAATTTTGCAAACCCAGTGTGTCACACTCACAGTGTAATTTTACAAAGTGACTATTTTGTTTCTTTTTGTTTTCGATTGATTGTATATATTTTTTCTCATGAGGCTTGTAGTTCCATCTCTTTAAAAAAAATGTAGTCATGCTTTCTTTACTAACACTATAACAGTGACTCTAAATTTAAAACAGACAAGAAGAAGATACAGATTCCACAGTTGGAGCACAACCAAATTAAATTTGGTGTTGATTCCACCATCCAAAAGATATGCTTATGCAAATCTTATGTAAAAAAAAAATCATCTTGAAACTAACTGCTCAAATCCTTTAAGTGTTAAACTGTTATACAAATAAATTAATGCAGAAACTTAGTACAGTGATCACAATATTGATTAATCTGATAAGTTTTGTGGATGAGTTATTCTCACCTGTTAAACTGAAAGGCTATCTAGTCTGCAGAATGTAGTCATGACTGTCATGTACTAGGAGTCTGGTTGTGTTTTTTGTTTATTACATTTCTTTTGTACTTATAGTTTCTCCAGTTCATTCTAGGAGACAGATTCAAATTGATAACTTTTGTATCTTGGTCTCATCTATGTATGTCACTGAGGCACTTATAATTATATAAAACACCCCTAACCAACAAATATAATGACATTGTTTGGCCCAGGTCAATAGTTTTAAATCAGTTATTGGTGTTTAAACACAGTTCCAAGCCCATATCAAAATCTTTAACATTATGGTTTGAATGCTCTTTTGAGATTTGTCTTCATCCATGTTAAGTAAGCTGTTAAGCCATATTTTATATTTAACATAAGCAATGTTCTCATCTAGAGTGTACAAGAAGGAAGGCGGCATGATTGTTAAGACATTCACCTGCTTAACAAGTAACAGACAGTTAAGACATTCACCTGCCTAACAAGTAACAGACAGTTAAAACATTCACCTGCCTAACAAGAAAACTGTGAGGCTCTGGGTTCAATTCCTGGCCATGCCCTTTCTAAGTTTCTTCCCAGTTTGACGAGAACTCAAACTGAAAGTCAAAGTCTATCAGATAAGACTATTATAAAACCAAGGCCCCTTATGCAAATGCACACAGAACCTATTGTGCATCGATTAAAACCCATCCCACTTATCAGAAGAGTAGGCTGTTTCATGCTGTAGGAACTAATGACAAAATCTTAAAAAATGCATACACACAGGTGTCATGTTTAGACACTTTCCCTAACTATCCCTAAAGTAAAAAATGGGCTACCTTAATGGTGGGGGAAAAGGTCGCATACGCAGAAATCTCAGCATTGGTGAACCTCAGAGCCCAAGGTGAGGAACAGGGCAAAAAAGATTTCAGAGCGTACAGCTTATAGTCTTGACACTAGTCACAGGGATATAATAATAATAATAATAATAATAATGTATGGAATTTATATTAGCGCTGAATCTTGTAAGCAACAAATGAAAGCGCTCAGATTTTTTTTTATCAAGGATAATGCCTAATGGAATAAGCACTTATGTGCTTTTTTTACATCCAGTCCCCGAGTGTGTGCTGTTTTGTAAATTCTGTCATCAGTTCCCACCGGCACAGAATGGCCTACTCTTATGAAAAGCAGAACAGGATTTAACGTGTGCGCAAGATGTTCATTGTGCGTTCACACACGGGACCGCGGTTTATAGTCTCATCCAAAGGACTTTTGGGGAGAGTGGAATCTGCACTGATGTTAACTCCAGAGGAAAATATCTCCTTGAACGGGAATCGAACCCGGGTCATCTGATTGCGAACGCAATGTTCTAACCACTAGGCTATCCCATCCATTTTGATTAATTCAATCATTTATGAATTCAAAATCATCTTTTGCTTGCTTGATTCATTTTTCTCATTGAAATCCATTGAGTGACTGACTGATTGAAACAAATTGTTCTCTCACCAGACTGACTGAGCAGTATGGCAGATGCACCACCACCATACTCTGAAGTGGCAGGGGAAAAGAGTGCAACATATCCATCAGGTTTGCTGCTCTCCTTACTTGAAGGAACTTTCTGTTTGATGTTGATGCAGCTTGTAAACTTGTGTAACAACTTGGTATGTAATTTATCAGGCTATCCTGCACAGAGCAGCATTGAACATGTGTAATCACTAAAAGTAAAGCCTTATATCTTTTTCCTTCCAGCCTTAAAAAGAGTTTGATGTTTTTGTGATTATTTATTACAGAGATTTTTTTCCTTCCACTGGTTCCATCCTTTAAGAGTTCAACAGCTGTTTATTTATTGTGTACGTGTGGTTTGATCATTATTGTTAGTATTAATGTAATATCATAATGATAGTGATAATATTGAAATCAGAGAGAAGGGGATTGTATTTTTGTTAGAGGTGATTTTGCCTTCTATCTCTCCCCCCCCCCCCCTTTTTTTTTTTAAATTAAAGAATTCGTGAGTGCAACCACATGTGTTTACAGTTTATGAAACACATAATGTACATTGTCATGATTGTGTCAAGTTTGTGTTTTGTTGATAATCATCAAGAAATGGAATCTAGAAAAGGAAGACATAGGATGATTGATAATGCATTTATCACCTATGACAGCTTGGGCTGTATCTATATATATAAGAGATTTTGGAAGTGTTGGACAGAAAATGGATGTTTATAATTATATGTGATGCTGCTTGTGAAAAGCATGGATAACTCGCCAGCTGTAGTTTTGTGCTGTGCACTGTTAATTAAAGTGAACACCGCTAAAGCCACGGTCACTGATCACCTGGAGACTTGAACGTGTGTATCTCAAAAAGTAATAAAAATAATTGAAATCTAGTGGTTTTTGTCTAGTTCAGAATGATCTCTTCTTTAAGATTACACTTCAATCTCATTTTCTGAATTTTGACCCTTATCCATGATTTTGCGTGCAGTATCACATATATTTTGCTCTTAGAAGAAAGTTGGCTACCTATTTAAGACTAAATACATTCAATATAAGGGAATACTCCCAACAGATCTATGTATGCATACCTAACTTGATTTGAGTGACCATACTCATTCAGTCATTGACTGCAATATCACAACATAATTCATTTGGGTTGAACTATGTAAATCTATGGCTGGTCCTAAATGCGACAGTGATGTGATATGTGCTATATACATGATACATAGTTAAGATTAGCCTAGAGTGCACAGTGATGCATATAATGGGGAGGTAGATAAAACATCTTAAGCTTTTGATGAATTAAGGATTGGGATTTTACAATCGCAAGGATGGGGATTTTTGCAATCTCCCAGGTTAACTTAGTATATATATATATAATATATATATTATATAGTATATATAAGATATATATATATTATGTACACATGTAGAAATGAAATATGCACAGTACAGATCCTATAAATCATGTTGGTATTTGATGGTTACTGAAACACACACAAACCCAGCATGCATCCTGCACAGTCCCCAAATCAGAACTATCTGCTGCAGGATGTTCTAATATAAATAAACTTTAAACCAAGGTCCCCTATACGAACTGACACAGATCATCATGCACACTAATTAAAACCTGTTCTGCTTTAAAAAAAAGTAGGCCATTGTGTGGTGGTGGGAAGGGATGACAAAATTTACAAAACTGCATACACATGGGGACTAGATGCAAAAAAAAACCCTGCACATGAGTGCTTATTACATTTTCCTCAACATAAAAGAATAAATAAATATATGTGTATGTATGTATAGGTATATATATATATATATATATATATATATATATATATATATGTATATATATATATATATATATATATATATATATATAGTATACAATGGAATTCGTATAGCACTGTATCTTGCACATACAAATCAAAGCACTTACATCCAACTCATTCTTACACATTTATGCAACCAATAACAATAGTTCTAACAAGTCCAAATCTGGACACACACACACACACACCACATCAACAATCTGTCCAGCATGCTGTTGAACACCTCAGACACTGAAGGTAAGGCACACATTGCCTTTTCAAGATGATGCCATACATACAATGCAATCTGTCTTGTCTGACAGCACAAGGGGGCTACCCCCCTCACGCAGACTATGGGACAGGCAGCTACCCTCCATCTGCACAAGATTCAGGTAGCACTGTTGTCGTCAATCAACCCACCTTGACTGTTGTTCAGGTAAGAAACCCCCAAAAATTGTTCAGGTAAGAAACAAAATTCTGAACAAAAACAGGAAAAAAGAAAAGAAAAAAGAACAAGCAGTTTTCAGTATCTGCATTTCCCCCTCTCTCTGTCTATATGTCTGTGTCTGTCTCTTTCTGTCTCTTTCTGTCTCTGTCTTTCTGTTTGTCTGTCTGCCTGCCTGCCTGTCTCTCCCCTCTCTCTCTCTCTCTCTCTCTCTCTCCTCTCTCTCTCTCTCTCTCTCTCTCTCTCTCTCTCTCTCTCTCTCTCTCTCCCCCTTCTTTCTCTTATGCTTAAAATTATTTTGCTTTCTTATCAGTGAATCAGTTGTTTTGTTGATGTTGTTGTGTTTTTTGTGCCGGGGGGTGTTCTGTTCCTCAGCTAGAGGTCTGAGGTTCATCGGTGGTGAGATTTTGCATATGCAACAGTTTGTGCTAACCATTTAAGGTAGCCGCATTCCAAATTCAGGAATTATGTTTAAACATGATACCAGTCTGCATGTGTTTTTAAGATGATGTCATCCATTCCCATCAGCTCACAATGCCCTACTCTTCCGAAAGGCAGAATGGGTCAATGTGTTCTCAAGATTTTCTGCATGTATTCGCACACAGGGCCTTAGTTTATAGTCTCATCTAATGGACTGTGATTTGTTTTGAAAATACATATGATAAAGTGTAAAGCCTGAGTGTGCAGCATGCTGCCTTGAGTACCATCTTCTCAAAGGGGGGTAGAGGGAGCTTTAAGTCTCACAGTATTATGTTTGTAGAAGTGCATTGAGTCACACCGACTATTGTTATTTTAGGGACTTTTTCTGTGTGGCAGGAAAACAGAGCATCTGATACCTTTCCTCAGTTTGTGCTTTGTGTAGGTCAGCATTTTCCAGAAATTTAGTATTGCAAGCATATTTGTATCCGAAAGTATAGTAGTATTTGCTCCAACTTCAATAGTGTCTGAGATGTAGAAAATCATATTGCTTTTAACACTTTCTACCCCGGGTACAGATGAATTCATGCCATGCAATCATCTCCCATGAATGGGGAACGGAATTATCCATACCACAGCAGTAACCGTCACTTTTGCCCTCCCATTCTGCTCTTTTCTCACTTGGTCATTTTAGCTGGTTGGCTTGAGCCGCTACGTTGGTGGTACATCGTACACTGCTGATTTGCATATGAATTGAGTGTGCTTTTGGTGTATTTGTTGTTGTTGTGCATGTCACATGCTTGTAGTCTGGCTTTGGTATGTCAGGCTTTCATTGCTGAAGAAGCAACAGATTTTGTTTAATGAGTTATGACGTTACCGATGCAGACAGTGTTTTTAATAGCGATCGTGAGAACTTTGAGCCTTGCCATACTAACTCTGTGCCACTTGAGGAGAGAGGTCGACCAACTGCAAGGGGTTGGGTGCAACAGGGAGGGGTGTGGCCTTGGTACTGTACCACAACAGTAAACACAGACTGTTTACATGAAATAAGCCACAAACCACAGAGTGAAGTGCCAACATTCTGTACATATGGTTAAAATAGTGCAGAAAAGCACAGGAACTTACCCAGACAAGGAAAGAAATATTATCTGCATATATTCCATGACTGTCATTGTGACAGTGTCATGTGTACAGTTCAATGGTTTGTTTACATTATATGACATTGGATGCTATGCTAGAATAACATTATAGTGGTACCTGTGTTTGTCTGTGTTTATTTCAATATTTGTGATTCTTACATGAATTATTTTGTTATTGTGTTGTATTTGTTGCATGCTTTGTGTAAGAATCATCATTGCAGCGGTCATGTCGCCACTTAAAAATATAGCAATTACGTAATTTCACACAATAATTAAAACATTTATTTTAATGCACACACACAATAGGCAGTCATTCCTCCACCAGAGTTTCACAAGAAATGGGCTTTAAACAAAAAAAGATGATTATACTATGATGACCCAGTGCACACTGCACTCAGCTGCTGTAGGGCTGGTCCACAGAGACTACAGTGCAGCTGCACTCGTGGGGTACAAAGTATTAATCTGTTTAGGCAGCCATTTTTTATAAACTAAAATAAGATGAATAATTTTTTTTTCAAATACTAGCTTTAAAAAAAAACTAAAATAAGATACATGTATTTTTTTTAAATACTAACTTAAAAAAAACACCTAAAATAAGATAAATCATTTTTGAAAAATACTAGCTTCTTGCTTTTGTTTTCCAGTGTCTTTGCTCTGTGGGTGGAAAGGTCTTGTTCTTAATCTTATTGAATTTATAAATAATGTGACAGTTTATGACAAAACCATGCTGACCAGTTCACAACTATTTCACAGAAAACTAATTTGAAATCAAAGTTCATCAATTTCATGTAGATTAAGCATTTTGATAACACAGTTTACATTTTGACTCAAAGTAGTTTAAAAGTTTGAGTCACTCGGTTTTCTCAACAGAATGTCAATGCAAGCAGAATGTTTATTATATGATAAGTTATGGGAAGTGAGTGGAAAAAATAAATGAATAAAAAATACAATAAAATAAATACACACACACACACACAATATATATAATATATATATATATATATATATATATATATATATATATATATATATATATATATTAAGTGTGTACATGTGTGTGTGAGAGAGAGAAAAGATAAAAGGTGTCCTGAAATCAGTTAGGGAGATAATTTTCCATTTATAAAACCATGTCAGGTGTTCAATTCCTACTAACAATGTTATTTTTTAAGATGATTTTTTATGGTACTTGTGAATGATCTCAAACCTTTCTGCAAAAATTATAAAAACATTAAGACTTTGCATCAACATTTTCAGATGGGTGGCATTGTACTAAAGGTAAAGGAGTCCCATAACCTATAAGGTCGTAGGGGAGTGAGGCGTCAGAGACCTCACTTCTCTAGGGCCAGCATATTGAGGGTGGCGCCCATCTCCTCTCCCTCACTGCTTTACCTTCCCTGACCCTAAAGGGGATGGGATAGCTCAGTGGTCGGAGCATTCGCTTTCCCCCAGCCAAGTTAAGCAGCGTCGAACGTGATTACCAGTTGGATGGGTGACCGTTTGCGCGCCTTGGCTTCAGTACAGTTCTCCCAGTTCACCCAGCTGTAAATGGGTACCTGCCCTCTTTAGGGTCAGGGAAGGTAAAGCAGCGAGGGCATTATACTATAGACGATTAAAAAAAATCTAAAGATACTTTAACCACAGTTTTGTTATTTGAAGAGAGAGACACAGACAGATTGACTGACTGACTGACAGACTGACCGGCAAACCAATCTTTTTTTTCACTTGCACTTGGAACTGAGCCACCTGACAAGACTTGTTTCTTTTTGGTGCTGACACACATCATAGGACAAGTAGGTGATTGAACGAAGTCACACACTTCTTTACAGGAATTCCACGAGACACCAGTGCGCACCATATGCCCCTACTGCCAAGCGGATATTGTTACAGCCACAGCCTATGAAGCTGGCACCTTCTCCTGGCTCATGTGTGTTATCCTCTGCTTGTTGGGGTGAGTTGATGCTTGCAACTTTACGGCTACAGAGGTGTATGAGTAGAGCTGTAGAATTTTGTATTGACTTCTTGTCTGAGCTTTTTGGATAGATCAGCAGCAACAGAAACCACTATCTTCCATTTTTTATGTAAATTGTGTTGGGTTGTTTTTTTCCAGGAATGACAGGATCAGAGTTTGCTTTCTCTTTAGAATTTTTTCTGAAATTTAGTTGGCTTTATTATTTGTTTATTCAATCTGACATAGTGTACATACAGTGAAATTATTATACTCACTGAAGATTTTGAAGACAGTTTTTGCAAAGAAAATATGGGCATTTTAAGAATAAAAAGGCTATTGTGTAATTTTCTTTTCACAGAAAAGAATAAATTTTTCCTTGCTCCTCATTCTCTTTCATGGAGATCATTGCTTTAATTCTTTTGTCTTGGCTGGCCACTTTAGTGGGAGAGTATTTCTTATTGTTGCCTGAATTTCCAGACCTACTATTCCTTTGTTTCTTGGGTTTCCAAAGAGAGCTCACTGTGAAAAAGGGGTTCTCAGTTTATTGTTTCTTAACACTATATTGCTGAATAATAAACATATCGTGCTATGTACATGTCACCTACACTAAACATTTTTTAAATTGTTGCTATACCTCTGTGTGTGACCTTTAGGAATGGACAGAAATGACATCTCCTCCTTCGTTGTTGAACGCTCAGACAGCAACTATTTATGTCTGTTACAAGAGCAAATATGCATCACGCTGCTGTGAAGCGCCTGACAAGTCAGGCCCAGTGCATCTAACTTCAGCATAAGAGAATTGTTATCTTTAAGTCTTTCTGGAAAAAAGGCAGGAGAATGAACCAAGAAGGCAGAAAATAGACAAGAAGAATTGACAGGAAGAAAAGGAACAAAGAAAAAAGTAATAGAAAAGAGGAATTTCTAGCACAGAATTTCCAGAAGGTGGGGATGCTGTTTATACTGAAAAGCCCCCGGCATCCCCATAGGGGAAAGACATGACATGGGGCCAGGTCTGGTGTACAGGGAGGATGGGACAAGAGGTGCACACCCTGAGCGGCAATGACCGTTGTTGTTTTGACAGCAGTGTGTGTTGGGGGTAGACATGGTGCAGGAAGAGCACTCAGGGGCCAGTGGGTGGATGATGGCTGTGGCACCATTCGTCAAGTAACGTACTGTGAGAGGGCCTTGGTGGTTGTACTGGTCACTCTGGTGTAACTCTTCTGCAGTGGAGCTGTGGTCATTTGGTCGGGAGGGAGTGGGAGGGGAGGGGGTGGATGTCCGAAGAAAGATGCCACAGTTTTCTTTCCAATGCTCTGAGATCTCTAGAATTTGATAGATGTGGATTTGTCAGGGAAAACTTAAACAGACAATTGTTGATATATGAAAGGGTCAGACCAAGATGCCTAGGTTTCATCTCCTGTGGCAGTATCACAGATTGATTTTATTGTTTCCACATTGAAATCTGGAGAGTTTCCATGTGAAAGTCAGCACATCCACTTTTGCTTATAAAGAGAATGGAGTACCCAGCATGGACAATGTGTTCTCACTGGTGTTTGTGTAAGATTGTATCTACTCCTGCAAATCCCATGGCCAGTTTGGTCTGCATATCCCTGGTTATGATTGTCTCTCTTAAGTTTCTCAGTGGCCACAGCTCACAAATCCAACATCACTCAGTGAAGTGTGCTAAAATTAGCGTGCCCCTTCCCTTTTTCCAATGGGTCAGTTCCTGCTATAACTAGCACCAGCCGGCCCCAGCTGGGCTGGGATGGGATGGAATGGATAGCAGCCAAGAGTAGCTGAAAGTGGGGGAAACTGACAGCTGTGTGCAGCAGTTAATGGAGAAGCATTGCATAACTCAACAGTCCTTGGTAGGTAGCGTCTTCTAGCAGCTTTCTGTCATGTTTAAACTTGTTGAACCACTCATAAACTGTTGCGGCGTTTGAAGATGTATTATTCCTAAATATTGCACCCATAGCTCTAAAACTCTTGACTACACACACACTTTTATATATATATATGGTTGAACTTGAAGGAAAAAAATAATGCACATATTGCAGTGTGCACAGAGAGAGAGAGAAAGAGAGAGAGCTGTTTGTATTTTTTCAGAAAAGTTCTCTTTTCCTGATGACCTACCTACCTTGACCATTGTTTTCTTCTTTCATTGCAGTCTTTGCACAATGTTGTCCTGTTTTTGTTTCTGTTGCTTTGATCAATTCCATTCTTACATTTGATAATCTGCAAAACATAAGCACTGCTGATTCTGATTCTGAAAACTCCAAATATGTTCACCAATTGCAATTAAAGCTATGATGATATATAAAAAAAAAGAAGTAATTTTAGATGTTGCCTTGACAAAGCATGCTTGATTGGCTAGACAGTAGAGAGGAAGACCAATGACTTTGCATAGTGCACAGGAAAACTGTTCATGGAAACCTAGCCTTTGGCACAGCACCAAAAGAAGTATGAGAATTTGATAAATAGTTCTTCAATGCCTTGTCTTAGAGAAAGAGGATGATGAGGATTGGTTACAAGGATGGCTGCAGAAGTAGTGCCAGCATTGTAGTGTTTGATGTTTAGTTTCCTTTTGTTTTGTACACAGGTGTGACCTGGGCTGCTGCCTGATTCCATTCTGTGTGGATGGTTGCCAGGATGTTGTCCACGTCTGTCCCAACTGCCAGCAGCAGATCTCTCGCTGGGGAAGGATGTAAAGCCAGAACAGCAAGGCCATGCTCAGAGGTGTCAGTGTTCAGCCATGAAGACGACTGTCAACTCTGAGATAATCAGATCTTTCCAGCTGTATAATGATGCGGGACCACCTTTCAGAGAAATATCAAATTTAAAACGATACCTGATAGATAACATTGTTTTATTCCATTCTCTTTAAGAAAAGCATGAGGAATCAGATTAATTATTGTAAAATCATTAGCTTCTTGGGACCATTCTATTTAAGACTGAAGGTATCTTGATTGGCCTGTATATATGACTTGGTTGTGATGACTTGGTTGTGAATTTTTTCTGTTGAAGTTTAAATATTTTGATGTTAAAAAGTAGGCTTGAACTACAAAATAGATTTAAAATGTAGAATCCTCAAGTTTGGTCAGTAATATACTGTTGTCTGTTTCTTTTTTTTTTTTTCAAAAGGACACATCTAGTCAAACATGAAGAGACTTTTGTTTGAATTGTTGATAATTTGGCCAGGGTGGCTATTCAAAAGATCAGGTACGTCCACCTGTGCATGAAGATGTTATATCTTACATTGAAAAAATGTAATGGTGTATGATATCAGATGTACTCGAATGTTATAGATCAGTTTACTTTCAAAGTGGCATGTTGGCTTGCTCCACTATATGATTATCCTTTGTTGTTTTGATTTTACAGTCATTGCCTGAAACTGATACATTTTAACAGCAAGTCCATGATGCTTACAGCAGATTAATGGCTTCCAGTTAAGGGAAAGTTTTGCCATTTGGAAGTTTTTGGCTAAAGCATAAGGTCAGTTTAGGAGGCAAGCCCAGATCTGTGATTAGCAAAGTCACTTTTTTTCTTTCCTCTTGAAAAAAAAAGAAGACTTGAGATGAACATATAGTGGGTTTTGTTCCTGCTGAAAAACGGCCATTGTGTGACTATGTAATTTATACATATGATTTTTTGCATAAGAAAGTAGATTTTGTACATATTGAAAAACCTCACTGATTGGTCAGGTCCTGGCTTCTTGGTAACGTTATATTGTATTAACAGTATTATAGCATTAACAGTCTTTCTTTCACCGTGCTTGTATATTTTTAGCAAGGTCTTCTGTCATGCTTTTGCTTGAATTGTTTACATCACCAAACTGCCTTGAATGTGCAATAATTAAAAAAAGTGAGTATTATTCAAAGGATCTAGTGTGCAATACAGTAATGATACTCCAAGAGGATTGTACCATGGGTTTTTTATGATTTGTTAAAGATGTTCTTTTTTTTGAGTGTAGTTGTTGGTTGTGGGAGAGCAGTCAGTTTGTATGGCTGTGTAGATCTGGTTGATAAACATATGCACGAAGGATTCACCAGCTTGCTGTAGTGTGGTGTGGTTTGTATTATACTGTATTATATTAAGCAGAAGTTGAAGGTTTTGTTTTGCATAAACGTTTTAAACATTACTTTTCTTTGATATGTTAACAGCTGTGATCTTCATCTTTCTTATCCTTTAAACTTTGTAAAAGGAAATAGCTGTTGCAATCTTGTTTTCTTTCTCTGCCTCAACTGTGACATTCCTATCCACTGTTCTCATGCTGCTCATTTCATTCTCTCTGCCCAAGCTGTACCCAGATTCATTATGTTGCATCCCCAGGGTCAGAAGTCCACAGGGAGCCCATCAGTGTTGGGCTGCCATAGGGCCACCAGCTAGAGAGACCCAGCACTGCTGCAGGGTCTCTTTGGTGGTGTTCAGTGGTGCCTGTTCTGCGCTAACATTTGCAGGACATCACCTACTAAGCTCCCTGCTAACGACAGTATTAGCTCAGTCGCAGAGCCAGACTGCATGAGTTGCCTACTCGAGGTAGCTTAACAGCCCTCCAACAACCTTCCCCCATGAACCTCCAACCCTGAAGGTTTTGACACAAACTCACCACAAGCATACAAGTGTATGGGGAAACCAAAACTGAGGTCACGATGTTACTGTTACTGTTACTGGTCCCGTAACCCGCCAGGGTCGTAGGGGCGCTGCATGGTGGACGAACGGTGGACCAGCTGGCTCCACTTAGCGCGGTCGTGGGCGAGTGCCTGGGTGACATTGAAGTCCTTCCCTGTCCAATCACAGATGTCGTCGGCCCACTTTCTCCTGTCTGCCCCGTCTTCTCTTCCCCTGGACTGTTCCTTGCAGGATGGTCTTTGCAAGTCCTTCTGAGCGTGTTACGTGCCCATACCATCTGAGTTTCCTCTTTTTCACCGTGGTCAGTAGGTCTTCATAGTCCCCGCACTTGTTGAGTGATCTTTCTGCGGACTTCATTGTTGGTGACATGGTCCTTGTATGAGATGCCAAGGAGCCTTCTGAGGCATCTCATTTCTACTGCTTGGATCCTCCTTTGTAGGTCTGCGTTCAGTGTCCATGCCTCACATGCGTAAAGCATGATTGAGATGACTTGCGCGTTTAGTAACTTTTCCTTGGTTCCGAGAGGGATGTTTCTGTCTCTCCATATGGTCTTCAGTCTTGCCACGATGAGACCAGAACAATTGGGGCCACCAAATCAGAGGCTTTTTATTGCGTGATGATCAATGACAATGAGGATGATGTAATGATGCTTCTGTAGAAGTGCATGTGCGACAGGCTTGTACTGTATGCCTTACTATCATAATATATCCTGGCATCAACCAGGCCTAGAGAGATACAGACATCTACAGTGTTGGTCAGGTAGTTTTAGAAGTGCTCCCAAACTTGCGCTGGTAAAGTGGACAAAGCTCGATTGTGTGGTCCCAGTCTTCCCACTGAGCCCACAGCAAACATATTCTGGGTAAGAGCTGGCTGGAATCCGAAAAATGCCTGTGACTCTTATGGTATTCAAACCCACAATCTTTTAGTCCATAACCCAAGGCGCTAACCACTGCACCAAGGTGGTTGGTTTGAAATCAAATATTTATTTGACTGTCATCAGCTTTGAGAGTGTTTAGTTTCCTTTTCTGTGATAAAAGATTGTCGTTTTGTTTTGGATATTTTGATGGAGTAAAGTTGTGACAGTCTACTTACAACTGGCAGGCAGTTGATAACTTCTTTTCAATTTTTGCCTAAGCAAAAAAATCTTATTCTGATAATCATTTATCTCAAAAGGTATAGTATGAGGGGTTTTTGTTTATGTTCTTTTTTCACGGGGGAGGGATTGTTTATCAGAGGCATTGTCTGCTGTTTATCTTTTAAAGAAGTGTTACAGCACTTTAATTTTCCTTGCAAAGAAGTAGGTGATTGGCTTGGACTCCTTGAATGCTGATGTGTTTGTTTGAATAAGTGCTCTTTTAGAGTGTTTTTCTTCTTTTTTTTGGATTGTTGTTTTTTGAATGATAATATTTGGAATATGGAGATCTGTTTAATAGTCCTAGAAAAAGAAAGATCTGTTTGATCTTGTACAGCTGAATTCTATTGTAAGCTTTATATGTATATATTCTGCACTAATAAATGATAATTATATTTGGCATTAGTATTGCCTATTTTTTATATATCAAATATATCATTTAAGTAATTATGTGACTCTGTATTTTTGTATTCATTTGTTATCTATGTGTTACATATCCTATAGTCTTTTTCTACATGTCAGTTTTATTTTTGAATGAACTCTTGAATACAATACTATGCAGAATATTTCAGACATGAACATTTTTCTATGCAAGAACGTTTCAGACATGAATACAATACTATGCAAGAGCATTCCAGACATGAATACAATACTATGCAAGAACGTTTCAGACATGAATACAATACTATGCAAGAACGTTTCAGACATGAGCATTTTCTGCCTTTCAGTGGAAATCAGACAGGTTTTAGCAGATTGGGTTTTCTTTTCTTTTATTCCTCAGCTAGAGTTCCAATGTTCACCAATCATTACAGATGTAAAAGAAAGAGATAGAGAGAGAGAGAGAGAATCATGAATCAAAATGTGGATGTTTCTTAAAAGCACCATGCGCTTGTCTGAGAAATCACATGGCATGTGTCAGTGCCTGTGTGCTCACACATGTGTTTGTGTGTGTGCATATATGCGTGTGTGCATGTGGTGTGCGTGTGTGTTTGTGCCACGTTCACACATAGGGAAAATATTAATTGAAATCTGTTAAGTAAATTTTAAGGTGCGTGTGTATTTTATATAGATATATATATATATATATATATATTATATATATATATATATATATATATATATATATATATATATATATATATATATATGTGTGTGTGTTCATTGGACTCTTAAAAAAGCTTTGATCCTGACAAGGCTGTTCTTATTTGGAAGATTCTCACATGGACTGATCATAATCCTACGTCTTATGTTGTTAATGAACTAAATCTGCTTCGTTGATTTGCCTGCTTTGCTCACCACCTAGTCAGAGATACATGAACCTCCACCCCAGTTTGTCAGTTCCACAGAGTTCATAGGTCAACCAACACCCACCAGAATGCTACAAACATCACCAAATTTGAGGATCGTCTATGCTCTACTTAAACTCATTTAAAGCTGTTAAGAAATACTGTCATCAGCTAGTTTTTAAATTGACCATGCTTAAAAACTTTCTTGTCAATATTATTTTGAAATTAAAACCAGGGAGAGAGTAAAACAGCTCATTCATCAGGTTAAGGCACTGATGTGGATGATAAAGATAGGAAGGTGGGAATTGCTGATAGGAATTGTCTGAGTGACAGGTAGTCTTAAGTTTCATGGCCTGAAAACTGAAAGTTGGCTTCATGTTCAGACCATGCCTTGCAAGTACATATTAACATCACTATTTACATGTCACATTGTGCATCAGGCAACAGCGCAAGGACACTCACCTCCATAACCCCATTGTATAAGCACATACACACACACGCACGCACATATGCACACAGGCACTGACATGTGCTTTGTGATCTCTCAGACAAGCGCATGGTGCATTTAAGAAGTATCCAGGTTTTGATTCAGGATCTCTCCCCCCCTGTCTCTCTCTCTCTCTCTCTCTCTCTCTCTCTCTCTCTCGCTCTCTCTCTCCTCTCTCTCTCTCTCTCTCTCTCTCTCTCTCTCTCTCTCTCTCTCTCTCTCCCTCAAAACCAAAGCAGAAGCTTTTTAGATGTGCCTTCATCATGGTCCATACAAATGGCAAGCATTTTGGGAATGTAGTGAAGAAACCACTTGTAATGTTAATGTATATTTGTTTTGATAATGATAAAACTGAAGCAGTTTGTCATAATATGGAGTCAGCATTCAAAGTGTGCTGTTTAGGTGGTGTGTGTATATCATGTATCCTTGGTACTGACGTGCCAGTGTGTAAATTGTAAAACAAATCACCAAGCACTGAAAGAAATCAGCAGTGTACAAGTATAATGTAGAAACAAAGCAAAGAAGGATTGAACATCTCAGCAATGCTCTGCAATGAGATCTCCTTGTTGCATCAAAATGTAGGTTTCTAGTGTCATGGTAAGGTGTCAACATGGACAATTTCTTCAGCTTTAGGGGGCTTGATCCTCTTTAGGGACATTGCCCCTAGACCCCACTAGGGGCCTAGACAGCGCCCCAGACCCCCTGTCACATTTTCCTCCTTTTTTTCCCCATTCTCATCTATAAATTTTGTCACCATTTTGAAGATTACTTTTTTGATCAATTACAGTTTGGAGTATTTTTGTGCATGAAATAATCGTAAAATGTGTTCTATACTCATTATCTTAAAAAAAAAAAAAAGGGAAAATGTTGATTAACATTCAGTTTTATAAGTAACAAATCCACAAATTTATCGAACTATTAACCATAGAGAACATTAAATTACTAAGGTTTTAAAATTAGAGAGTTGTTAAGCTTGTATCCTTCTACCAAGGTTGTAAAAAGAAGACTCTTTTATTTATATTTAATCTTTCAAGAAAACAAGGCCAAATTTCATTGAGGGTTGTTTTGCACTTTTATTTTTTTTTAGTAAGATATGTATGTTATCAACATAATATTCTAAGCTCTTAGTATTTGATGCATTAATGTTTGTGGTCAGCAAAAGAATGGTTTTGTGCTGAAGTACCAAAGTCTGTTGGAAAATTCTTTGCTTTATCCATTTAAAGTTTGTTGCTGCGTTTCATATATTTTTGAAACCATAGTAATTTTGCTGCTGATTTGTCTGAAAAGTCCACCACTTTTTACTCTGAAAAATACTGCTATAACCAGAGATAATTCATGTCTTTTAATTAAAACAGTAATATGCCTGTTATGACAATGTCAGATGTTTTGTCGCATTCAGTTTTGTGTCAGTTTGTTCTTGATGTGCTGTCAAACATATCAAGAAATAACCAGATTTGCTTCCCCTAACAAAAGTTCTGAGCTCTTCAATATTTGATGCCAGCTATTTTCAAAACCCACCTGTTGAGAAGGGAAAAGTGCTGTTTGTATAGGGTGTGGTTTTGTAAATGCTTCTACAGAAACCCATTTTCTGTGCAGTCTTTATCATTTTATGGCATTAGGCCATGTTGATTTTTTGTTATTGCAGTTAGATCAGTAACCTTCTACCAATAGATTATGCATTAATGTTAGAATCACTCTTCGTAGTTTATTCAAGATGTTGTTAATGGGACAGAAACAGTATGTAAAGTCATCATTGCATACACATAGAGACATAGTAATGCAGTTCACAAACGCAATAATTTCATTGTGCTGTGAAAGGCACTTGGAAGTTCTTTGCAAACTCAGTAATTGTATTCTACAGGTTTCTTGGACTTTTATTTAATTTGATGTCATACATGACACCAGTGTGCCTACCGGTTTTTTTTGTAATGTATTGTTTTCATACAATCTTAACAGCATAAATGGCCTACTCATCCAAAAGAAAGAATAGGGTGTGCAAGATATTCTGCACTTATTAGTTCATGGGGCCTCAGTCTATAGTGTTTGTGTGTGCAAGATATTCTGCACACATTGGTACATGGGGCCTCAGTCTATAGTGTTTGTGTGTGCAATATATTCTGCACACATTGGTACTTGGGGCCTCAGTCTATAGTGTTTATGTGTGCAAGATATTCTGCACACATTGGTACTTGGGGCCTCAGTCTATAGTGTTATCTGAAGGACTTTGGGGAGTGGAGTCAGTACTGATGTGAACTCAAGGGGAAAAATCCGTGGAACAGGTGTCTTGGTGATGGTTCAAAACTGGATTCAATCCTAGGTCATTAAATCACAAGTGCAACACTCTAACCATTAAGCTGTTCCTTTTTAATCATTCATAAGTAGGCAAATCATGGCTGATAGTACAAATGCCATAAGTATAGTAAAGAGTGGAATCGGTGATGTGGACCCCTGAAGGAAGTGAAGCAAGAGGTCACATCAAGTGGGTCATCGGCATCATTTTAACCCAAATTATCACCATGATACCAACTGTAACCCAGATTGTAGCCATCTTCCTGAACATTCAGTTTTAGATTGCTGAAGTCTGCCTATACCCATGTTTGGGGTTTCTTTGTTTCTTACAGTCTTCATGTCAGTCCTTTGTGCGAACGCATGCAGAACATCTTGTGCACACGTTAAATCCTGTTCCGCTTTTCGAAAGAGTAGGCCATTGTGTGCCGGTGGGAACAGATGACAACATTTACAAAACCGCATACACATGGGGACTGGACGTAACAAAGCCCATGGGTGCTTATTCCATTATCCTCGATATAAAAAAATAAATATGTAATGCAGATTTGGGGGGGGGGGGATATATTCCTTCCCACAACTGCATTTGTATTATTTGTCATTAGATTTCAAACAGTTGAATCAAGCAATGAACATCTTTGTGCCTTAAGTAGTATAGACCACATAGCAGGAGGAAGGGTGAGGGGAGAAGAAAAGCAAAGGCAGAAGTGTCAGTGCTAGGTTTTGTGTCCTCATAGAACAAGGCTTTTAGGGCCCACTTTTACAAGGAGTTGTGGTGAGAAAGGAGCTAGCACTGTGGATCAAGGGGTGGCTTCTGCTGCTGTTGCTGCTGCTGCTGCTTTGCCAGGCAACTGTCATTCTGTCTTCCTTTCATGTGGTAGTACTGGAGTCTCATTAGAACAACATGTCAGGGTTTTTTAAAAAAAAAATATGTAAGTAAGCTGAGTGCTTCTTTCATATCAAGTTTTACTGAATGGGCAAAAGATGTTTTCCTTTAAAAAAAACCCACCTATTTTGATTAACTAGGTGCTTTGATTGTGATTAGCATGTGAGCTTCCTCCTTGTTCAAATGTACTTAGGTCAGCTTTAATTGTTTTTGGAAAGGATTTTTCCTGATCATTTATTGTTTCACATCTTTAAGTCAACTCATTCATCTTGAGTGCTGTGGGAAAAAAAGTCAACCATAACAGGAACTCTGTGATTGAAAAATGCATCTGGGTGCTGGATTGGGGGAAATTGGAATAGAAATCTTCTCTTTGTGGACTGCCTTTTTGCTGTTATCATGATGTATATATAAGATTTCATGGGTGATTTTGAAATGAATTCTTTGTGACAATGATGAACACATTCTTTTTTTTCAATGGATTTTGAAGACACATCCATGTTTTGTTTTGTTTTGTTTGAAGTGTTTACATTCCTGATATTTGAATTATGCTAGTCAGACGAGCTATTCCTGCCTGTGTTCTGTTTGTAAAAGAAATCCATAATTATGTAGCATGATGATTTTGAGGGAGGGTTTTGTCCCTATTGCCCTGTACATATTCTGCAGATGGACCAATTAAGTGTACACCATTATTTGCTTCCCTTGTGATAGGCCATTAGGTTCATTTATGTGTGGCTGTATGGCAGTCTTTTTTTTAAAACCAAAATTTGATGACCTATTTTAATAATCTTTTTCTGATCTTTTTCTGTTTAATGACATTTATATTGTGCCATACATTAGCCCCCTCTATTTGGCATCATCCCACATTTTAGGAGGACACTCTTCACAAACTACAATCAGTTGATCATAAAACAAAACAGCCACGCAAACAGACAAACCAAATTAAACAAAGTAAAAGAAAATGCCAAGAGAAGATTTAAACAAATAAATCTTGCACGTTGTAATAAGTAGATTTTAACTGTAGTTTTCATATAAATTGCTTGACACATTGTTATAATTATGCTAGGATTGGAGGTTTAACATTCTGTTAGTTTTGCTAACTCTATGCTTGTTTGCCATTGATTTTTCCTTTTATTATCTCAATTGCTTTGTGTTGCCTTTTTCTGCTTTTTTAAATTTTACAGAGGAAAAATGTTTTCTTACACTGTTCAATATTCTTTCCTCTAAACAAATAAAGACATGGTATCATCCTATTCTTGTGTGCATGATTTAGCAGTGTTCCTGATTGACTGTGTAGTTTAATGGGTTTTGTTTGGCTGTTGTGAAAAGCAAAATTACACATCAGTTGTTTCCTCACAAATGTCTTTTATATACTGGCGATGGCAGGTGCATGTGTGTGCGCACGCGCATGTGTGTGTGTGTGTGTGCTAAAGGAGGGGTGGGGGGGGGTGGGTGGAATTGGGGACGAGAGACATTGCAGACTGAAATTGAAATACCATCGTGGTTTTGCAACTATGTGAGCATTGAAATCACGATAAGCAGATAGGGTTTGGACTTTTTTCTGCCATATTCTCTTTTTTTTCTCACTCTCTCTCGAACTTCGTTTTCATTTCCAATGTTATATTCAATCACCTGCATTTTTCCTACATTATTTTTGTTCAGTTTGATGAAGACATCATGCAAGTGCTTTCCAATCATAGCAGGATAAAGTAAGGGTTCTGCATTCAGACCTGCAACCTAAGCTAAGGTAGGGTAAGGTAAGGTGAGGTAAGGTGGAGGTGCAGTGTGCAGACTAGGGGTGCTGACAGGCCTTCATAGACACCTGTATGCAGAGTGTATTGCATCGTGCTGTGTTGTGTTTCGTTGCGTTGTATTGAAGTTTATTGCATTGTACTGTAGACCACTTTCAGTCACCACAGATTTGTATGTGGTTGTGTTCCGTTGTTTTGTATATTGTATTGTACCACATTCCGCTGTATTGAAATATGTTGCATTGTACTGTAGACCACTTTCAGTCACCACAGATTTGTATGTGGTTGTGATCCGTTGTTTTGTATATTGTAGTATCACATTGCGCTGTATTGAAATATGTTGCATTGTCCTGTAGACCACTTTCAGTTATCATAGATTTCTGTGTGGCAGTCCTTATGTTCGACCTGAGGAGTCCACGTTGCCACTATTGCATCACTATTTTCAAAGAAAAACAAAACATTCTGCTACTTTTATTTCAAAGATAATGGAATAAGCACTCGCGTGCTTTTTTTTACATCCAGTTACAGTTTTGTAAATGTTGTCATCCATTCCCACCGGCATACAATGGCCTACTCTTCCGAAAAACGGAACAGGTGTGCAAGACGTGTGTGCAAGACGTTCTGTGTGCGTTTGCACACGGGACCTCTGTTTATAGTCTCATCCGAAGGAAGGGGGGGGGGGGGGGGGGGGGGGGGAGGAGTGGGCACTGATGATAACTCCAGGGGAAAATATTTACTAGTCTGTTGGTAACTGAGTGTAATTGCTCCCTATGATAGAGGCTTTTTGTACATAATTTTGTCAGGGACAACTTTTGTGTTGCGTTGAGTTCCTTAATTTGTGCATTATGTGTACGGCACACACAACCTTGTTTTAACATATTCAAGAAGACTAGCACCCAGACCGCTTCTCTGAGTCCAGTGGATGGGCAAGCATTTGGATTTGAATGGGAGTTGAACACACAACCTCTCACTTTCTAGACAGGAACTGAACATTCTTGTGATTGTGACCATGGCTGCTTTGATGTCCACTGAAGGTAGGTTTTTGACCTGACCTCAGCTTGTGATCCAATATAGTAGTGGAAAGGGCCTCTTGTTTTGTAGATGGAAGCCCCTGATGAGGGTAGGGACTGGATGTAAAAAAGCACACGGGTGTTTATTCATTATCCTCTAAAGAAAACTCTCTCTCTTTTCTCAGAAGTTTGTTAAAACCCGTTCCGTTTTTCGGAAGAGTAGGCCATTACATGCCGGTGGGAACGAATGACACAATTTACAAAATTGCATACACACAGGGACTGAATGTAAAAAGCAGATGTGGTTATTCCATCCTCAAAATAAAAGAATCTCTCTCTCTCTCTCTCTCTCTCTCTCTCTCTCTCTCTCTCTCTCTCTCTCTCTCTCTCTCTCTCTCTCTCTCTCTCACCATGCATATACCTTCGTGCACAGAGCCAGGATGCAATGCGCAATGTTATCTTTATTTCCAAGTGAATCAGCAGACAGCCAGCTTACGCATAAATTACTTCCAACTACCGTTGCCTGGCCCATCGTGTGTGTGTGTGTGTGTGTTGGAAAGAAATCTTGCGCCACGTAAGCAGTAAAAGAACAAGAAAATGACTGACTGCCAATTCAAATAAATATATATTCTCATGAATAACACGATGAGCTATAAGGGATCTGATTTTTTTAAATTATTATTAATCCATTCATTGAAAAACAGAGAAGGGGGGTGCTGGTAGGGGAGAAAGAGAGAGAGAGAGAGAGAGAGAGAGAGAGAGAGAGAGAGAGAGAGAGAGAGAGAGAATAGAAGTCATCAATAAAGACAGATAAAATCAACAACCAATTAACAAGCTCCCAAACAAAAACAAAACAAGTATTCACCCCCACCCCCCCTAGTCTTTAATCGTCCCATTACTGACAAACAAAATGAGATTGCTACTCTATAAAAAATTAAAAGGTAGCGTTGTGCATGACTGTATGGAGAACACTTCGGTAGTCTTACTGGATGGGCATACATGTCTGAATGCAATGGTACAGTAGCCGACAAACTCACATCTCAACCCTGCCCTCTCAAAAAGAAAACCCAGCGCTGGCGACTGACATGGATCACACACACACACAACACATACACACACAAGCACGCACACACACACACACACACAAAACACACACGCACGCACGCACATATGCACACAAAACACACGCACGCACACATACATACACACAGGCCCAGCATGCCACCTGTCGCCTGGCTAGGAATGATTAGCCTTGCTTTGACTACCCCAAGAAATGATTAGCCCAACGGACTGAATCAACGTTCAGCGTTACTACATAAAACTGATCGTCCCAGAATTATTAACCTTTCATCCCAATAAATACCTCAAACATCAATGAAGACTGTGGCAACAAAAGCAGCAGCAGCAAACCCATAAATACAGACACTGACAAACAGACCGGCGATAGACAGGCAGGCAGGCAGACAGACAGATACAAATACACACACAAATATATATATATATATACGTGTCTCTGTGTGTATGTGCTCGCGCACACACCTGTGTGCGCACAGAGAGAGAGAGGGGGAAAGAGAGAGGTATTGAATAAAACACCTATGACCAAAATGATCAAATCGGTTGGTGCTAGATAAACACACAGAAAGAAAAGAAACTGCAGGAGGCAGATAGCAGTGAAAGTGACAGTGCCCATCACGGCAACACACGTCCCTGGTGAATGTCATGCATAGGTGCAGGTGAGATGTCGGCAGTGAAGGTGAAGAGGGCCAAGATGGGTCAGACGCTCAGACAAACAGCATCGTCCTTGCGCTCGCAGCTTAGAAAGACCAGCCACTGACTGTCACACTGAAACTCTCCGTCCTGCCGTCTGTCCTGTCATGTCCATGCATGTCCTGTCCGGCCAGTCCTGTCCTGTCAGTCTGTGCTGCCTTTCCTGTTGGTCTTTCCTCTTCTGTCTGTCTGCCCTGTCGTTCAGTCTTCCTGTCCGTTCAGTGCCCTGTCCTGTCCTAACCCTTTCCTGTTTCTGTCCTTCCTTCCTTTCCTGTCCTGTCCTGCCCTGCCCTGCCTGTCCTGTCCTGTTCTGTCCTGTCCTGTCCTGCCCTTTCCTGTTCTGTCCTTTCCTTCCTTTCCTGTCCTGTCCTGCCCTGTCCTGTCCTGTCCTGTCTGTCCTGTCCTGTCCTGTCCTGTCCTGTCCTGTCCTTTCCTTTCTGTCCTTCCTGTCCTGTTCTGTCCTGTCCTGCTGCTGTCCTGTCTGTCCTGTCCTGTCCTGTCCTGCCCTGCCCTTTCCTGTTCTGTCCTTTCCTTCCTTTCCTGTCCTGTCCTGCCCTGTCCTATTCTGTTCTGTCCTGTCCTGTTCTGTCCTGTCCTGTCCTGCCTTTCCTTTCTGTCCTTCCTTCCTTTCCTGTCTGTCCTGCCCTGTCCTGTCCTGTTCTGTCCTGTCCTGTCCTGCCCCCTTTCCTGTTCTGTCCTTTCCTTCCTTTCCTGTCCTGTCCTGCTGCCTTTCTGTCTTTTCTGTCCCCTGTCCTGCCTTCCTGTCCTGTCCTTTCCTTCTTCCTGTCCTGTCCTGTCCTGTCCTTGTCCTGTCCTGTCCTGCTTCTGTCTTCCTTCCTTTCCTTGTCCTGTCCTGTCCTGCCCTTTCCTGTCCTTTCTCTGTCCTGTCCTGTTTCTTTCCTGTCCTGTCCTGTCCTGTCCTATCCTGTCCTTTCCCTTTCCTTCCTTCCTGTCCTGTCCTGTTCTGTCCTTTCCTTCCTTCTTCCTGTCCTGTCCGTCCTGTCCTGTCCTGTCCTGCCCCCTTTCCTGTCCTGTCCTTTCTGTCCTTTCCTGTCCTGTCCTTGTCCTTTCCTGCCCTGTCCTGTCCTGTTCTGTCCTTTCCTGTCCTGTCCTGTCCTGTCCTGCCTGTTCCTGCTGCCCTTTTCCTGTTCCTGTCCTGTCCTTCTCCTGTCCTACCCTTTCCTGTCCTGTCCTGTCCTTTCCTGTCCTGTCCTTTCCTGTCCTGTCCCTGTCCTTTCCTGTCCTGTCCTTTCCTGTCCTGTCACTTTGCCTTGCATGGCCGCCCCACGCTTCCACACCATAGTACTATAGCACGCCGCCACGCTTCCACACCATAGTACTATAGCACGCCGCCATGCTTCCACACCATAGTACTATAGCACCCCCCCCCCCACTCCTCTTCCACACTTCTACACCATAGTAGTCAGAGCATAGCAGTATGTTTCAGGGTGCAGCACACTGACTGCCTCATGCCCACAGTCGGTTCATGTCTTTGGCTCATGTCTTTGGCTCATGTCTTTGGCTCATGTCTTTGCATACCACTCACACCGTCTGACGTGACCATCACGTATCAGCTTAGTCAATCTGTGCACTATCACAATCTAAGAGTTAGCACGCCTTGCCTCCACTGCCTGCTGTAACATTATGTTAAGTTTGGGGTTTTTGTCCAGTGCCATTTTGCATGCAGCAATCAATCTCACACTCTTACATCTTGCAGTATGTTCACATGAAAGGAGAGGCTCCTCAGTGCTCAGCACAGTCAGATCCATCATTGAATGTCTTAGTTTTACATACATTACAGACCACCTACCACAACACACACACACACACACACACACACACACACACATCAACTGGGATTTCCACATCACCCATACATACACACACGTGCCCCCACGTAAATCACATCGGAGATCCAGAAAAACAAATCTTCAAAATGAACAATGCTAAAACCAAAACCTGCCACTGTCTTCCACTGCATGCTTAAGCAAAATCAGCCAAACCATGTTAATGTTGTGTTGCACTGTCGCAGTCCCTGTCACTGAACGTGCTGCTGTTCAGCCTGTGCGCTAACTCAAGATAAAGTCGGGACTGTTTGGTTGTAAGCCATGCTTGATGCCAGGGTGAACGCACTGCACTGACGCATTAGGATACAAAGCCGGCAAGCTGACCTCTCCTTCAGTCCATAAATACTTCGCCAGAACTGACCACATGGTTCCAGTTTGAGCAGCGGTGTTCTCCTCTGTGTCGCCATTCTCCTTTCCTTTCTGACCTTCAAGAAGGACACGGCGACTCAAAAACTCGAATCATGTTGATGCAGTTGTGTTAGCTGAAACAGACCTGTGCCGGTTTTTGTTTTGTGTTTGTGCCGTGTTCACATTGAAAACTCCGATCCTGGCCGTCACTGCAGCCAAGACAGCCTCAGGTTCAACTCCGCAAGGTCATTGCATGAGTGGCTCCAGTTCCTCACCCACAGCATCCACACTGCTAGCAGAAGCTCCACATGGGGTCGGAGGTGTTCCCAAGGCAGGCAGGCAGGGGAACACCGTGGAGGCCATGTGTGAGGAAGGCTGGGTCCGATCTCAGTGAGAAGACAGTTGCGGAGTTTCACACTGCCCAGCATGCAGCATGATGTCGTCAATGGCGATGTCTTCCTTCCCTCCCCCTGCCAGGCGGGCTTCAAAGATGATCTGAAAGCACACACAGAGACTCACTCAGTTTATTTCATTTCATGTTCAAGCATGCAAGTCTCTTTTCCAATGTGAAGTAAGGATGTTGCTTTAGAAGAAGTTTTTAATTACTGGTAGTGTAGTGTAGTGTAGTGTAGTGTGGTGTAGTGTAGTGTAGTGTAGTGTCGTGTCGTGTAGTGTCGTGTCGTGTCGTGTCGGTCGTGTATTATTATTGTTGTATTGTTTCTGCATTGTATTGCATCGAATTGAATTGTATTACATCGCATTGTGTTTTGTACTGTACTGCAAAGTGATATAATATTATCGTACTGTCTTGTATTGTACTCTCTATCACTTTCAGTTATAGCAGCTTTCTCTGCAATAAATTGGGGATGCTGCCTTCGGGGATAGAGTTTTATTTATCTATTTATTTATTTATTATTCTTTTTTGTCGCCACAAGAGCAAGGCCACCTATATCTTTGAAAAGAAATGTCCTACATGTACAATACTTTTTCCCCTATAGCCCAGGATAATTCTCCTGATGCCGTGAGTTAACCAAAAAAAAAATTATGCGCGTAAACTGTGCCTCACACACAGGATCTCGGTTTACCATCTCATCATCCGGGAGACTAAACACACGGAGATTACTTGCTCCTGTCCATTCACTTCAGTGTTCTTTTTTCCCATGTTCCCCATCAGGAACCCCCCCCCCCCTCCCCCCCCCCCCCCTGCCTTTGCTGCCTGGCTGACCTGGAAGTCCTCCTGCCCCGGGCTGCTGAAGTACAGCAGCTGTCTGTGCCAGACGTCGCCCTGCTCCCCAGAGCGCTGCAGCAGGGTGCTCTCCGGGCCTGCAGCACCCGGGGTGGCTGGCGTGGTCAGCACGCTCAGCACCCCCACGTTCTGCCCGTGCATGTGGTACCAGAACTGCAGGCAGTAGCCTGTCAGGTTGCCGGACACCGGGCCTGATATCAGCCTGGCCGTGTCGCCGGGGAAGGTGCGAGAGGACTCCACGTACAGGTAGTAGCCTGCAACACAGCAGCCACCAAACAGGATGGAATTGATTATGGCAAGGGGGGACAGTCCCTAGCTTAACATGTCAGCGCAATTCTTTTTTTTTGCCTAATCTTTGCACTCATGTGGGTTTTTCTTTTACATTCAGTCCCCGTGTGTATGTAGTTTTGTTAATCTTGTCATCCATTTTCCATTGGCACACAATGGCCTACTCTCACGAAAAGCGGAACAGGTTTTAACGTGTGCGCGAGATGTGCTGCGTGCGTTTGCATACGGGACTTCGTTTTATAGTCTCATCCGAAGGACTTTTGGGGGAGTGGAGTCGGAAAATCCTCTTGAACGAGATTCGAACCTGGATTAGCAGATCACGAGCTCAATGCGCATCACTCTAACCATCAGGCTATTTATTTATTTGTGTATTTATTTATGTATATTTATTTATACCACTTTAAGTCACGGCAGATTTCTCTGCGTGAAATTCGGGCTGTTCTTTCCGGGGAGAGCGCGTCGCCACAAGAGCAGCGCCACTCATTTTTTAAAATTTTTTTCCTGTCTGCAACTGTATTTGTTTCCCTATCAGAGTGGCTTGTTTCTGCAGAATTTTGCCAGGGACAACTCTCTTGTTGCCGCGGGTTCTTTTACGTGCGCTAAATAATTATGTGTAGCACACAGGACATCGGTTTATCAAGTCATCCGAAAGGCTGTCCCGTCCCCCCACAAGTGCGAGCCATTTTAGCCAGCTAGCTGTGCTGGCCACGTTTTTTTGTAAAGGACCACCGGCCATTCTTAAGAACAGTCACACTCTTTCCTGCTGTGCCTGCCAACAGTGGATGGAGATGTCACGTGGGTTTTCTGCAAGCTATGCTTTTTCACTGAGCAGCGTGCACAGAAGACAACTTCTCTCCACTGTCAACACACGGGAGAGAGGAGATGATGATGGTTATAGGGAGGCCCAACTGAGAGCGAGGACAATGAAAAACTAGGTACGTGGTGGTATATGGATGAAGAGACATTCCTAGCATGCTGTCTGCGCTGCGCGCTGTCGATATCAAGTCTGAATAAAGGCGCTGAACGCTGGGACCGCACACTACTCCCCACTCTGAGAAATCAAGACCAAGACAGGACAGCAACAAATCAATATGAGAGACAGACAGACAGACAGAGAGACAGACAGAATTGAATTGAATCAATTTTATTTTAAGAGGGTTATGGCATAAGTTCTTGACAATACTCAGACCACCTGTTCAATGCAGCTGAGCTTTCTGTGAGGAGGTTTCCGGAGCTGTCTTCAATGACTGATGATTTGGTTTGAAGTGGTTTTGTGAGTTTCTTCAGGGTGTCGTATGCCTTTTTACTGTTGCCCACTTTCATGCTTTTTTCGATCTCATCACATTGACCACTGATCCACTTCTCTCTGGCCTTTAACATTGACTTCTTCACAAGATTGTTGGCCTCCCGGTATTCTTTAGGTTGGAAGACCTGGCTGGTTTCAGTGCTCTTCTTGTATCGCAGAGGTCCAAGATGTCATTGGTAGTCCATGGCTGGTGTTTATTCCTCTGACGACCGAGTACCTCCTCTGCTGTTTCTCGGACTGCCTCATTAAAGTTGTTGGTGAGGTCATTGATGTCATTGTCCAGGAGGGTTAATGCCGCAAAGCGTCCGCCAAGCTTAGCTTGGAAGATCTCCTCGACATCTGGATCTTTCAGTTTGTCCACGTCAAATTTGATACGTGGGTTTGCAGGCTGTTTGTTTTTCTTCAGCTTCATTTTGAATACCAGCAGCACAAGGTCGTGGTCGCTGCCTATGTCAGCTCCAGGGTAGGTTCTTGTTCTGGCTCTGTTGATGCTGGATTTGAAGCGCCGTGGTGTTAAGATAAAATCTATTTGGTTATGGATCTTGCCGTTTGGCGCATGCCAGGTTGTCCTCCTTGACTGCTTGTGGGGATAGAGGGTATTGCCAATGGTAAGTCTGTGGGTGCAGGCAAACTCTAGCAGACGTAGTCCCCTGTCGTTGGTCTCTCCAGTTCCAAACTGACCAACTGTTCCGGCCCATTGGTTGTAAGAGTCAGGACCTACTTTGGCGTTAAAATCCCCTTGGATGATGATGATGTCCTTCTTGGGTATTTTCATAATGGTCTCTTCAAGATCTTTGTAAAATTCTTCTACTTCTTCATCTGCATGGTCAGATAATTGTGCATAGATTTGTATGATGGTGATGTTCTTGGGCTTGGCCGACACCCGGATGCTTATAATCCTGCTGGAAGTCGGTGTACAGCTGATAATGCACCCCACTACTTCCTTTCTGACAATAAATGCCACTCCATGTTGGTGATGTTTCTCTTGGCCACTGTACCAGATCTTGTTGCCTTCTTCAGTCAATGTCTCACCAAATTCTGTCCATCTCACTTCTCCTAGTCCAATAATGTCCCATTTATAGCGGCTAAGCTCATACTCTAGTTGATTTTTCCGCACTGGTGTACGGACGTTCCATGTACCAATGGTGATCTGCTCTCTAGGGAGCTTAAGTAATGTTTTAACTCCAGTAGCTGACTTGTCTGAGTATTGTCAAGAACTGTACAACTACCCAATACAACCTGACAAGAGCATAATAGAAGAGAAAGCAGCAACATCAAGAGCACCCTCGCCATTACCTATACTGAGGGAAGAAGTGGAAGAAGCCATCCGCAGCTTACCAGTAGGAAAGTCCCCAGGAGCAGACAACATACCAGCAGAGCTGCTCAAGCATGGTGGCGAAACAGTTATCACACATGTTACAGCTATCTGTCAGAAGATTTGGGAGACAAAACAGTGGCCAACAGAATGGACACAATCACTCATCATACCCCTGCCCAAGAAGGGGAATTTACGCCAATGCCAAAACTATAGAACAATCAGCCTCATCAGCCACGCCAGCAAGATCATGCTCAAAGTTATTTTGAATCGACTCAAGGAGGAGGCAGAAGAACACCTTGCAGAGGAACAAGCTGGGTTCAGGGCAGCAGGAATACAATCGAACAGATTTTTAACTGCCACATGCTGATGAAAAACATCTTCAACATCAGAGAGACCTGTTCCACAACTTCATCGACTTCAAGAAGGCTTCGACAGAGTATGGCACGAAGGTCTGTGGCAGGTCCTCAGAATGTTTGGCATTGAAGAAGGACTAGTGCAAACCATTCAAGCACTATACAACACCGCAAGCAGTGCAGTCCTTCTGAACAATCAGTCGGAGACTACTTCAAGACCACAGTTTGGGTCCGAAAAGGGAAATGCCTGTTATCTCCAGTCCTGTTTAATCTGTTCTTGGAAAACATTATGAGAGAGACCCTCCATGACTTCCACTCTACCATCTCCATTGGCGGCAGACCCCTCAACAACTTGCGGTTTGCCGATGACATTGACCTCATGGGCGGAAGTAACACAGAGCTGCAAGATCTTACGGCCAGACTTGAGACCAGTGCTGGAGCATATGGGATGAAGGTGAGCTCGGAGAAAAGTAAAGTACTTGTTAACAGCACGAGCAACGCCACTGCTAAAATTTACATGAACGGCCAACAACTGGAGGAGGTAGACGCTTTTAAATACCTTGGCGCTACACGACAGAAATCAAGGTCAGAATAGCCATGGCAACATCTTCCATGACAAAACTCACCACCATATGGAAAAGTAAAGAGATCAGTTTCCCAATCAAACTAAAGCTCTACAAAGCCCTAATTCAGACTATCCTGCTGTACGGAAGTGAAACCTGGACATTGACTGCTGAAACTGCAAAGCGAATCTAGTCATTTGAAACAAAATGCCATAGAAAACTACTGGGCTTATCCTGGAGAGAACGAAAGACCAATGAATTTGTCAAGAGTCAAATAACACGGCTGGCAGGTCCACAGGAACCCCTTCTCACCATCGTCAAGAAGAAAAAGCTGATATGGTTCGGCCACGTCACCCGCCACAACACTCTGCCAAAAACAGTACTGCAGGGAACACTCGAAGGTGGCAGAAAGAGGGGAAGACAGAACAAGTCATGGATGGACATCAGAGAATGGACCAGGATGAATGACTCGGCACTACTGCGCAGAGCCGAGGACCGAGATGGATGGAGGAGGCTTACCACGACATCGTCTTTCGTGTCTCCCCCACGACCGCCAAGGTCACGGGTCTGATGATGATGATGATGATGAGATGATGATGATGAATGATGATGGCATAAGTAAGAGAGGGACAGAGACAGACAGACAGACAGACAGAGACAGACAGTCAGACAGACAGACAGAGACAGACAGCCATACAGACAGAGACAGAGACAGACAGTCAAGTCAGACAGACAGAGAGACAGACAGACAGACAGACAGTCAGACAGACAGACAGTCAGACAGACAGACAGAGACAGACAGACACAGACAGGCAGACAGAGATAGAGACAGCGGGACAGAGAGAGACGAACAAGGACAGAAGGCATGGTGAGTTGGAAAGTTGGAAAGGGGACAGCCTCTGCGGGAAGCCCCCAGGAGGCTGACTGACCTGAGGAGCTGTTGTTGTGGTCCAGGGTGGGCCCGGTACCCGGGGTAGGGGTGTTGCCATGGTTAGGCTTCCACAGCCTGGCGCCCTCGTTCTGCCAGCTGCACAGGTTGTGCTGGAAGGTGCAGTCATTGTGCACCACCCCTGCAACCGCCAGCACCCTCAGTGTGAGAGGCGTCATCGTCGTGGTGTTGGCGACAACATCATCATCATCAACATCATCATCTTCATCATCACCATCATCATCATCATCTTCTTCTTCTTCTTCTTCATCATCATCATCATCATCATCATCATCATCATCATCATCATCATCATCATCATCATCATCTTCATCATCATCTTCATCAATAACAACACAGCAAAAACAGTGACATAGTGCACTAGTTAGGTAGAATAATTGCTGGTTACCTCTCTCTGTTGGCCCATAGGTTTGTCTGCCTGCTTGTTTGATTCTTTTCCAACTTCTATTGCTCTCTCTCTCTCTCTGTCAGTGTATTCGGGGTCTCTGCCGAGGCCTGTTTCTTTATCCAATATTACACAATGCCATCCCCCCTCCCTCCCCGCGTGCATGCTCACACACACATGCACGCACGCACGCACGCACATACACACACGCACGCACGCGCACACACACACACGCACGCACGCACACACACACACACATTCTGATAAGAGTAGCATACTGACATGGGCTTTCTGTTTTCACAAGGGTTGCTTGCTAACGTGAAAATTAATGTGTTGTTGTTGTTGTTGTGCGTTCCTCAGCTTAACACTCTGGGGGTCACCCAGAATGTGCACTCTGACTCACTACTCATCCCACCTGGGAATCACTGTGAGATTGAAATTGCACACTGAATGAGAAGTTTGCATGCATGACTGTTTTTAAGTACCTCACGATATAGGCAGCCATACTCCGACTTCAGAGGGTTTTATCTTCTTTAAAGGATAGTGCAGGTTGTTATGTTAAGAGCTTGTCATGGCTGAAGTCAATCTCAACACAACACTTTACAACATAACAACATTTTAGAGTAGACCTGAGCAATGAGTTGACATTAATAACTGACACAGTTTTTGGCCTGGGCCAAGTAGAAATGTGAGGCTTTTACAAGGGCACTTTGCGGTGAACTGAGACCAATTATTCATTTTTCAGTCCAACACACACCGGCGATCACGTCTCATTTTCTCTTCTCAAAGAATTCACCACCTCTCGCCACATACTTCTGCTTTTGCTCAATCCACTGTAGAAATGCCGATCTGCAGGCCTCTCTCAGACTGTGTGCCAGACACTGCAAAACCGCTGTTCCCGAGGCTGCTTGGCTCTTGAAGCTCCCTCCTGTCAGCGACTTCTTCAGATGGGGAAAAGGCAAAAGTCATAAGGTACAAGGTCGAGAAATATAGATATCTAGAGGGCGTGGCAGCGTTTCAATGCTGCTGTTGCTTCGATTTTACGTCTGTTCACTTACAGTGGTATTTGACTGGTGAGCAGGTGCGGTGTTGTGAAGAATCTGGATTCCCCTCATGCCAGTGGTCGGTCGGGCAGCTGTGTGAAACTTCTTGATGTCAGACAAAATTGTGTCTCTGTAGAACTCACTAGTGATTGTCTGTCCTTACTTTCAAGGTTTCTGCAGCATGATTCCCTTTGGGCCGAAAAAGACACTACCTTCTTTAGAGACCGCTGGCGTCAAGCGAGATGAGGCAGATCTTGACCTTTCTGAACCCATGCTTTGTTCTGGGACTTCTTGAGAGGTTCCTGCATGTACACCCAGGCCTCATAACCTGTCACAATCTTATTCATCCTTTTGGGATCACCATTCTTGGGACTTTTCAGCAAACGTTTGCAGAAACACATCCTCTCTGTATTTTCAAACGTCAAAACATACAGCACCCGTCTGGATGATACCTTCCTGTGCCCAAGGCTATATACCTTCCTGTGCCCGGCTATGTCTTAGCATCTTAGACAGGGTGGACGAATGAATGCCAGCACAATCAGCCATTTCTACCAGGCCAACTCTAGAGTCTTCTTCCACCTTTGCTGTCACCAGGGCAACCAACTTCTCATGCAGCTGCGGTAAGCTTAATCTTTGGCCCCAAACGTCATTTTCTTTGCCACATTTCTCCTCAATGTCTTGACAGGACCTTGCCGAAACGTATCAGAACAGGAAGACCGATGAAATGCCATTGAAGTAATTTAGCTCATAAATATATCCTACTCCGACATTTTTGGTGATGTAATTTGCCATTTTGTGTCAAGGCGTGTACAAGTCATTGCGAGGCGGTCTCAGTTCACTGGAAAGTGCCCTGGTAGCGGAGTGTCAGCACTGACCCTGGCAGCCACCAGCGTAGATCTCAATGTTGTCCACCGCTAGGTCACTGGTGTAAGACGGCCCCACCGTGCCCTCAAACACCACCTGCACATCACAGCGCGTGTCACAGATACAGGCCTGAGCACATGTATTCACGCACCCATACGCACACACTCATACAAACACTTGTGCACACATGTTCATCCATAGAGACGATCAAAGGTGCTGCTGTTAGCTTGTCTATGCGCGCGTGCGCGCGCGTGCGCGCGCGCGCGCGTGTGTGTGTGTGTGTGTGTGTGTGTGTGTGTGTGTGTGTGTGTGTATGTGAGTGCGTGCGTGCGTGCGTGCGTGTGTGTGTTCTTTCTTTTTCTTTATGTTTCGTTTTTCTTTCTTTTTTTTATTTCGAGGATAATGGAATAAGCACTCGTGTGCTTTTTTTTCATCCAGTCCCCCTGTGTATGCAGTTTTGTAAATTTTGTCATCCGTTCCCACCGGCTCACAATAGCCTACTCTTCCGAAAAGCGGAACGGATTTTAACGTGTGCGCAAGATGTTCTGCCTGCGTTCGCACACCGGACCCGGTCTCACCGGAAGGACTCTGCGTGTGTGTGTGTGTTTATGTGTGTGTGTGTGTGTGTGTGTGTGCGCGCGCGCGTGTATGTGTGTGTGCAAAATGCGTGCGTGCATGTGTGTGTCTATTGCAGATGGTTGCTCTGCATTGCATTGGGGTCGGTATACACACAGCGCTAAAATAACCCCTTGAGCACACTTTGACCTAAGCAACGCGCAAGCCTTTGAGTAATGAGTTAGCGTGAAGTGGGTGCAGATCAGATGACCCATTGTTTTGTTGTGTCTTTCTACAGAGGAAACCTCATCATGTTGTCATCGCAAGAGAACACGGAGCAAGTGAAGCAGCTTTGGACCGAATGCTGCTGTCCGTGAATGGCTTCCTCTACCTCAAGGCTTCACAACCTCTCCTGTCAGCTGTGCTCCACACTTAACCTTCTGGTTTCATAGCTTCATGACATTCCTTTCGTTCACCTTGGTGGTCTATCTGCTCGTCATTTTGAGCTGTGTTAGAGTTTGTGTGTCTTTAAGGGCCTTGTATGTGTCGAGCAGCCTGCGTTCTATTGCGTGGCTACAGCCAGCATGGTGTAGTCTAGCCTTACCCGTGTCAACTGGAGTCTGTGGCTCCTCTGCCCTCACCTTGTAGAATCTGGGGGTGTCGGGGATGTGCACTTGATCAAGGTGCCACTGGTTGCCTTGGGAACCTGAGCGAAACCACAAGTTGACCTCTGACCCGTTCAGCTGACGCAGTTTGACGGTCAGGTTGCCCATGGCCTCGCCGTACATGTGCCAGAAGAATTCTAGACAGCGGCTACCCTCTCCCTGCCCCAACACACCGCCACCTTTCAGTATGTACACAGGTACTAGAGCACCATTGTAGTCTGGTTTACACATCTCTCATTCTATAGCACAAGTTTGCATATTACAGAATATAATGCTGGAAAACAAATGCAAGTAACCAATAACAACTTCTTTATCATTACAGACATTATTTGTATCCCACATTTTTCAAAACATCAATGGAAAGGATGACACAGAGACACACAGAAAGAGAGAGAGAGAGAGAGAGAGAGAGAGAGAGAGAGAGAGAGAGAGAGAGAGAGAGAGAGGAGGGGGAGAGAGTGAAACTAAAAGGAATGTGTTGCCATTTATAGTACAGTCTTTTTAGCAAGGATCACAGTATGAACACAATTTAACCAATATTTTTTGGGCAACAAAGAAATAATGATAACTGTAAGAGGAAAATCTCTAATACATATACTTAACTGAATACATCAATTGTTGTCGCAAGCTTGCTTACACACACACGCACAAATGCACACGCACACATACACACACACGCACGCACGCACGCATATACACATACGCGCGCGCGCGCGCGTTCACTCGAACTTTGTTTTGTCTACTGGTGTCACATTCCCCCTTAGAGAGAGAGAGAGAGAGAGAGAGAGAGAGAGAGAGAGAGAGAGAGAGAGAGAGAGAGAGAGAAGACAGACAGACAGACAGACAGATAGACAGAGAGAGAGAGAGAGAGAGAGAGAGAGAGAGAGAGAGAGAGAGAGAGAAGAGAGAGAGAGAGAGAGAGAGAGAGAGAGGGAGAGAGAGAGAGACAGTCGTGGGGCAGACAAATCAGTAGGCAGTCAGAAAGAAAGACAGTGAAAGAGAATCAGTAGGCAGACAAACAGACAAACGAGTAGTCAGACAGACCGACAGACCGACAGACAGGCAGGCAGAGGCAGTACCCACATGTAACAACGGCGTACTGAGGCGAGCAGTGTTCCCCCACTGCTGTGGGTGGGATGCCTCGATGTAAGCGTAAAACCCTGACAAGTAGTACACTTAGCATGAGCGTGTTTGGAGGTCATCATACATGCACCACCACATCCATATGCTACACACCCTGACAACTAATGAACAGGAACACAAAACAAGACTAATTGCTCAAATGCAAGCATGTGTGTGGACAAACCAGTCAAGGACTAGCAGACCGCAGTGTGTACACGGGACGTAATTAATGATATTAATTTTGCACATGCGCATTAAGTTGCTGGAAGTTGTGTATCGACTGTATTAATTTTTGTGTCTTGAGTTCAAAACGGTAAAGCGAGGCTAAAACTGCATTTAATCATTAGTCACTGAGAAAAGCAGAGTTCAGAGATTAGATTACCAAAGTAAGAGGATTTTTCCTCTGGAGTTGACATCAGTGCCGACTCTATCTCGCCCCCCCCCCCCCCCCCCCCAAAAGTCCTTCGGGTGACACTATAAACCGAGGTCCCGTGTGCAAACACACGCAGAACACTTAATGCACACGTTGAAACCCGTTTGCTTTTCGGAAGAGTAGGTCATTGTGTGCCAGTTGGAGCAGATTAAAACATTTACAAAACTGCAAACACACGGGGACTGGATATAAAAAAGCAAATGAGTGCTTATTCCATTATCCTCAAAATTAAAGAATGAATAAAAAAAACCCAAAACAAAACCAAAGAGTTATCATAACTATTGCTGATATAGAATTTGTCATTTATTTATTTTCATTCTTTTATATCGAGGATAATGGAATAAGCACTTATGTGCTTTTTTACATTCACTCCCCGTGCGTATGCGGATTTGTGAATTCTGTCATCTGTTCCCACCGGCACACAATGGCCTACTCTTACGAAAAGTGGAACAGGATTTAACGAATCGGCAACATTGTGTAGGAAAACACACTCTCTCTCTCCTTTATAAGGAAACAAATTACGTAACAAGTGGCTCGCGCGCGACGCACTTTCGATGGAGAACAAAGAGTTCTATGACTGGAACTGAAATTGACTTCAACACAAAAGTGGATCGGTGGTCTGGAGATACCTGCCTATTAAGCAAAAGTCTCTCTCTCCGTCCCTCTCTCTCCCTTACCATCCCCTCTCTCTCCCTCCCTCTCCCCCTCTCTCTCTCCCCCCTCTCTCTCTCCCTGCCCTCCCCTCTCTCTCTCTCCCTCCCTCTCTCTCTCTCTCTCCCTTCCCCTCTCTCTCTCTCTCTCTCCCTCCCCTCCTCTCTCTCTCCCTCTCTCTCTCCCTCTCTCTCTCTCTCTCCCTCCCCCTCTCTCTCCCTCCCCCCCTCTCTCTCTCCCTCCCCCTCTCCCCCCCCCTCACCTGACTGGCAGTCCAGAGGGTCACAGTCAGGACCGGTGTTGAAGGTCGGCGTGGCCCCTGACAAGCGTGTCCAGTTGAAGTCATCGCCGTGAGTGTTCTGCTGCATGCCGCACCAGCCCCGGTCAAAGCTGCAGTGGAAGCTGTCTGCTCCCTCACCTTCCGACACCACAGAATGCTTCAGTCACTGCTGCATTCAGCATTCAGCATGGCTGATTCAATACACATACAGCACACACAAGCAGACAACACCACAGCCAGGGAAAGGCAATCGAGCTCCAGCTTGATTTAAGCCCCACCTCGTGATGAATTTCCATTGTAGCTTAAGTTGTAGGTAAAGTCACTTTTATATTTACACACATGCAGAGAGAGAGAGAGAGAGAGAGAGAGAGAGAGAGAGAGAGAGAGAGAGAGAGAGAGAGAGAGAGAGAGAGAGAGAGAGAGAAAATGTAAATGGTGTAACAAAACAGAAGACGAATATTGTTTGCTTGATGTGTGTATATTATAGTTATGATGATTTAAGAAAGAATCTAATGTTAAAAATAAACAAATGAAAAACATGAATAATAACATTGAGAATGTGAGTACGTTTTTCAAGAACGAGGACTATCTGTTAGACATGGTCTAATATGTGCATGATTCTTTTTTTTCCAGAAGAGCGAGAGAATAGACAAATTTCATAAATATAAGAAAGAATCTACATCTTTGAGGGGATGTTGAATACAGTTATGTTGGCTGTCAAATAAAGCTCGTTGTGACCTAATGGCAAAGTATTCTGATTCTGATTCATACATAAAGTCATTTCAAGTCTGTTGTTTTTATTTATTGTTTTAATTCTTTTATATCGAGGATAATGGAATAAGCACTTATGTGCTTTTTTACATCCAGTCCCTGTGTGTATGCGGTTTGTAAATTCTGTCATCTGTTCCCACCGGCACACAATGGCCTACTCTTACGAAAAGCGGAACAGGATTTAACGTTTACGCAAGATGTTCTGCGTGCGTTGGCACACGGGACCTCAGTTTATAGTCTTATCCGAAGGACTTTTGGGACGAGTGGAGTCTGCACTGATGTTAACTCCAGGGGAAAATATCCCCCTTGAACGGGAATCGAACCCGGGTCGTCAGATTACGAGCGCAATGTTCTGAACACTAGGCTATCCGGTCCTTGTATGAGTTCCTTATCCAATACACTGCTGACATAAAAAGCAGTACGCCAGGGATAGAAAAAATACAAAGTACATATCATATGATCAAAACGAAAAAGAAGGGGAAAAGGAGGGAGAGAAAGGGGAGGGGAGAAGGAAAAAGATGAGTAGAAGAAGTAGAAGATTAATTTAATCCTTAATGGCCATGGGTAAAGAACTATTCACAACAAAGACCTTTTTACAATTCTGCAAAAAAGAAACTAAACGAAAGAAAAGAAAAACAACGGACAAAACTGTTTAAACCTCTATTTTGAAAATATTAACACATTTCAGGAAAAGAAAAAGAATAAGCATTAAACTTCATGCAACTTTATCAGAACATTCACCTAGTCACATACAGTCACACATATACAATCACACACACACACACACACACACACACACACACACACACAATGACGATGACAGCAACGACCTGTGATGATGGTTGTGAGATTCATGATGATAGTAGCGATTGTGATGCTGCTGATGCCGATATTGATGATGATCAGTGATGGCACAAGGATGATGATGATGATGATGATGATGATGATGATGATGATGATGATGATGACGCGACGACGACGACGACAACGACGATGGTGATGATGACGACGACGACGATGACGACGACGACGACGATGATGATGATGACTACGACGACGACGACGATGATGATGATGAATGTTTAGAATCTTATAAGACAGGGCCAGGCAAAACTCTTTATTTCGAGGATCGTAGTTAAGCACGTAGGAGCTCTCTTTTTTTCAACCTTCAGTTCCTTCAAGAGAGATCAAATCAAGTCAATTTCTTTTTTTCTTTTTTTAAATCAGAGAGACAGAGAGACAAGGAGAGAGACACAGAAAGACAGAGGCAGAGTGAGAGACAGAGAAACAGACATAAACAGAGAGAGAGAGATAGAGACATAGAGAGAGAGAGAGAGTTTTAGCCACTGGTCATGACCCATGATGTGAACAACTGCAGGAAATTCTCACAGCACCAACATCATCACCTGTCTGTCTGTCTCTCTCTATCTTCCTCCATGAAAAACGATCACACCAACAGACGACACTTCACACACCTTCATCTGTGTCACCTGCAGGAACGCCAGACATAGCTTTCATGACCACGCAGACGATGGCCACACCGGACAGCACGGTAATCAGGGACAGCTCTCGCACGTACATTTTACTACAGAGTCGGTTGGCTCCACACCGCTCATGCCTTCTTCTGTCGCTGTCTACTCTGGTCTGCCTCTATTCTGCCGCCGCTTCCAAACTTGTCATCAGAGTCGGCCGGCCGTCCACACGACGGATGTGTCATCCCGGCCCTGTCTCTCAGGACACCTCCTGCATCCGGACACGTTTCCTGGGAGATCTATCTCTGGGCCGCACACGTTCCTTCGTGGACACACCTACAGTGAGCAGAGCAGAGACCAGGAAGACAGCCGACCTCGCTGTCCTGCCTTGTCTTTTCTTCTGTGCTCTCAGCCGGCTCATCCCTTTGTGTCTGCGGTATAGTCTGGGGTGAGGGAGGGCGTTAGTAAATGAAACTGTGTGGTTTTGTCCACAGCGGTTATTCTTCTGCAATACGTTCCATGACCTTTAGTTTCAGAAGCGAGAACCACCCTACTCCTCTCAGCTCTCTCTCTCTCTCTCTCTCTTCTCTCTCTCTCTCTCTCTCTCTCTCTCTCTCTCTCTCTCTCTCTCTCTCTCTCTCCAGCCAGTCTAGCACTAGTTTGCAGTATTCCAATGCCATATTTGCTCACGTCTGACCAAAAGACGGAAGACATAATTATTCAAAACATTTTGAACTATTCTTATGGTGACTCGTTACAACAACATGTTTGTGAAACAGCGTATTGAGCTATATACAATGATTAAAAATGGTATTGGAAATTCAGTGAATGAAACCTATAGTGGGTGAATAAAACGTAAACTGATGACTTTATTCTTGAGAAAACATATACAAGTACTTGTGAATACTTCAGCTGGAACTAAACATTTACAAAGTAATAACATTATGACATGTGCAAGAGTAGAGTACAGTGAAGTACATCTCCTTATGATGCAAGAACAGAATACAATGAAGTACATCTTATGATGCAAGAACAAAATACAACGAAGTACATTTTCTTATGATACAAAAAAAGGCACTGCAAACATCAGTCTCACTATGGAATGCAGAAAGAAGCATCTTCCTCTTCATCATGGTTCAAGAAATCTCTGCCTAAGAAAACAACTGACATCATCGTCATTATCACATCATTGTCATAATCATCATCATCAGGTATATTTGTAATAGTATTGGAAAACATGGCTCCTTTCAATATATTCTTGCCGTAAGGTACTATGGCAGCAATTAATGACTGGCCTGTTTGTCATCTGACATGTCTGTGCAGGGAGGGAGAATTCAATGGTAGATTGTCCTGTGTGCGATCTATCCTTCACTGAGGCCACGGATCCAGTCTCCGTTCAAGTGTCCTTTGGAGAGGCTGTTCCACCTGTAGAGGCTGTTCTACCTGTAGAGGCTGTTCCACCTGTCACCTGTAGAGGCTGTTCCACCTGTAGAGGCTGTTCCACCTGTAGAGGCTGTTCCACCTGTCACCTGTAGAGGCTGTTCCACCTGTAGAGGCTGTTCCACCTGTAGAGGCTGTTCCACCTGTAGAGGCCGTTCCACCTGTAGAGGCTGTTCCACCTGTAGAGGCTGTTCCATCTGTAGAGGCTGTTCCACCTGTAGAGGCTGTTCCACCTGTAGAGGCTGTTCCATCTGGAGAGGCTGTTCCACCTGTAGAGGCTGTTCCACCTGACGTCTGATGTATGGAAGACAGGCTGTGCCACCGGAAGTGTTAGATGCACTTGCTCTCCTCCCCCGAAAGCCCTTTGAATGAGGCTATAAACCAAAGTCCAGTATGTAAAGGCATGTAGAACATCTGGCACACACATGAAAACCCCTTCGCTTTTTCCACAAGAGTAGGCCAGTACTGGCTGTTGGGGTGGATGACATCAACATACCCAGCATGCACACTGATACTGGGAGTGGGCTCCTCTAGGTTCAATGTACTGACGACACACGTTCTAGATCATTGAGTGAGGTGCCCCACTTATTCTTCAAACAGTTGCGGGAGGAATAACTCCCCATTCACCATCTGGTCATGACAACAAGAAATTGCGAAATGAATTTTTGTTACATAGGCTTCAACTATTTTTCAGACTCTGTTGTTTTTCCAATCCCTGTTCCTTCTCTGTGGGTTTCACAGATCCTGCTTTTGACAGTTTGTGGAGAAGATACTGATCCCTACCCCCCACCATTCCCCACGTCATGCGCCACATAGAACCCTACTATACATACTGTGGGAGGCTGGGAATTGTCCGCACTTAAGCTTGCTGTGGTTGTCACAGGTCTGAATGTATTGAAGTGTCATTCTCACCGTTATATGCACATAAAAACAGACTCAGCTGGAGCGAACTGTCGGATCAATTGTATTTTGGTTGAAAACACCAGTTTCGTCAGTGTGTGTGTGTGTGTGTGTGTGTGTGTGGTGTGTGTGTGTGTGTGTGTGTGTGTGTGTGTGTGTGTGTGTGTGTGTGTGTGTGTGTGTGTAAGAATAAGTGAGTAACTGTAAAGATGAACAACCACAGCCACGTTATGTGTATCATCCAAATAAGCTACAATAACAAATCAACGAGAAATGTACACAAGCAACAGAAACATTAAGAAATTTGTTCTTAGATAGATGGCTTGATGAAAAAAAGCAAATCCATTGCTTATTCAATGTACCATCTGGAAATAAAAATTTGACTTGACTTGACTTGACTTGACTTGAAAACATTAAAAACTTCAGATTCAAGAGTTGGGAGACTAACTATAGCATAATAATCAACTGTTGAACTTACCACACCCACCTGATGCGGATAAAGGCAATAATAATATAGTAAGTACAACAACAACAATATCAACAACAACAACAACAATAACAAAGACAGGGTGTTGTGGTGGTGGGAGCTGTGCGGAAGACCTCAGGAAAGCCCTCCAGATATGTGGGTCAGATTGGACAGCGCTTCACACACAGCTGTCCATTGTCAGCAGCGTTTCATGTTGGCTGACCGACATCACTTCAGCCTGTCTGTCTACACTGATAGTGAACTGCGCCCGCTCTGCCCTCGGCTTCCCCCCTGTGCCAGTGTATACCAAGTTGATGGGTGTGATTTCTCCACTTATCTATTTCATTTCGACGTATCAGACGTCATGAGTTTCTGTGAATGTGATGGTTGGATACGGGATAGCCTGGTGGTTAGAGCTATGCGCATTGCGCTCGTAATCTGCTGACCCAAGTTCGAATCTCGTTCAAGAGAATTTTTCCTCTGGAGCTAACATCAGTGCCGACTCCACTCCCCCGAAAAGTCCTTCGGATGAGACTATAAACCGAGGTCTGGTGTGCGAATGCATGCAGAACATCTTGCGCACACGTTAAAACCAGTTCCACTTTTCGGAAGAGTAGGCCGTTGTATGCCCGGTGAAGAACGGATTGACAATTATAAAACTGCGTACACACGGGGACTAGATGTAAAAACAAAACATGTGTGCTTATTCCATTATCCTGGAAATAGCGGAATAAAAGAAAGAAAAGAGAGAAATGAGATCTTAAACATACATGTTCCCTTTTCGAGCTCCCTCCCCTGTCCTCCTCCTCCCCTCAGCCAGTGTGTTCGCGGTCAAGCTTCCAGGCTTATTTCAGGAAAGTCTCTGTCCACAGCTGACTGGGAGTGTGTGCTTCACCACCAGCACCCCAGCCTCCCACAACACCTCCACTCCTCAAGTCCAAGCAGCATTGCACGCCATTAAACAGTTTGATAACCTGTTTCATGAATAGTCCCAAACAAGATTTTTTTGGAGAAATACACTATCCTACGTCTACTCTTCTGTCCATTTTCATTTTTAAAAAATCATATTATGTTCCTCGGCGAGAGCTCCGCGCCAGCCTTCACGAATAGTGAGATTTGGCGTATGCGACAGTTTTCATCCACCATTGAGGTAGCCGCATTCCGACTTCGGGAGTAATGTCTATACACGCCATCTTTGTGCATTTGTCTTTTTTTAAAATGTTGTAATACTTTCCTACCGGCACGAAATGGCATACTCTTTCAAAAGGCGGAACTGGTTTTATCGCGTGCGCAAGATATTCTGCGTGCGTTTGCACACAGGACTTCGGTTTATAGTCTCATCCGAAGGATTTTGTGGGCAGTTGAATCAGTCCTGAAGTTAACTCCAGGGGAGAAATCCCCTCAAACGAGTGTCTCCACGGTGGCTCGATCCCGGGCTGTCAGATCAGGAGCGTAGTGCTCTAACCACTGGAATATTCCGTCCCCCCCCCCCCCCCCCCCAACAACTATTATGATTTAAGTTATAACATTAATGTAAAATTACTTCATACAATAAATAGGAAAGCTGTGCATAATATGTAAGGATATGTGAGCGCTAATTGTTTAATAGTAGCTAGTAGGAAAAGATTAAAACAATGAAACGTGGAAACAACCCTCACGAATTCCACAATTTAATACAAGGAAGCAAGCACTGACAGCCAAACACTCAAAAGATCGTCTTGTTTTCTGACACAAGTAAAAGTCGTTAGCTTAGATGGACAACATTAATTTCATGTCTGCACAGCCCCTGTGCCGGCGGGGCTATAAACAGTATGACTAATTTAGAGTGACTTTTTTGTGTTTCTCTCTCTCTTTCTCTCTCTCTCTCTCTCTCTCTCTCTCTCTCTCTCTCTCTCTCTCTCTCTCCTCTCTCTCTCTCTCTCTCTCTCTCTCTCTCTCTCTCTCCTCTCTCTCTCTCTCTTTTCTCTCTCTCTCTCTCTTTCCTCTCTCTCTCTCTCTCTCTCTCTCTCTCTCTCTCTCTCTCCTCTCTCTTCTCTCTCTCTCTCTCCTCTCTCTCGTTCCTGGGCTCTAGCTCCAAAGTTCACCAGTAGTTAGATTTTTGTGCATGCGACCATGTTCTCCCACACCATTCAGGTAGCCGCATTCTGACTCCGGGGATGGTGAGTGATTTGAAATGTACACACATTTACCGAATATCTGCATCGTAAACTGTGGGGATGTACATGACATTACAAAGAGACATTTATTTCAATTCAGATTCCAAGGATTCAATTCAGATTCCAATGAATCAATTCAGATTCCAAGGATTCAATTCAGATTCCAAGAAGATCCTGTTTTCTTTGACCGGCAACAGTTGTTTTGAGTGTCCATCTGATACATTCGTCATCTGTTGTGACGGCTTTTTCCCTGCATTACGATGGTCGCGTCGAATGACTGACTCTGATTTCTCTTCAACTTGTTGTAGCCAGCTTTCTGCACAGCTCTTGTCGGCCCCAGTGTGATCTTTAGGACTGGCTGCACTGTGGGGGTAAAAAGTAAAGTAAAGGTGTCCCATAACCTATAGGGTCGTCAGGGAGTGAGGCACTTCAAATCACAAAATAAACAGCGAACACTTCTCAAAGGGCCAGCATATTGAGGGCGGCGCACGCTCATCTCCTCTCCCTCGCTGCTTTACCTTCCCTGACCCTAAAGAGGCAGGTGCCCATTTACAGCTAGGTGATTGAACTGGAGGACTGTGCTGAAGCCAAGGCACGCAAATGGTCACCCATCCAAGTGGTAACCACGCTGGACGCTAACCTTAGCTGGAGGACAGCGAGTGCTCTGACCACTGAGCTATCCCGTCACACTGTGGGGGACAGAAGTGACTATCATAACAGTTGCTTTCTCCGGGAGTACTAAGTCTTGTTTGGCAATAGTTCTTTTCGTTTCATTTGATTTTAATTTCTGAGGAAAGAACATACTGTATGGCTTTTATGGTCGACAGAAGGACTCATAATCAATGGACTGAATATTTTTTAATGATTTTGTGAAGGGCCAGACATCTTTGTCGTTGAAGGGTGATGCAGTTTGACTTTGTCAGTAGTTCATAGAAAACGACACTCCTCTGCAGGTAAAGGAGTCTACCTCACTTGATGTATTTTTTAACAAACTAAGAAATAGAAAAAGAGCCTAATTCTAAAATATTTACAAACTAAAATCAGGGGGGAAAACCCATTCAAATCACATAGGTCTGTGTTTCATAATGTTTGAGCTGGAGAACATTGACTTGACAATACGGAAACTATGCAAACTGCAACATACCATCAGTGCCACTGCAGAAAGCCTGAACGACACAGGGAAGAGTACCCAAGAACAAGCATAACCCGTGTACCGTTCATTAGCATGGAAACAAAAAAAGTTGAATAAACAAAACGAAAAAGCAATTTCAAATCACAAACTAATAAGCGAAATTCGGACGAAAATGCAACAAATGTAGTATGTTGATGCTTTTGGTCCTGTGGCCTTTGATTAACATTGCTACTAAAGAAGGGAAGAGAAAACAAAAGCAATGAACGCCAAACAGATACAGTTGTGATGAAGCTAAGTGTAAGAAACCTCGGGTAACAAGAACACATAGAAAAGGCCAAAGGTGCAGCAAACTGATTGGCCGCATGAGCAGAGGAAACACGGTGATGGTGACAATGTAGTGGTGTTCGCTGCTATGATGATCAGTGCTGGCGATGATGATGATGATGATGATGATGATGATGATGATGATGATGACGATGATGATGATAATGATGATGATGATGATGACTGATGTCTGTGTATGTGTCTGAAATTTGTGTGTGTATGTGTTTGTGCTTGTGTGTATGTGTATGTCTCTGTGTGTGATTGTGTGTGTGATTGTGTGTGTTTGATTGTGTGATTGTGTGTGTGTGTGTGTGTTTATACTCACTAGGCTCCAGCTGTACAAGGCTGGAGCAGGGGCCAATCAGCAGGTCGTCCACAGCTATGTCGCTATGGTAACCACTGCCCTTCACCGCCTCCAGCACCATCTGTGCACACACACACACACACACACACACACACACTATCAAAATAGATGGACGTTATGTACAGATATGCGTAATGGTAGCACCCTTGTAATTGAATGTCAATTAAACATGTTTTAGACATAAGTTGTATTGCGAAGTTATTCAAACAGCAAATATACGACGTTTATTGCAGAAGTCATTCAAACAAAACTGAAATAATACAGCTTACTTCAGGAAAGATAATTCAGATCTAATTTAGATGTAAATTTGGCTACACACCCTTCAAACAATCTTTGAACGTTTGAGAATTTAGAGGGAGCCTGATTTCTGTTTGTCTGATGTACGTTTCCAGACATTTTAAAAAGCTGGTTTTTCGGTTGTGAGAATGTTTATAGTTCTCTAACTTTTCTCTTCCAAAAGCAAAGGAAGTAACGCCATATAAAGTAACGGCTGTATTTCTACGTCATTTTTATATCTAAAGATAGGTGGACCGCACAGTCAACTTTTTAATTGGCTAGTGACAGGTAGCTTTGAAAGCCATGGTCATTGCAAAGCACTCCTGTCTGATACATCATGGGCTTGAGCCCATGGAAGGCAGCTGTCTGGGGGAAGGTGTTCTTGCAACCTTGCCACTCTTACCTAGACCCGGCTGCATTGTGAACTCAAGGCAAACACTGGGACCATACAATAATTATTGCGAACAAAGGCAAGGTTAAGAATGTTGCCAGAATTAATTATCATCTGCTTTCATCTGTTGGTGCGACAACCTTAGTGCTAAAAACAAGAATAGTCTTCGGAGAATTGTTAAAATCTGCTCAAAAATACTTGGAGAAGAACAAAGAGATCTCAAGTCGTACTGCGATCAGCAGCTTGTGCGCAAAGCAACTGCCATCTTGGCTGATCCTTCCCATGCTATGTCTTCGGAATTTCAGTTGTTGCCTTCGCAAGAAGAAACAGCAAGCAGGTGGTGAGAGCAGCAAAGGAGGCTTCATGGGAAAAGTATGGCGAAGAACTTAGCGAAATGTGTAAACACTCCCCAAGAGAGTTCTACAAAAGTGTAAAAGCCATGCGAATACGGGACGAACCCTTTGACCCCACCACTGCGGTCAACGATGCGAACGGACAGCCACTGCAGGAAGAGGATGAGATCATACAGAAATGGGAAGATTACTTTAAAGACCTTCTAAACCCATCAGGGGTGACTGGCACACAATCACAAGTCACTCCCAACCACCCAGACCACTCCGAACCCACCATCTTGGAATGTAAAGTAAGAAGGGCCATCAAGATTAGCCCTAAAGGAAAGGCAGGAGGTGCAGATGGCATAACATCAGAAGCCATCCTGGCCTGTGGAGAGTAAAGGTAAAGGAGTCCCATAACCTATAAGGTCGTAGGGGAGCGAGGCGTCAGACACCTCACTTCTCTAGGGCCAGCATGTTGAGGGCGGCGCCCATCTCCTCTCCCTCGCTGCTTTACCTTCCCCGACCCTAAAGAGGGCAGGTACCCATTTACAGCTGGGTGAACTGGGGGAACTGTACTGAAGCCAAGGCGCGCAAACGGTCACCCATCCAACTGGTAACCACGCTCGACGCTGCTTAACTTGGCTGGGAGACTGGAGTCAAATGGATCGCAACCATCTTCCAAAAGGCATGGGAGGAAAGAAGAGTTCCAGAAAACTGGCAGAACGCTATTGTAGTGCCAAAATGGAAAAAGAAGGGCAGTAAAAAGGACTGTAGTAACTACAGGGGCATTTCACTCCTCAACCATGTAGGAAAGATGTATGCAAAAATCCTAGAGCAGCGCTCCAGAGCAAAAGCAGAACACCTACTGTGTGACGCTCAGTTCGGCTTCAGGAAAGGGAGAGGCTGTACTGACGCGATCTTTGCTCTGAGACAAGTGAGTGAGAGAGCTCTTGAGTACAATCAAGCACTCCACCTAGTATTTGTTGACCAAGAAAAGGCATTTGACAGAGTAAACAGAGATAAGCTCTGGAGGGTATGACATCAAGGGGCAGCTCTTAGATAACATCAGAGCTGTATACAACAACAACAAGAGCGCAGTTCGCATTCCAAGTGGACTTTCCAACTGGTTCCCTGTGACGTCAGGGGTGAGACAGGGCTGCGTCCTTTCCCCTCTGCTCTTCTTCATGTATATGGACCAGATCACAAAGGAAGCCAACTCAGACCTGAAGGCACTCAACGAACTTCTGTTTGCTGACGATCAAGTCATGATCAATGATAACGAAGACAAGCTGCAAGAGCACACAGACCAGCTCAATACATGCTGTGAAACCTATATCATGAAAATCAGCGTAAGACCGAAGCCATGACAGTCAGTAGAACTCCAGAAAAGCTTAAAATCAACATCAACGGAGCCCAACTTAAGTGGACGACTGAATTCAAGTACTTAGGCAGTATATTCACAGAAGATAGAAAACTGAACAGAGAAATAGAAACACGCTGTCAAAAAGCAAACGCAGTCAGCTATCAACTTGCCCCACTTCTGCGACATCCTAACATCCCTATGAGCACCAAGGCAACGCTGATCAACGCCACCTTCCTGCCAACTCTCACTTACCAGTGCCAGATATGGCCCCTGACAAAAGCCCTGGAGCAGAAACTGGTAACGTGCGAGATGAAGTGCTTGAGGAAAGCCGTCAACAAGACCAGGAGAGACGAGATAAGAAACGAGGTGATCAGAGACATGGTAGGAGCCACACCCGTCCTACACCATATTGAACAACAACGAACCAAGTGGTTCGGGCACCTGACATGGATGCCGCCAAACCAGCCAGCCTTGCGTGCTTACAACTTGAGGTACTCTGGCACGAGGGCCAGAGGTAGACCCAGGCGACGCTGAAGTGATTCTGTGGCAGAAACACTGAAAGTCCATGGATTGTGCCTCCTCCAAGCTACCCGCCTTGCAGCAGACAGTTATATCTCCCCGCGACGCCACAGAGTACAAGCGGAAGGAAAAAGTAAAGTAGAGTAAGTAAGCCTTCAGGACGCCGTTTTCGGTGCTCCAACAGTAAAGCAAATAGAAAAAGAAATTCTTTTGTTCCAGTAGTCATTCGAGTACTAAATTCAAAACAGCACTAACCAAACAGTTTTACATTCTCTGATATATCTCCCTGGTTGTCAAGTGTGCGTGGGTGTGTGGTCATGAAAATAAGTACTCCTCTATCTTACTTTTGGCTTAAATGATTTTTAAATTGTGTGTGTGTGCGTAAGTTTATGTCTTTACTAGTCAATGGTCATTATGGTGCGCGCGCGCGCGCGTGTGTGTATGTGTGTGTTTACTAGTCAATAGTCTTTATAAAATTGTGTTCATATATTGGTGCGTGTGTATGGCTGTGCACATGTGTGCATGCGTGTGTGAGTGCACGTGTGCGTGCACACGTACGTAATAAGTTCTTATGGCTTTTCCAATCAATGTTTTTTTGTTTTTTTTTGTTTGTTTCTTTATTTGGGTTTTTTTTACAACATTGTATGCCTACATTGGCGTCTGTGGGTATGTGTGTGTATGTGTGTGTGCGTGCATACGCTGTTCGTGTGTGTGCGCGCGCCTGGGTTTGTGTGTGGGTGGTATATATATATATATTTTTTTTTAAAGTTATCTTGGAATGTTCATAACAATTTGAAATGCATTTTCCTCGTGTCTTTTGAGATAATTATACGTATCAATGTGCCTGTCAGTATTGTAATTACCCTTCATGGGATGATTAAAGTGTTTTTGACTGGACTGGACTGGACTGGACTGGACTTGACTAGACCTGACTTGACTTGATTTGACTTGACTCAGCTCTGGGTATCTGTTTCTGTAGCTGTCAGGCCTGACTGAGGCCAGAGTGTTCTACGACACTAAGCTGCTCAAAGCTGCCCTGTTCACGTGGTCTCCAGCTTGGACTGACCTCTGCAGTACCTTGGGTAACCTATCCTGAAATTCTGTGCTAGGAATTCTCTCTTTTCAATCCCTCTCTTTGTTTCTGCCTTGATCCCTTTCTTTCTGTCACTTCCTTCTTGTCTATTTTCTGCTTTCTAGGTCTATTCTCCTGCCTTTTTTCCAGGAAGACTCAAAAGATAAGAATTATTTCTTACGCCGAAGTCGGATGTGCAGGGTCTGACTTATTAGGCGCTTAACGGCAGTGCAACTCGTTTTTGCTCATATGACAAACAACAATAGTTGCTGTCTGAGCGTTCGACGACGACGAAAAAGAAGAACAAGAACAGGAAGAGCAAGAACAAGAAGAGTAATAACAAAAAGAAGAACAAGAAGAAGAATTCATCTTCTTTGTGGGTATCGGACAAAAAGGGTCCCTGGTAATCATCTTTTAAGAGCAATTGGCCCCAAATGTCCATGTGTACATTGCCAGTCAGGACCTAGAAATAAAGTGAATGTTGTGTCGACTAAGCAATCATCACAATTAGCAGATTGAAGGATAGAGATGGTGATGACAGAGGTGGTGATCATAGAGATGATACTGATAAAAAGTGGTGATGATGATGATGACAATAGCTGGTGGCGGACAGCGCTAACGTAACTAATTTCCCTTCCTCCATGGCCACGCCACAAACACCACACCACGCCACACCACACCACAAACACCACACCACACCAACCACACCACACCACAAACACCACACCACACCACACCACACCACGCACACCACACCACACCACACCACGCCACACCACGCCACACCACACCACGCTACACCACACCACACCACACCACTTCACACCACACCACTTCACACCACACCACACCACAGCACAGCACAGCACACCACTTCACACAGCACCACTTCACACCACACCGCACCACACCACACCACTTCACACCACACCACACCACAGCACAGCACACCACTTCACACCACACCACACCACAAAACCACACCACACCACACCACACCACACCACAACACAAACACCACACCACACCACGCCACAACACAAACACCACACCACACCACACCACGCCACAAACACCACACCACACCACACCACACCGCACCGCACCGCAACACGCCACGCCACACAACACCACACCACACCACTCCATACCACACCGCACCACACCGCACCACACCACACCACACCACAAACACCACACCACACCACAAACACCACACCACACCACTTCACACCACACCACACCACACCACTCCACACCACAAACACACACCACACCACACCACATACACCACTTCACACCACACCACACCACTTCACAACACACCACACCACACCACAAACACCACACTACACCACACCACGCCACGCCACAAACACCACACCACACCACGCCACGCAACAAACACCACACCACACCACGCCACGCCACAAACACCACACCACACCACACCACACCACACCACAAACCACACCACACCACACCACACCACACCACACCACAAACACCACACCACACCAACACCACACAACACCACACCACACACCACACCACACCACACCGCACCACACCACACCACACCACACCGACCGCACCGCACCACAAACATCACTTCACACCACACCACACCACACCGCATCACACCACGCCACACCACAACCACACCACACCACAAACACCACACCACACCACTTCACACCACACCATTCACACCACACCACACCACACCATTCACACCACACCACACCACACCACCCACACCACAACACACCACACCACGCCACACCGCACCACACACACACCACCACACACCACACCACACCACAACACCACCCACACACACACCACACCACACCCACTCATCACCACCCACCAACACCACACACCACACTACACCACTTCACACCACACCACACCACACCACTTCACACCACACAACACACACCACACACTTCACACCACACACCACACCACCCACACCACATCACACCACACCACTTCACACCACACCACACCACCAACGCCACACCACCACCACACCACTCCACTCCACACCACACACACACACCACACACACACACACACACAACCACACCACACCACACCACACCACACCACACCACACCACACCAACCACACCACACCACACACACCACACCACACCACACACCACACCACAACACACAACACCACACCACACACACAACACTTCACCCACCACTCACCACCACACCACACCACACCAAACACCACACCACACCACACCACTCACACAACACTCACAACCACAACCACAGCACAACCACTCACACACCACACACCACTTCACACCACACCACACCACACCATCACACCACACCACACCACTCCCAACACACACCCACCAACACACCACACACCACACCACACCACACACACCACACACCCACACCACACCACACCACACCACACCACAACACACACACACCACACCACACCACACCACTATCACACCACACACCACACAACACACCAACAACACCACAACCCACCACACACACAACACACACCACACCCACACCACTTCACACACACAACACACACACACCACCACACCACACCACACCACACACACCACCACACACACCACACCACACCACACACACCACACCACACCACAACACAAACAACCACCCACCACACACACAACCCCCACACCACACTTACACCACACCACACACACCACCACCACACCACCACCACACTCACACCACACACCACACACACCAACTTCACCCACAACCACACCACACCACAACCAACCACACCACACAACACACAAACCACACACCCACACCACAACACCACCACCACATCCACACCACACCACGACACCACACCAACAACCACAACCACACACCACATCACAACACAACACCACAACCACACACACACCCACACCACACCACACACACACAAACACACACCACACCACCAACTCACACCACTTCACACACACTCACACCACACCACACCACACCCACTCACACACACACACACCACAACCACACCACACATTCACACCACACACACCACACCACCACCACTTCCACACCACAACTCACCCCCCACCCCCCCACCCACACCACCCCCCACATCCCCACCACCACCACACCACCACCCCACACACCACCCCCACCACCACACCCACACCACACACCCACCACACACTCACACCACACCTCACCACACCACACCACACCACACCACTTCACACCACACCACTTCACACCACACCACTTCACACCACACCACACCACACCACACCACACCAGGCAGGAACACTTGACTGCGGCGTGGTAGCAGGACAGTGATGAAACACGGCGCTGACCGCTCTGACCTTTGGCAATGCCCTGCACTGGCTGACTGCACCGCCCCATGGCCAGGGCATCAGCCCACAGGACAGCCCAGAGGACACAGCCCTTCCCTGACGGCCCGGTACACGCTGGCTGCCCACTCCTGGCCGGAACCCTGACAGCCCTCTGATACTGCTGCTGCCAAGCATCCAGCATCTTCACGCTGTGCGTCAAGCCCTCTCCATCTCTGTCGTCATCACCTCTCTGTCCACCTCTCTGTCTGGCCGGCTGCCTGCCTTGACCACTTCTGCTCGTCCAGTCCAGCCACTTGGGGCTTGTTGATGACTGATTGTGGTTTTTTTCTTTTCTGGTGGGTGGTTTGTCGGGGGTATGGGTACATGGGTGTTTAGTTGTTATGGCGAAAGATAAAGCTAGCCACCATTTTCTACGCTTTTCCCAGACAAGTTTTTCATACTGAGCACATATTATGCATGCGTATGCACACACGCACACGCGCAAACATACACAGACACATTCACACACACGCACGCGCGGGCACACACAAACAAACATACGCGCGTGCGCACACACACTCACACACACATGCGCGCACTACACAATTTATTACACACGCACACATACACACAGACATAAACACACACACACACACAGAGTCGCACGCATGCATGCACGCACATACACACATACACAAACAGACACATGCTCTCTCTTTCTCTTTCTCTTTCTCTCAGTAAAGACAGGCTGGAGACTAATTCAAGGGAAACGACTCACTTGGAAGATGCCTTGTGAGGGCAGAGTGATGGCCGCCAGTTGCCAGTCCCTGCCCTGCTCCCCCTGCACGGAGAAGAGCAGCAGGTCAGGGGGGCGCGAGCTGCCGCTCTGTCCCCGCTGGTACACGTTGAGCGCGCCCATGTCTTTGCCGTGCATGCAGTAGTAGAACCTGCAGTCAGCACAGCACAGCATGCAGCGAGCCAGCTAGCTCACAGACAGAGACGGGAGAGCCTGGTGGTTGAGTAATGCGCTCGTGATCTGCCGGTTCGGGTTCGACTCTCGTTCAAGAGGATTTTTCCTCTGGAGTTAACATCAGTGCCGACTCCACTGTCCCTAAAAGTCCTTCGGATGAGACTATAAACCGAGGCCCTGTGTGCGAACGCACGCAGAACATCTTGCGCACACGTTAAAACCCGTTCCGCTGTTCGTAAGAGTTAGGGCATTGTGTGTTGGTGGGAACGGATGACAAAGTTTACAAAAATGCATACACTCGGGGACTAGATGTGAAAAAGCACATGATTGTTTCTTCCATTATCCTCGTAATAAAAGAATAAATAAAACTACAGAAAAAGAAAACTGGACTGCTGCTGGCAGTAGTTCAACCACACACTCACAATTGTCACTCATGTCTCCTTCCTCACACCGGTAATCACTACCAGAATGTAGGTAAAGGTAAAAGGTAAAGGTGTCCCATAACCTATGTGATCGTAGGGGAGCGAGGTGTTAGGGAACTCAGCTTTTCCAGGGAACAGCATATTGAGGGCTGCGCCCATCTCCTCTCCCTCGCTGCTTTACCTTCCCTGACCCTAAAGAGAACAGGAACCCATTTACAGTTGGTGAACTGGGGGACTGTACTGAAGCCAAGGGGAGCAAAAGATCACCCTCCCACTTGGTAACCACGCTCGATGGTGCTTAACATTGGAAAACGAGTGCTCTGACCACTGAGCTATCCCGTCCACTTAATGTAGATACACTTTAAAGAAGTTTGCGTGTGTGGCTGTTATCAAGTATCCTATACTATTATAGTTGTCCAAACTTCGATTTCAGAGGACTTGTTCTCCTTTAATGGAGAGTGCAAGTTGTTATGCCAAGAGTTCATCATGGACGAAAACAATCTCACGATAATATTTGAAAGCAGAACATTGCACTGTATGCTTTGCTTCCATCTGTAGCTGACACAGCTTATAATCTGGGCCATATTCCATATATATAGATGCCAAACTCCTGTCTGCATGTATCTTTACGCAAGCTTGCGTACATTAGCTCTCGTCACTCTGAACAGACATGCAGTGTCATGTCCAGTCCA
>CM054134.1:64195340-64203402 GCA_028751875.1 Rapana venosa
TGATCAGCACAGTTCTTTCACCATCTTCTACTCCTGATTTACCATCCAAACTCTTGTCTGTTCTTCCGCTAGCGGCATCTCCACCATCGCCTTCGTCCTCCTCCTCTGATGCTATTCCAAACTCACCACTTTCATCTTCAACCTCTCCACCTCCTTCAGATCTCCTTCAAGTTTGTTTGTTCAATGTGCAGTCTGTCTGTCCAAATGGAAAAGCCGATTACATATCTGATTTCATCTCTGAAAAAAACATTGACTTAACCTTCCTCACCGAAACTTGGCTTAAACCACATGGCCATGAGCCAAAAATAAAACAGCTGACTCCTCCTGGATATAAAACCATTTCTTTCCCCCGACTCTCTCGAGGAGGTGGGATTGCCATCATTCTCAAAGACATATTGGAACCATCTCTTTCTTTCAGTCACAACCTTCAATTCTCACATGAATCTTTTGAAGTTTGCGAAATCAATCTCAACCTACCTGGCCACTCTATTACTATCTGCTGCCTTTACCGTCCACCTCCCAGCCGTAAAAACAACCTAACATCTTCTCTTTTTCACCAAGAATTCCAGTCACTCCTCGACCACTACAGCCTCTCTCCCACTAAACTTATAATTCTTGGTGACTTCAACTTCCATTTCGACAACCAGTCTTCTCCAGATGTCAAACGTCTTTCTCTTTCTCTGTCCAACCATTCTCTCTCTCAACTGGTAAACGAAGCAACGCACAGATCTGGTCATATTTTAGACTGGCTGATTACTAATGCTTCATTCAATCTTGTCACATCTGTTTCTGTCACCGACGAACTGCATTCTGATCATTCCGCCATTCTTTTCCATCTCAACATCACAAAACCTGTCAGAAAGAAGAAATATGTTACTCGTCGTAATCTTAAGGCCTTAGACATTCATACCTTCTCTTCCCAAGCTTCCGAACGTTTTTCACAAACCTCTGACCACACTGACCTCTCTGATCACTATAACACTATTCTCCGCCAACTGCTTGATGAGCATGCACCTTCTACTGATCGTCTCCTCCCTGACAGACCCTGTGCGCCATGGTATACCCAAGACATCTTGATAGCGAAGCGCAAACGCCGGAAACTAGAACGGCAGTGGCGGAAGTCAAAAACCGAAATCAACAAACAGCTTTTCCGAAAACAAATAAACAAAGTCAAACTCTTAATCCATTCAGCAAAGACAGACTACTACTCTTCCCAAATTCTCTGTGCTACATCCATAAAATCTCTTTTTTCCCTCACCTCAAATCTCCTTGGATCTGCAAAAACAACTCCTCTGCCTAACACCCACAGCCTGTCTGAACTTCCATCCATATTTTCTGCCTTCTTTTCAGATAAAGTTCGAAACATACGCTCCAGACTTGATCAAACTCAATTCCAGCCTGCGCCTCCTGACCCCCAGTTCACTGGCACTCCTCTCTTTTCCTTCCATCCCACAAGTGAAAAAGAAATCATGACAATTCTGAAGGAAATGACTATAAAATCATGCGACCTTGATCCCATACCTGCTCCTGTTTTCTCACAATGCCTTCCACAACTTGTGCCTATTATCACTAAAATAGTAAACTCATCTCTTTAGTCAGGAAATTTTCCATCAGCTCTTAAAACAGCAATAGTCACACCTCTACTGAAAAAGCACGACCTCGATCCCAACATTCTGAAGAATTATAGGCCTGTCTCAACTTACCCTTTATCTCTAAAGTACTAGAAAAAGTTGTTCTCAAACAGCTCAAAAAGTCACCTTCATTCCAATGATCTTCTTCCCACTTTTCAGTCTGCCTATCGCCCCAACCACAGCACCGAAAACCACCCTAGTCCATACTTTAGATACACTTCTACTTGCTTCTGATGCAGGAAAAATCTCCCTCCTCACTCTTCTTGACTTATCTGCAGCCTTTGATACCATAGATCACTCAATTCTTCTTTCTCGCCTCCAAAATACGTTTGGTATTAATGGCACAGCCCTCACCTGGTTTACTTCATACCTCACAGACCGGTTCCAGAAAGTTATTGTAAACAAAATTCAATCAAAACCTGTCAAAATGGAATGTGGAGTCCCGCAGGGATCAGTCCTGGGCCCTGTTCTCTTTACTCTATACAATGCTCCACTCTCAATATAATAAACAACCACCCTATTGATCATCATTTCTATGCCGATGATACTCAACTTCAGTGCAGCAATACTGTTGAAAACTTCCTTCCCTCTTGACAAATATGTCCTACTGCCTTCAAGACATTCAAACTGGATGACTCAGAACAAGTTACAACTTAAATGCCGATAAAACCGAAGCCATGCTCATAGGGACCCAACATAAACTTTCCTCTATCACAAAAACTTCAATAGAATTCGGCAATACGTCAGTTCCTTTGTCCAACTCTGTGAAGTATTTAGGAGTAGTTCTTGACAACACACTCTCTATGAAAAAATTCATCACCCAGACCTGCCAGTCTTGCTACTATCAATTACGGCGCGTAAGCGCGATTCGCAAGTATCTCTCCACTGATGCAACTTCCAAGCTTGTCACATCTCTTATTCTTTCACGTTTAGACTACTGTAATTCTCTTTTGGCTGGCCTACCAGCATCATCTATCCACTCTCTTCAACGCATACAAAACTCTGCAGCTCGACTGGTCGTAAGAAAGAAAAAATCTGAACACATCACTCCTCTTCTGCGATCTCTTCACTGGTTGCCTGTCTCACAAAGACTGCAGTATAAAATCAATACCCTCTGTTTCAAATGTCTCCACAAATCTGCACCCTCTTATCTCTGTAACTGTCTTCACCTGTACACTCCATCCCGTTCCCTTCGTTCAGCCGCAGATACTTTGTGCTTCGAACACCCAGATTCAAACAAACCACTGTTGGCCGTCGCTCCTTCTCTGTTTCTGGTCCATCCACCTGGAATGACCTCCCTCTTTCACTTCGTCAAAAGCCTTCAATTGATTCCTTCAAATCCAGCCTCAAAACACACTTATTTTCCTACCTGAGACTTTCCCCCCACATATCTGTCCCTAATTTTCAACAGCATCTTTCACCGTCTAAGTGTTGTTCCGTGTGTGTGTGTGTGTGTGTGTGTGTTGTGTGTGTGTGTGTGTGTGTGTGTTGTGTGTGTGTGTGTGTTGTGTGTGTGTGTGTGTGTATGTGTGTGCGTGCGTGTGCGTGCGTGCGTATGCGCGCGCATGGATTTCTCATTATGTTTAAGGAGAGTTGCATGCCTGTAAATGATTGAGTGCAAGCGCTTCGATTTGTTTGTTTTTTACAAGATTCAGCGCTATATAAATTCCATATATTATTATTATTATTAAGTGCAGTGTTTGTACTGACATACAAACACAGTCACTACAAGACAACAGGAGATAGGACAGTTAAGTGTAGTGTTTGTACTGACATACAAACACAGTCACTACAAGACAACAGGAGATAGGACAGTTAAGTGCAGTGTTTGTACTGACATACAAACACAGTCACTACAAGACAACAGGAGATAGGACAGTTAAGTGCAGTGTTTGTACTGACATACAAACACAGTCACTACAAGACAACAGGAGATAGGACAGTTAAGTGCAGTGTTTGTACTGACATACAAACACAGTCACTACAAGACAACAGGAGATAGGACAGTTAAGTGCAGTGTTGTTACTGACAACAAACACAGTCACTACAAGACAACAGGAGATAGGACAGTTAAGTGGTGTTTGTACTGACTTTACAACACAGTCACTACAAGACACAGGGATAGGACAGTTAAGTGCAGTGTTTGTACTGACATACAAACACAGTCACTACAAGACAACAGGAGATAGGACAGTTAAGTGTAGTGTTTGTACTGACATACAAACACAGTCACTACAAGACAACAGGAGACAGGACGGGCAGGTGCAGGGTCTGTCTGTCTGTCTGGACTCACATCATACACAGGGGGCCCTGCTGTGGGCCGAAGAAGAGCTGTGGCGACAACAGACGTGCCCGCTCTCCTGCCTGTCCGTCAGAAGCCTCCAGATAAATGTAGCCCCCTGCACAGCAATGGCCACGTCCACTGTTCAGCAAGCCTATGTGCAGGGCGCGAGTCGAAACAGTTAAGCCAGTAACCTAAACTCAACGGGACTTTGTTAGAAACGCTTCAAGCACACACATAGCTGGCGCCTTCAGCCTGACTGACCTTTTTCGGAGAACAACAACTCTTCAAGCAGCGGGGAGGAGATAGCCTGGTTGGTTAGAGCATTGCACACTGCGTTCGTAATCTGCTGACCCGGGTTCAAATCCCGTTCAAAGGGATATTTTCCCTGGAGTTAACATCAGTGCCGACTAGATTCCCCCCAAAAGTCCTTCGGATGAGACGATAAACCGATGTTCCGGTGTGCGAATGCACGCAGAACATCTTGCGCACACGTTAAAACCTGTTCGCTTTTCGGAGAAGTAGGCCATTGTGTACACGTGGGAACAGAGACAAATATTACAAATGTACATCCCAAACGTGGGTACTGCATGTAAAAGAACTCATGAGTGTTTTACCTATTATCTTCGAAATAAATGAATAAATCACAGCAGAGACAATGGCTGGCGCCTTCAGCCTGACTGACCTATCTCACAGCACCACACATGGCGCCTTCAGCCTGACTGACCTATCTCAAGCACACAATGGCGCCTTCAGCCTGACTGACCTATCTCACAGCACACACTACATGGCTGGCGCCTTCAATCCTGACTGACCTATCTCACAGCACACACATGGCGCCTTCAGCTGAATGACCTATCCAGAGCACACACATGGCGCCTTCAGCCTGACTGACCTATCTCACAGCACACACTACATGGCTGGCCTTCATCCTGACTGACTATCTCACAGCACACACATGGCGCCTTCAGCCTGACTGACCTATCTCACAGCACACACATGGCGCCTTCAGCTGACTGACCTATCTCACAGCACACACATGGGCCTTCAGCCTGACTGACCTATCTCACAGCAACACATGGCGCCTTCAGCCTGACTGACCTATCTCACAGCACACACATGGCGCCTTCAGCCTGACTGACCTATCTCACAGTACACACATGGCGCCTTCAGCCTCACTGACCTATCTCACAGCACACACATGGCGCCTTCAGCCTGACTGACCTATCTCACAGCACACACATGGCGCCTTCAGCCTGACTGACCTATCTCACAGCACACACATGGCGCCTTCAGCCTGACTGACCTATCTCACAGCACACACATGGCGCCTTCAGCCTGACTGACCTATCTCAGAGCACACACTACATGGCTGCGCCTTCATCCTGACTAGCCTTATCTCACAGCACACACATGGCGTCTTCAGCCTGACTGACCTATCTCAAGCACACACTATGGCGTCCTTCAGCCTGACTGACCTATCTCACAGCACACACATGGCGGCGCTTCACCTGACTGACCTATTCACAGCACAACACATGGCGCCTTCACCTGACTGACCTATCTCAAGCACACACATGGCGCCTTCAGCCTGACTGACCTATCTCACAGCACACACATGGCGCCTTCAGCTGACTGACCTATCTCAGAGCACACACTACATGGCGCCTTCAGCCTGACTGACCTATCTCACAGCACACACATGGCGTCTTCAGCCTGACTGACCTATCTCACAGCACACACATGGCGTCTTCAGCCTGACTGACCTATCTCACAGCACACACTACATGGCTGGCGCCTTCATCCTGACTGACCTATCTCACAGCACACACATGGCGCCTTCAGCCTGACTGACCTATCTCAGAGCACACACATGGCGCCTTCAGCCTGACTGACCTATCTCACAGCACACACATGGCGCCTTCAGCCTGACTGACCTATCTCACAGCACACACATGGCGCCTTCAGCCTGACTGACCTATCTCACAGCACACACATGGCGCCTTCAGCCTGACTGACCTATCTCACAGCACACACATGGCGCCTTCAGCCTGACTGACCTATCTCAGAGCACACACTACATGGCGCCTTCAGCCTGACTGACCTATCTCACAGCACACACTACATGGCTGGCGCCTTCATCCTGACTGACCTATCTCACAGCACACACTACATGGCGCCTTCAGCCTGACTGACCTATCTCACAGCACACACTACATGGCTGGCGCCTTCAGCCTGACTGACCTATCTTACAGCACACACATGGCGCCTTCAGCCTGACTGACCTATCTCACAGCACACACTACATGGCGCCTTCAGCCTGACTGACCTATCTCACAGCACACACATGGCGTCTTCAGCCTGACTGACCTATCTCACAGCACACACATGGCGCCTTCAGCCTGACTGACCTATCTCAGAGCACACACTACATGGCGTCTTCAGCCTGACTGACCTATCTCACAGCACACACATGGCGTCTTCAGCCTGACTGACCTATCTCACAGCACACACATGGCTGGGGCCTTCATCCTGACTGACCTATCTCACAGCACACACACATGGCTGGGGCCTTCATCCTGACTGACCTATCTCAGAGCCCATGGTGTGGTCCTCCTCAGGCCCCGTGCCGGCAGAGACAGTGCTGCCTCTGCCGGGTGTCCAGGTCAGACCCACCGGACCTGCCTCATCGGGGCTGCTGACGTTCACCCACCCACAGAAACGGCTGACGTTCTTGCTGTCGAAATCACACATGTGCAGCATGCGGCCTGGGTCCGCTGTAACAACAATTAGTAGTGTAACAGTAAGGCTGGCAGAGAGGTTTGGTTTTGTTTGTCTAATTTTTTTTTGGGGGGGAGGGTCTGCCTTCATACGCTGTGATGCTTTGTTCCGCTGCTCCCATGCCGTTCATTTCATTCTCTCTGCCCAAGCTATACACATATTCGTTTGTTACATCTTTAGGGTCGGAAGTCCACAGGGAGCCTACCAAACCAGGCCACCGTAGGGCCACAAGCCTGAGGGGCCCTTCCCTGCCGCTCAGTCACTTTTGTGGTGTTCTGTGGTGGCTGTTATAAGCTAACATACGCAGGAATCCACCTACTAGGCCCCCTACTAACGACAGCCTCAGTTCAGTTGCGGAGCCAGACTGAGTGAGTCCTTCATTGGACTGTCTCCCGTGTACCTCCAACCCCAAAGGCTTTAACACAAACTCACCACAGGCACAGAAGTGTATGTAGAAACCATATCTGAGGTCACCATGAGACCAGAGCAACTGGGGCCACGAAATCAGAGTCAATTTTCTTTTTATTGCATGATGATCAATAATAGTGAGGATGTAATGCTGCTGCTGTGGAAGTGCCTGTGGTTTGAGACTGCTGGACAGGGTTGTACTCTACGGCTACTACCATAATGTATCCTGGAGTCAACTCGGCTCGAGATATAGACCCCTTCAGTATTGGTGAGGTAATTTGAGCAACACTCTCAAAGTCGCTTCCATAAAGTAAATGAAGCTTGACAATGTGGTTCCAGTCTTCCCACTGAGCCCACAGCACATTCATTCCGAATAGGAGCCGACCAGAGTCCGAAAAATCCCTATGATTGTTATAGGATTCGAACCCACGACCTTCCAGTCCGTAACCCAAGGCGCTAACCACTTCGCTAAGATAGATGGCAGGCTGTGAGAGGTTCAATGGGAAAAGAGTGAAAGCGATCAGAGGAGAAGTGAAATAGCAGCAGCAGAAGCAGCAGAAAATCAGCAGTAGAAAAAAAAGAGAAAAGAGATTTTTTTTAAAAGAGAGAGATAGAAAAAGAAAGTTAGAGAAGGAAGAGTAGGCAAAGAAAAAGCAGGCTACCGATCAAAAAGAACAACTGCAACAGAAACAACAACGGTAACAACAACAACAACAACAGCAGCAATTGCAACAGCAACAACAACAATAACATTAAAAGAAGAAAGAGGAGGAAACTTGTAACATAATAATGTTTGCCGGCTCTGTTTATTTTGCTCCTTTTTTTTGTTTCTTTTTACGCAGCCTCCCTTGATTTCTTACACACACACACACACACACACAACACCACACACACTACACACACACACCTCACAACCACACACACACACACCCTACACACACACACACACCTACACCACACA
>CM054134.1:64203902-64231402 GCA_028751875.1 Rapana venosa
ACCCTACAGATTGGCGTGAGGATTTGGGGTTTTCTTGTTTCCCATATACAATGGGGCGTTGGTGATACCACATACAGATGTGGCGTTGAGGAGATGTGGTTTACGTGATGCTATATACAGATGTGGCGTTGTGGATCCCGCATGCAGATGTGGAGATGCGGGGTTGTTTTGATGCCACATACAGATGTGGCGTTGCGGAAATGTGGTTTACGTGATACAACATACAGATGTGGCGTTGTGGGGATGTGGCGTTAACGTGAATCCCACAAGATGTGGCGTTGTGGGGATGTGGCTTTTACGTGAATCCACACACAGATGTGGCGTTGCAGAGATGTGGCGTTACGTGATGCCTCATACAGAACCACCAAGAATGTTTTGTCATCATCTATTTTATTTACCATGAAAGCAAATGTCAGCTTTATGTCAGTGACTGTCTTCATGACAGACGATGAGGGGGAAAAAACAACAACCCACAAAGTGAGACAGAGGCACTGACAATAGTGCGGCAACAGAACCGGGAGTGGATCCAAACGTCTTTTAGAGTGGCGCCGTGAGTGCTGTGTTCCAAACTTCTGCCAAGTATCTTTGTGCATTTCACGGGAAGCAGCAGTAGCAGAGATGGTTGGGAGAAAAAGGTGGTGACACTTTTCCTTCTGCCATTGTTTGTCATTGCCTCCTCCCCTCTACCCCTCATCCTTCAGTCCTCATCTTTCAGCCTCTACGCCCAAGAGTCTCTCTCTCTCTCCTCTCTCTCTCTCTCTCTCTCTTCCTCTCTCTCTCTCTCTCTCTCCCTCTCTCTCTATCTCTCTCTTCTTTTCTTTTTATCTCTCTCTCTCTCTCTCTATCTATCTTCTCTATCTCTCTCTCTACCCCTCTTTTCCTCTCTCCTTCTTTCTCTCTCTCTCTCTCCCTCTCTCTCTCTCTCTCTTCTCTCTCTCTCTCTCTCTCTCTCTCTCTTCTCTCCTCCCGGTGTGTCAGTGCTGCTCTGTGTTTTAGGTTTGTGAACTGGTCGGGACAGTGGCTGTGGTTAGCAACAATAGATTCTCTCATCTCCCCCATGTTCCCCCCACTCCATCCCACACCTCTACTGCCCTCCTCTCTCTCCAGAAAATGCTCAGGGCAACCAACCAGTCACCCAAACAGACTTTTATTTGACCCAAAACTTTTGAAGTACTATTTCCATTACTTCCTTAACAAGGGAAATTTGCCTATAGCATAAACTTTTAGAGAAAGGGGCATTAATAAGGAGGGAAACTCAAAACAGAGAGAGATGGTGAAGGGTTAAACAATGTCAAACCTCCCCCGGGAGAAACATTACTAAAATGGAAAGAAGAAAGAAGAAGAACAAGGAAGAACAAGAAGAACAAGAAGAACAAGAAGAAGAATTGCCTATAGCCATAAACAGCATATTGTGTGATCTCCACAGTGAAAACCATCCTTCATGTATATTTGGGAAAAAATGTTTACATAAACAAATCGGGGTATTTAATTTCAGTGATGTAAAAATAGCCAAATTATCCCAACGTCCCCACCACCCTCTCCAGTGATGACCTATCCAAAACAGAAGTGCATGTGAAACTTGCAGGCAGGAAGCTTGTCACCATCACTGCCTTCTACACCACAGACACCACGGGTCACCCGTCTCAGACGGCCCTGACCATGGGAGGAGCTCCCCGCAGCGTCTCCTGGGTTCATCATATTTCCTTTTATCTCCTGAGTTCTACGATCTTCCGTAGCTCTGCCGACCATTGATCTCAGTGAAAGTTGGAAATGTTTATTTATTTATTTTTTATCTATACCACTTCAAGTCACGTCAGATTTTTCTGCGTGAAATTCGGCTATTCTCCCCGGGGAGAGCGCGGGCGCCACAGAGCATCGCCCCCCATTGGTTTTCTTTTGTTTTGGTCTGCAACTGCATTTTTTTTCCCTATCAGAGTGGCTTTTTTCTACAGAATTTCGCCAGGGACAACTCTTTGTTGGCAGTGGGTTCTTTTATGTGCGCTAAATATTTTTTGGTAAAACACAGGACCTCGGTTTATCGTCTCATCCGAAAGACTAGCGCCAAGCCACCATCATGGTCTAATGGATGGGGAAAAGTTTCGGGTTGGAGTTTAAAAGGAAAAAGGGCCACGCTGTAAAAGATGACAGACAAACGAGTTTGATTCCAGTGATCTTCGCTGTTCTCTCACTCCAAAGATGCACCCCAAACCTGGACAAGGCTTGTACGTGAGAAACCTGTTAATCTACCCCTTCACGAACTTACACCTTCACCTTTCTGGTTGACTACTTTCCCAAAAGATTCCCTCCTAGGGAAGAGTCCTGGCCTCTCCAGACTGCACTCATGAACAGTCAGTCCTACCACCAGCCCACCCGCAGTTCACTCAGATCTGCCACACAAATCTTCTGACAGCACTGAAAACAGCAGTCCAAAACCCCAAAAAACAGGACAACAGTCCCACAAAGAAAAAGAGAGACAAACTTGCTGTCAAATCACTTTTTAAAGTGCTACATGTACTATGAACAACTGCCCCCCATGCCCAAAGGGCTTGCAGACAGCAAAGTAGTCTCAACACAACTAGTCAAACACAGACTTCTCCCCCTGATAGATATTTCAGGCAAATTCCCGCAAAAAGATACACAAAAGCCAAAAGAAACTGGGAAACCTCCATATATAGTGAGTCTGTAACTTCAAGCGCTCTCTTTCTCAATCTAGAGCGTTATGATGTGAACTATCTGGATGTAAAAAAAAAAAAAAATTGGAATGTTTGTGTAATTGTGTGCCAGTGATCTGAATCCTTTGATCCTCTTCCTCCGTGTGGGTGTGTGGGTGTGGGTGTGTGTGGTGAGTGTGTATGTGTGTGTGGGTGTGTGTGTGTGGGTGTGTGTGGGTGTGGGTGTGCGAGGGGTTTTTGTGTGTTTGTGTGTGTGTGTGTGTGCGCGCCGCTTGTGTGTTGTGCGTTTGCGTGTGTGTGTGTGTGTGTTAGTGTGAGTGTGTGTTAGTGTAGTGTGTGTGAGTTTGTGGGTGTGGTGGTGGGTATGTTCGTGTGTGAGTGTGTGCGGTTTGTGTGTGTATTTGTGTTGTGTGTGTAGCGTTTGTGTGCGTTTGTGTGTGTGTGTGTGGGTGTGCGTTTGGTTGTGTGCGTGTGAGTGTTAGTGTGGTGTATGTGGTGCGCGGCTTGTGTGTGTGTTAATGTGTGTAGTGTTGGTGTTGTTGTGTGGTTTGTGGGTGTGTGTGTGTCATGTGTTAGTGTGTGTGTGTGTGCGTTTGTATGTTTTGTGTGTGTGTGTGCGTTTGTGTGTGTGTCGTGTGCGTTGTGTGAGTGTGTGTGTATACTTCTGCGCTTTTTTGTCTGTGTGCGTGTGTGTGTGTGTGTGTGTGTGTGTGTGTGTGTGTGTGTGTGTGTGTGTGTGTGTGTGTGTGTATGTGTGTGTGTATGTGTGCGTTTGTGTTGTGCGGTTGTGGTGCGTGCGTTTGGCTTTGTTTGCTTATAATTATTTTGTGTCTTTCCTTTTCAGGCCACAAGAAGCAGTTTTTCGAGCACAGCAACCAGATCTGAGTGGGGGTGAGTGCTGACCATCTCTGCACTCCAGATGCCGCTCCTCGCCTGTCATCCGCCAGGTCAGGTTTTCCGCAGCAGCAGCAGCAGCAGCCGCTGTTGCCGAGGTGTGGAAGATGTGGCGTTATGTGAAGCCACATACGGATGTGGCGTTGCGGAGATGTGGTTTACGTGATGCTATATACAGATGTGGCGTTGAGGAGATGTGGCGTTACGTGATGCCACATGGAGATGTGGAGATGTGGTGTTGTGTGATACCACATACAGATGCGGCGTTGTGTGATACCACATGCAGATGTGGCGTTGTGTGCTGCCACATACAGATGTGGGGATGTATGCTGCCACATACAGATGTGGCGTTGTGTGCTGCCACATACAGATGTGGCGTTGTGTGCTGTCACATACAGGTGTGGCGTTGTGTGCTGCCACATACAGATGTGGCGTTGTGTGCTGCCACATACAGATGTGGCGTTGTGTGCTGCCACATACAGATGTGGGTGTGTGATACCACATGCAGATGTGGCCGTTGTGTGCTGACATACAGATGTCGGGGATGTGTTGTGCCACTACAGATGTGGCTTTGGGGTTCCACTCGTGGGGGGGGAGATGGGCTTGTTGCCCCACAACAGATGTGCTTTGTGTGTCCAAAACAGATGGGGCTGTGTTCCACATACAGAGGGGCTTGTGTGTCAACAACAATGTGGCGTTGTGTGGCCACCAATCAGAGTGGGAGATGTGGGTTGGGGATCCCCAAAAACAATGTGGGGTTTGTAAAAAAAAAGGGGGGTTTGTGCCCTTTGGTGATACCACAACAGATTCGTTGTCCACATACAGATGTGGGGGGAAAATTGGCGTTGTGTGTCCCATCAATGTGCGTTTGTGAACCACATACAGAGTGGCTTTGTGTGATCCACAACAGATGTGCGTGTGCGAATGTGTCGTTGTTGCCCATAAAGATTGGCGTTTCGAAAAGATGTGGCTTTTGGGTAACCACATACGATTGGCGTTGGGTGGCCACATACAATTGGGCGTTGTGTGATCCACATACAGATTGCTGTGTCCACAACGGGGTTTTGTGGAGAATGTTGGCTTTGTGTGTCCACATACAGAGGGGGTTTTGTTGCCCTTTTTTGTGCGCCACAACAGATGTGGCGTTGTTCGCCACATACAGATGTGGTTTTGTGTGATACCACAACAGAGGCCGTTGTTTTGCCACTACAGAGTACTGGTCCACATACAATGTGCGTTGGTGTCCAAAACAGAGGCTTTTTGTGTGCCACATACAGATTGGGGTGTTGCTGCCACTAAAAGGGAAAGGGGGTTTTGGTATGCCACTACGTGGGCGTTTGGATACCACTACAATTGCTTTGTGATACCACAACAAGGGCTTGTGTGTCCACATACAGATGTGGCTTGTGTTTCCACAACAAGGGGGTGCCCAAAGTGGGGTTGTAAAACCAAAACAAGGGGCTTTTGGGGGAATGGGGTTAGTGATGCCACTTTCAGATGGGGGGAAAGGGGGTTTAAAGTGATCCCCATACAGATGTGGCTTTTGGGGATGGGGTTTAGTAAGCCACAACAGATTCTTGCAAGAGTGGCTTACGTAAACCACACCGATGGGCGTTAAAGATTGGCGTTACTAAAGCCACATCAGTTTGGGGCGTTGCAGAGATTGGCGTTACGTAAAGCCACATCAGATGGCGTTGCGAGATGTGGCGTTACTGATGCCCAACAGAACCCCCAAATTTTTTGTCATCGTCTATTTTATTTACCATAAAGCAAATGTCATTTTATGCCGTGACTTTTTCATGACAACGATGAGGGGGAAAAAACAACCCACAAAGTAGGCAGAGGCCTGAAAAGGGGCAACAAACCCGGGGAGTGACCCAAACGTCTTTTGGGGGTGACCTCAGCAAGACAAATATGGGCCGTGATGCTGTTTCCAAACTCCAAGTATTTTGTGGCTTTCCCGGGGAACAGCAGTGGCAAGATGGTTGGGAAAAAAGGGGTGACATTTTTCCCTTTTGCCTTTGTTTGCATTGCCTCCCCCCCCTCTACCCCTCACCCTTCTCCCCCACTTTGCCCCTACCCAAAGAGTCTCCTCTCTCTCTCTCTCTCCCTCTCCTCTCCCCCCTCCCTCTCCTCTCTCTCCTCCTCCCGTGTGTCAGTCCCTTGGGCTCTGGTTTTAAAGGGTGTAACTTGGGCAGGTGTGGGTTTAGCAACAATAGATTACCCCCCTCCATCCCACACCTCACTCCCTCCTCCCTCCCCAAACAATGCTCGGGAAACCCGGCCCCCTGAACAGACTATTTTCCCCAAAAAACTTTAAAGTACTATTTCCTTTATTTCCCTTTTAAACAAGGCAATGCCTATACCTGAACTTTTAGAAAAAGGGGGCATAAAAAAAAGGGGAAGCTCAAAAAGAAGATGGTGAAGGCTTTAAATGTCAAACCCCCCTGGGGAAACCAAAAAATGGAAGAAAAGAAGAAGAAAAAAAAAGAAGAAGAAAAATTTCCAAGCCATAAACACAATTGTGTCTCACAGTGAAAACCATTTTAAAATTTTTGGGAAACAAGTTTACATAACCAAATGGGATATAAATTTTCATATGTACAAAGAACTTATCCAATGTCCTACCACCCTCCCCATGATGACCTATAAAAAACAGAAGTGAAAGTGAACTGTGCAACAGAAGCTGGCACCATCACTGCCTTCTACACCACAGACACCACGGGGTCCCTTCTCAAGGGCCCGACCATGAGGAGCCCCCGCAGCTCACCGGTTCAACATATTCCCTCACCCTAGTTCTACGATCTCCCGTAGCTCTGCCGACCTTTGATATCAGTGAATTTGGAAAAATGTTTTTTTTTTTTATTTTTTTATTTATTTAAACCACATTAATACTCAGTTTTTTCTGCGTAAATTGGGGCTGCTCTCCCCGGGAGAGCGCGTCGCCACAGAGCAGCGCCACCCATTGGTTTCTTCTTTTTTTGGTCTGCAAGGGGCATTTTTTTCCCTATAAGTGGCTTTTTTCTACAAATTTCGCCGGGGTTTTTTTTTAACTCGCAAATATTTTTTGGTAACACACGGGACCTGGTTTTTTCGTCTCATCCAAAGATAGCCCCAGACCCAACTCATGGCTAAGGGAGGGGGAAAAGTTTCGGTTGAGTAACATGCACGGGGGCCACGGTGTAAAAGAGGGCAGACAAACGAGTTTGATTCCATGATCTTCGCTTTCTCTCACCCCCAAAAGATCATCAAACCCTGACAAGCTGTACGTGAAACCGTCTAACTCCCCTTTCACGAATTTTACCCCTTCACCTTCGGGGGGACAAATTTCCCAAGGATTCCCCCCCACCAAAGAGCCGGGCCTCCCCAACTGCACCATGAACAGTTAGTCCTACCCCCACCCACCACCCCTTCACTCAGTCCCCCACCACAAACCCTACTGCACGAAGGGGCAGTCCAAACCCAAAAACAGGACAACAGTCCCAAAAAGAAAACGAACACAAGATAGGGTAAAAGCCAAGTCAAGCTCAACCACTTACGTTTACCAAAACCACAACTTTTTGGGCCGATTCGGGTTTTTGCCTCATCGACCCAAAAAATTCATAGTTTTAAAATAAAAAAAACCCCTTTACCTTTGACTTTTGGCTTTTTCCCTATCTCTCTCTAAAAAAAAGTAAACTAATTTTTTTTTGATGGGAAAACTATAAAATAGGGGGAATTTTGGGTAAAACAATATCTTTTCAAAAACTTGCAAAAACTTTTTTCAACAATTTTATAATAATAAAAAATATTTTGTCAAGAACTTAACAAAACTTAAAGAACTTATCAAGAAATTGTCAAGAAATTGTCAAAAACTTAAAAAAAAACTTTTTCAGAACTTATCAAAACTTATCAAAACTTTTCAAAAACTTACAAAACTTTTCCAAGAACTTTCCAAGAACTTCAAAAAAATCAAAATAAAACAAGAACAAAATTTAAAATTTTCAGAAAAAAATCCCCATCAACAACATTGTAACAACTTATCAACAACTTGTCAAGAACAACAATAATTTTTTTACACAAAATATATTGATAGGATAGCCACAGAATTGCAAGAACTTTTGTTGATGACATCTACTGGTTCTAGAAGAAGAAATAACAGAAGGAAGAGTCTACTGGATAGAAGGAGAAATTGTACTCTCTTGCGTTTTGAAAACAAAGCAGTACTTAGGGAAACCAAATAACAGTTTTAACAGTGCAGCATTACACCACAGACATTTTTAATATTTTTAAAAGGGATGAATCCCTTCTTGAGCAAAAAATGAAAAAACCTAAAGGGATACGTTATTGTTTTATATGCAAAGCAACAAGTAGGTCTTTAAGTGGACTCAGAAGCATTTGGTTATGACCTCTCAAAAATCCTATTTTTTAAACACTGGGGACACTTGGGGTGTGATATTAACCGTTTTGGCTCTCGTACACCATAGCTCTAGTATATAACATTTAAAAAATATAAAATTTAAAAAACCCCATAGAGAAAAATGAAGAACAGAAAACAGCCCGAACCACAGGAAGCCAGAAATGCCAAGAACCAAAAGGGAACCCTCCCTTTCACAAGTGACATCTTAACAAAGAAACCTGAAGTGAAGCTGGCAAAGGTTCGCAGAAGGGAAACGACAGAAAAACTTAGCAACCAACAAACAAAAAATCTTACTGGGGAAAAATTTGAAAAGCAATGCCTATAAAACACAGAAAAAAAACACAGCACCACCAAAAACAAACATTCATCTTACTTATATATATGGGATAAACTGCAAAGGGAATTGGTTATACAGCTATAATTGGACAGCAAGCAAACCAACAAACAAGAACCGCAGCAAGAACAAAAAAAAACCAAACCACAGCCCCAACCATTGCAAAGCAAAAAACCGACAAGATCCATTTAAATTTATTTTAGATATAAAAAATAATTTTTTCTTATAGTAGAAAAGATACAGAAGTGTGTTTTCATAAAGAATGCTGTGGAAATTGTTTCTTTATTCGCTAACCTGAGATTGTAGTTGTTTTTCTGTTATTGTTTAAACCCAACGCTTGGCTTCACTTGCAATTTTTTTGACCTGTGTTCTTTCTTTTTCTTCCCGGGCAAAATTCGTGTCATCTGCTTCTGCTAGTTTCTTTTTTTCTATTCTATGTGGTCTAAATCGCCTACTTGCTAAAAATTTTTTTCATTTCGCCTCTAAACTCTGTGGCTTTTATTTAGCCCCCCTTTTTTCTCGCATGGGAAGGGGTTTATCATTTATTGTTTTCAGGCTGCTTCGCTGCTTGTGTGAACTAGTTTCCCAAATCAAAATATTTCAGTTTTGTTTTGCCGACGGCAGGGCTTTAAGTGTAGACTTTTAATGTTTTTGGGAGGTTTGTTTAGCTTTTGTATTGTCAACAGCTTTCGAAGCAGTCTTTAGTATCATGCATCATAATCCAATTTCTCTGCATAGCAACACTTTGTCCTGCTTTGGGGATTTTTTCTAAAAACTGATGGGGGTTTATTTTTTCTTTGTTAATAAAACCTTTTTCCTGTGCAGTTACAGCAACAGTTTTTTTTTTGTTGTCCATATCATAGTCCCGTATGCTATACTTCTGGGGTTTTTTTCCAAACTTGTGTGAAAATTTAAAACCCCGCTTTCTAATAAACCTTCTGACTGAATCAAGGGTCTACAGATGCTCCGCTTCACCCCTATCACAGCTGGCGAAACCATCATCCATTCTATACATATCTTCCATATTCTATTATTTTTTTTTATTTTCTACTTATAAAAAAAGATGGCGCAAACAAACATTGGGGCAAACCTTGATCCAACAGACGTTTAAAAAAATCCCCTTTGGGATTAAAGGAAACAGACAACAATCGTTTTACAAAAAACCCCCCCATGATAAAATCAGATTCTGACGTTAGTTTTTTAATTTTTAAAAAATATTCATTGTTCCAGCACAACTAGGCTTGCTTTTTCAAATGAACAGAGCGAAGATGACCAAACAAAGTAAAAGCAAACTTAGGGAGGGGTATTTTAAAAAAGATTGTTCAAGCTAGAACAGGAAGCTTCATTGAACAACGCAGACGTATCTTATCTAACGATTTATGGATGACAAAAGAAAAAAGAGATGACTTTTTTACAAGGCATACAGGAGATAGGGGTTAAAACACAGAGGTTTTCTGTAAGGGAACAGGAAAAAAGATGCGCTAAGCAAAAGCCATGGTAACAGGTTTTTTTATTCCTCTTTACTTTTAACTGCCAGTCCACATGCCTTTCATCAGGGGGCACTCAGAGACAACTTTTATGACTGACCTTTAAAAGACATGCTCGTGTTTTACATCCACTGACGCTGACGCAAAATACAAAAAATCTGGGAACTTAGAGTATGATTTGTCAATCACCCAGACGCAGGCTTGATTGCCAGCAAAATCATCAAGGTGCTATCTTTATAAAAGAGTGCTTTAAACCATAGTACATTTTAAAGAGAGAAAGCAATACTGTGTTAACATAAATCTGAACACTCCGGAAAATCATTAAAAGGGAAAATTTTTGCGTTTAAGAACCACCACCCCCTTTTTCCCCGATAAGTGAGAGGTTTATTTAACCCTATTAAAAAATTATCAGTACTATAAGGGGGGAAACCAATCAAGTCTATGCCCAGCTATTTTCCATATCAACACTTTTAGAGGTAAAAAATACTTTGGGGTTCTGGCAACACAAAGATCCCCTAATGGGGTTACAAGCAAATCTTTTCTTTACAGATGTTTGGGTTCATGAATACCTAACATCAAATTGCATTTTGGGTTACTTAAATCTACAGATGATATAAACTGCATGGTTTAGGAAGACGCATTTAAAAAGGTCAAAGGAAAACTAACCAAAAAGAAAAGAGCAAGAAAATATGACCCATAAAAAAATCATTTGTAGTGATGGGTGCACACCAAAAATAGAAGGAAATAGACTAAAAAAGTTTTTTCTAATGGACCACTAAGTTTTTTACAAAAGAACACACTGCTCTCTAATATGCGGGGAGACTCTGTGGCAAACTGTATTTGTTTTAGTTTTATTTAAAAAAGTGTACAAAAATCATTTTGATTCATTGTTTTTATTCGTCCAACACTGCCAAAAAAAAACATACAGAGAGAGAAAATTTAAATTTTTCAGAAAGGAAAATAATTTTTGTTAATCCCTCTGACGGCAACAAGTGTTTTTAAAAACTATTACAGGCTGTTTGAAAATAGGCAGACCCTTTTCTTAATAACGACTGCTCACAGAGCGTGACTTGTTTTGAAAAGGATAGTTTTTCTAAGCCGCTTTCATGGAGACATGCACAGAAAATCTGTTTGTTTCGACACAAAAATATAATACAAAATTTAAAAAATTACCATAACAAAAACAAATCTTTTTAAAATTTTTCACATGAAAGACAGAGATGGTTTTAATAATTTCCTTTGGAGAAGATGTTTTTACAGAAAAAAGAAAGAGAAAAAAAAAATAAAAACTGAAAACCAAAACATATAAACAAACTCAAAAAAGACCACCGACAAAATCTTTGAGTGTAAAACCCAATACTTTTTTTTTTAAACACACCAAAAAATGCAGACAGCCAGACACACAACATACACACACATACCCTCTCACACACACAGCCCCACAAATACACTGTGCATGGGCTGTAGGCCCACGCTTGTTTTTGTATTGGCAACAGCCACAATCTTTTGCAACACAGGCGCAAAAAAGGGGGGTGGCAAGTAAGTATGCACCTCAAAGGGAAGTTTATATTTATTAAATTTTCACTCTTTTTATCGCCCCCAGGGCAGCCCGTGGGGGAAATCGAAACGTTTAAAGGGGGCAGCAGGCAGGGGTATTTTTAAATTTTAATTTTTTTTTTTTCCCGTTTGCTTTGGGTTTTTTGGGGTTTGGTTTTAAGGGTTTTTTAGTCCCGGGGGAATTAACCGGATGGGAACCCTGGGGTCCCCCATTTTGCCAATTTTTCAATAAATCCCATTTTGTATTTTTTTTTGGTTAGGAACATACATCCCTTTTTAAACTTTTCTTGTGGGTTTAAAGGGCCCCCTTTAAAAACTGAAATCCGGTTTTCCTTTGGGGAGGGAATTTTGGCCCTTTTTTTTTGGGTTTGCCCGAATTTTTAAACATGCCCCGGGGGAGTCGGAAAATTTCTTTCCTTTTTTCCCCCCAAGGGGGTTTTGGTAACTTGGGGGGGCCGGGGGTCTTGGGTGGGGGTTGGGGGGGTTTTGGGGGTTTAACATTTCCCCCACCCTCAGTCTTTCGGGTTTTTTTTGGGGGCTGGGTGTTGGCCCTTGTTTCCTAACCGTTTTTCGGGAATAAAGAAAGGCTTGGGGTTCTTTCTCTTGGCCCCCCTCGCGTTTAAGGGGTTTTTTGGGGCGGGTTGAATTTTTTTTGATTTTCTATTTTTTTATTTTTTTATTTTTTTTTTTCTTTTTCGAGAGGGGTTTTTTTTGGGGGGTTTTTTTTGGGGGTTGGGGGTTTTTTTTTAATTCTTTGTTAAATTTAAAAAACCCGTTAAAATTTTACATCAATTGGGGGCCCCCTTGTTTTTTGCCAAATTCCTTTTTCCCAAAAAAATTAAAAAATTTTTCAGTTTTTTGGTTTGAATCGGCCCCCCTTAAAGCTTCCCTCTTTTGTAAGTTCCCAACGTAAATTGAGAAAATAAAAGGGGGAAAGGGTTTGAAGAGTAGACCATTTTTAAAAACAAAGTCAGGGGGCGGAAAATTTTTTTTCAAAAAACCTTTCCAACGGCGTTTCTTTGGGTTTCCCCCAGGGCAAAAAAATTTCCGAATTTTTTAAAAGGCCAGGTAAACTGGTGGACGTTTTCAAAGTAAGGGGCCAGGAACGACGGGGTTTGCTTTTGCCCCCTTGGCTCGGAAAGACGGGTTGGAACCGGCCCCCCCAAAAAATTTTTTTTTTGGCAAAGTTTTTTTTGTTTTTCGAGGGTCGGGCCTTTTTTTACGTGGAAGGGGGAGGGGAGACCGTTGACCCGAACCGGGGAGGAATATTTTTTCAAAAGCATTTTTTTTGTGCCCCCTGGACGAGGAATTGGTTTAAGGGTTAAGGTCTTCCCTTCTTTCCCCCTTCTTCAGGAGGCCCCCTGTTTGTGCGTTTTTGTTTTTTAAGGTTTTTGGGGGGGTGTTTTTTGTTTGGGGATTTAAGTGTGGGTTTGGTCCTTGGTGGGGTGGGGGTTGGGTGTGGGGTGGTTGTGGGTGGTGTGTGTGTGTTAGTGTGTGGGTGGTGTTTAGGGGGGGTTTGGCCCCCAAAACCGGGGCGAAAAAAGGTGAGCCAAGGGTGTGGGTTAGTGGGGGGGGTTGGGGTTGGGGTGGTTTGGTTTGTGGGGTTTGAGGGGGTTTTAAAGGTGGTGGAATGCCCTTTTGTTTGCATCCTTCTGTTTTGTGCTTTGGGTGTTGAAAAATATTTTGTGTGTTTTGTTGTTGGGGGGGGTTGTTTTGAGGGAAGGGGTGTTTTTTTTTGTTTTTTTTTTTTCTGGAATTCTTCCCTGTTTGTGGTTTTTGGGGAAACTTTGGGGAGGTTGTGTGGGGGGGGGTTTGCCCGTTTTGTGTTTTGTGTGTGTTGGGGTTTTAAAGGGTGTGTGTGTGTGTGTGTGGTTTGTGGGGTTTTAGTTTTGTGTTGTGTGTGTTTGTGTGTGTTTTGTTGTGTGTTTTGCGTTTTGTTGCTTAAAATTTTGTGTTTGGTTGTTATTGTTTTTGGGGGTTGTTTTCGTTTGTGTTGGTGGGGGCGTTTTTGTGTGGTGTTGTTTGTTTTTTATGTTTTTTTCTTTTTTGGTTTCCACCGGGGTTTGTGTTTTGAAAATGGGTGTTGGGTGTGCGTTTATTTGGGGGTGTGTGTGGGGTTAGTGTGTGTGTTGTGGGTTTTGGGTTGCTTGTTTGTGTGTGTGTGTGTCTTTTTTGGGGTTTTTGGGTGTTGTGTGTGTTGTTTTGTGTTTTGGGTTTTGGGGTTTTTGTGTGTTTTTTTTGTGTTTGTGTGGGTGTTTTGGGTTGCGTTTGGGTTTTTGCTTGTGTGTGTGTGTTAGTTGTGTGTGGGGGTTTGTGTGGTTTGGGGTGGGGTTTTGTGTGTGTTTTGGGGTGGCCCCTTGTGTGTGTGTGTTAGTGTGTTTGGGTTTTGTGCTTTTGTGGGTGTGGGTGTGTGTTTTGTGTGTGTGTTTGGCTTTGGGGTTTTGGTTGGGGTGGGGTTTTTTTGCTTTTTGGGTTGTGTATTGGGTGTGTTTTGTGTGTGGGTGTTTGCCTTTTGTGTTTTTGTGGGGTGTGTGTGTGGTGCATGATTCGGGGGCCGTGGTGGGGTTTGTGTGTGTGTGGGTTTGGTTGTCTTTGGGGTGTGGGGCGCGCCTTGTTTTTCTGTGGGGTTTTTGGTTTTTTGTTGGGGGCGTTTGTGGGTGGGGGTGTGTGTTTTTGGTGTGTTTTGTGTGGGTGTTTTGGGGGTTGGGGTTTGTGTGTTGTGCGTTTTGGTGTTTTTTTGGGGTTTATTAATTATTTTTTTTTCCTTTGTGTAAGGGGATGGGGCGGATTGGTTCGGGGGTTGGTGGGCCTTCCTTTTCCCGCCTTTTTTAAGCAGCGCCCGGAAGTGGGGTTTTTAACCCGGTTTTGGGGTTTTTGGGGGGGCCGTTTGGGGGTTTGGTTTTCTAAAAGGCCCCATTTTTTTTAAGCTTAAATTATTTTGGTTCTTTGGGTCGGGGGGTTGACCGGGAAAAGGTAGTGGGCGGCCCCCTTTTAAAACCCCGGCCCAAGAAGAGGCAGGGGTTTACCCCAAGTTATGGTTTTGGACCCTTTTTCCCCCTTTCTTTCCCTTCCCCCGTTCACCCACAAGAAAGAAGTTTTTCGGGAAGGGTTAAAGCCGCCGGGGGGGGGAGAGGTGGCCCCCCAAATTCGGGCCCAAAAAAGGGGGGCCCGCCCTTGCCTGCCCCCTCCGCCAAGGTTTGGCTTTTCCCACACCATTTATTTTCCCTTTCCTTGTAGGAAAAGGGGGGTTATTTAAAGCCAAAACCCAGTTGTGGGGGGTGAGCCACTTAAACCCGGGATGGGCCCCCTTTGTGAAATTTCAAAACCCAAAGGTGGCTTTGAAGCCAAACAGATTTTTGGGGTTTGGGTGCGGAAAAATTTTGGGTTTGTAAACCCAAACAAACGGGATGTCTTGGGCGTACGTGTAGGTGTGACCCACATACAGATGTGGCTTTGTGTGCGCCATTAACGTTGTGGCGTTGTTGTAAACCCCACATACGATGTGGGGTTGGGGGCTGCCATACGATGTGGCTTTTGTGGGGGCCCACAAAAAATTTGTGGCGTTGGGTGGGTTCCACATACAGATGTGGCGTTGTGGCCCCACATAAGATGTGGGTTGTGTTGTACCACAAAAGATGGGGTTTTTTGTGGCCCCAAACCTTACAGATTTGGCGTTGTGTCCCTGCCCACTTTCAATGTGGCGTTGTTGTTTGCCAAAATTAAAAATGGGGCGTTGTGTGTCCACATAAAAGATTGGGGGCTTTTGTGTTCCACTACGATGGGCGTTGTGGGATCCACATAAAAGGGGGGTTTTTACAGAGGGCGTTGTTTTGTCCACATAAAAGGTTTGGGGCCGTTGTGCCCTGCCAAAAACAAAATTTTGGCTTTTGTGGGGCCCCTCTTACAGATGGGGCCGTTTTGGTGCTCCACTTTTAACAAAAAGTGGCGGGGCTGTTTTAAAACCACATCCCAGATGTGCCGTTGTGGATGCCACACACAAGATGTGCTTTGTGTTCCCACAAACAGATGTCCCGGTTTGTAAAAACCAAATTTACAATGTGGCGAAAGTGGTAATCCACATACAGTTGGGGGGTTTTTGGGGGTTGTGGGGCTCCCAACATACGATTTGGCTTTGTGTTTAACCCCATACTAAAAAGGGGGGCGTTGTTTTAGGGGCCTCTAACAAATTTTGGCGTTTGGGGTGCCCTTACGATGTGGCGTTTTTTGTGTTCCAAAATTACAGATGTGGCGTTTGTGTTTCCACATCCCAAAATTTGGCGTTTTAAATTGAACCCCCAAAACAGTTTGGGGCTTTGGGGAATACCCCCCATAAAGATGGGGGGTTTTTGGATCCAAATACGATGGGCTTTGTGGGGCCACAAAAAACCCAGGTGGGGGATGTTGTTAATTAAAAATCCTTGGTGTAAAAAAAACGAATTTGGGATTTTAACCCCTTTGTTGTCTTTTTAAACCTAAGATTTTTGGGGTATGAGGGTTTTAAAAATTAAATTCTTTATGGGGGAATTAATGTGTGCTGCCACATAACAAAAATGTGGCTTTTGTGTTGCCCCCCTTTTACAGTTTGGGGGTTGTTTTCCCGGGGAAACTTCCCAGGGATTTTGGCGTTTTTTTGTTTCCCCCCAAACAGATTTGGGGATGTTTTGCTGCCACATCAATGTGGCGGGTGCTGCCACATAAAAAAAAATTGGAGATGGGCGTTTTTTTGTTTGCCCCCTTAAAGATTTTGGCGTTGTGTGAAAAACCCATACAGTTTGTGGCTTTTGTGTGGGCCACTTTATGATTTGGCTTGGGTGAAAACCACAAAAGATGGGGCGTTGTGTGATCCCACTTTCGATGTGGGGGTTGCGGAGAGGTGGCGTTAGTGATCCCCACTTTGCGGGAAGTGGGAGTTTTTGGTTTTAAACGTGTTTCCCACTAACAGTTGGGGGCTTTTTGGGGGGGAAGGGGTTTTTCGTATGCCCCACTTACAAAAACCCCCAAAGAATTTTTTTGTATTTTCTTTTTTATTTCCCCAAAAAGGCGAAGCCCCAGCTTTATGCCAGTGACTGCTTCATTGACAGAGGGATAAGGGGAAAAAGCAAAAACCCTCCAAAGTTTTGGCAGGGGCCCACGGGCTGAAACCCAGAACCGGAAAAGAATAAACCGGGGGGTGGATTTTAAAAGTCTTTTGGGGACCTCAGAAAAGGAAAGTATGGCCCCCCGTAAAGGCTTTTTTCCCAAAAAACTTTTTGAAGTATCTTTGTGTCATTTCACGGGAAGCAGCGTGGCAAGATGGTTGGGGGGAAAAAAGGGGGGTGAAAATTTTTTCCTTTGCCTTTGTTTGTCTTTTGCCTCCTCCCCTCTCCCCCTTTTCACCCCTTCGGTCCCCATCTTTCACCCTTTTCCACCAAGGGGCCTCTCCCCTCTCTCCCCTCTCTCCCCTCTTCTCTCCCCCTCTCTCTCTCCTCTCCTCTTTTCTCTCCCCCCCTTTTGTCCGTGCTGCTCTGTTTTTTTAAGGTTTTAACGCGGGACGGGTTTGACTGGGGGTTAGCAACAATAATTCCCCATCCCCCCCATTTTAAACCCCCACTCCCATCCCACACCTCTACTGCCCTCCTTTCTCTCCAGAAAAAGGCTCAAAAGAACTGGAAAACCTGAAAGACTATATTTGCCCAAAAAATTTTTTAAAGGAAAACTTTTTCCTTTTTATTTCCTTTAAAAAGGGGCCAATTCCCAATTCCCGGGGGAACTTTTTTAGAGAAGGGCAAAAATTTAGGAGGAAAGCCCCCAAAAACCAGAGAGATGGTAAAGGGGGCCCTTATCAATGTAAAAAATTTCCCCGGGAAAAATCAATAAAACTAAAAAGGGAAGAAGAAAAAAAACGAAAGAAAAAAGAAAGAAGAAAGTTTGAAAAGAATTCCCTTTATACCAAAAAAGGAGACCTGTGGATCCCCAACATTTGAAAACCCCCCTTTATGTAAAATTTGGAAAAAATTTATTTTAACAAAAACCCAAATTGGGTTTATAAATTTTTTCAGTGTTTTCAAAAGAACTTACCCAACGTCCCCTACCCCCCCCCCCAGTGAAGGGCCCTTTAAAAAGGGAAACAAAAAGGCAAAGAAACTGTGCAGACAGGAAGTTTTGCACCTTTCCCGCCTTTTCCCCACAGACACCAAAGGGCCCCCTGTTTTTCAGACGGCCCGGGACCATGGAGGAGCCCCCCCGCAGCGTCACCGGGGTTTCCCAACTTTGGGTCCCTCTATCCCCTGATTTCCCAAACAAATTTCCCGTAGCTCTGCCTGACCTTTGATTCAGTGAATTTGGGGAAATTTTTTTATTTATTTATTTTTTTAAAACTTTACCACTTTAAAAGTCACGTCAGTTTTTTCTGCGTAAAATTTCCCGGTTTTTTCCCCCCCGGGGAGAGTGCGTCGCCAAAAAAGGCAGCGGCCCCCCTTTTTGGTTTTTCTTTTGTTTTTGGTTTCTCCCAAACTGCATTTGTTTCCCTATCAGGGGTTTTTTTTCTACAAAAATTTTGCCAGGGAAAAATCTTTTTGTTGCAGGGGGTTTCTTTTACGTGCGCAAAAAATTTTTTTTTTAACACACGGACCCCCGGGTTTTAACGTCTCATCCGAAAGACAGCGCCCCAAAACCACCATTTCGGGTCAAATGGAGGGGGGGAAAAGTTTCCCGGGTTGAGAAAACTTGGCACGGGGGCCACGCGTGTAAAAGATGGCGGGAGAAAGGGTTTTGTTTCCCATTTTTCTTCGCTTTTTCCCCTCACTCCCAAAGTTTGCACCCCCAAAACCCCCTGGAAAGGGCTGTACGTGAAAAAACCTGTCTTTTCTTATCCTTAAAAAAAACTTCCCCCTTCCCCTTTTTGGTGGATCCTTTCCCCGAGAGATTCCCTCCCCACCCAAAGGGGTCCGGGCCCCCCCAGACTGCACCCCAAAAACCCAGTCAGCCCTACCCCCAGCCCACCACCAGTTCACTCAGTCTCCCCACACAATCTCGGGAACACACGAAGGGGACCCGCCCAAAACCCCAAAAGAACGGACAACAGCCCCCCACAAAAAAACTGAGAGAAAAAATTGTTTGTCAAACACTTAAAAAGTAAAAAATTGCTACTGATGAACAACCTGTCCCACCCTTGGCCCCAAGACTTTTCCCGAAAGCAAAGAGTAGTCTCAAAAACCCAAATTTGTCCCCTCCCAGAAAGTTTTTTCCCCCTGATATGATATTTTTAGGCAAAACAAATTTTGCCAAAAAAATACACAAAAGCCCAAAAATTGAAAATCCCGTAACCTTCCAAACGGGTTTTCTCTTCTCAATTAGAGCGTTATGATTAGAATCCCCTTTTGGAATTTTAAAAAAAACACCTAAAAAAAATGGAAAAATTTTTTTGTAATTTTTTGTGCCAGTGATCTGAAAACCACCCGATCCCTTCCTCCGTGTGTGTTTTTGGGGGTGTGGTGGTGTGTTGTCTGTGTGTGTGGGGGGGGGGGGTTTGTGTGTGTGTGTGTGTTTTTTGTGTGTGGGTTTTGAGTGTGTTGGGGTGGGTGGCCCGCGCTTGTGTGCGTTTGTGTGTGGTGTGTTTCGCGCGGGGCTTGTGTGTGTGTGTTAGTGTGTGTGTTGGGGTTTTTGGGTTTTGTTTTGGGGTGTTAGTGTGGGGTGTGGGGGCGTTTTTTGGGGTGTTTGTGTGTGTGGTGGGTTTGGGGTTTGTGTGTGGTGTGTGTGGGGGTGTGGTTTTTTGTGGGGTTGTGTGTTGCGTTTGTGTGTGTTTTATGTTGGGCGCGCCCTTTTGTGTGTGTTAGGTGTGTTTATTTTTGGTGTGTGTGTTTTGCCTTTGTGGGGTTGTGTGTGTGGGGTTTGTGTGTGTGGTGTGTGGGGTGTGTTTGGTGTTGGTTTGTGTTTTAGGGGTGTGTGTGTGTTTCGTTTGTGTGTTGTGTGTGGTGTGTGTGTGTTTGTGTTTGTTGTGTTGTGGTGTGTTTGTGTGTGTAACCCCATGCGCTTTTGTCTGGTTTTCGTGTGTGTGTGTGGGGGTGGTTTTGTGTGGGGTGTTGTTGTGGGTGTGTTTGTTTTTGTTGTTTGTCGTGTTTTTGTTTGGGAATTTGTTTTGTGCGGTTGTGTGTGCGTGCGGTTTTTGGGTTTTTTTTTTGCTTTAAAATATTTTGTGTCTTTTCCCTTTTCAGGCCACAAAAAAACAGTTTTTTTGAGCACAGCAAAACCCGGCTGCCGTGGGGGGGGAGTTGGGGACCCTTTTTCTGACTCCCAAAGCCGCTCCTTGCCTGTCCCTCCCCCAGGGGCAGGCTTTTTTGCAGCAAACCGCAGCAGCCGCAGCAGCCGCTGTTGGGCCCAGGTGGGGGAAGATGTGGGTTAGGTGAAAACCCCCATAAAAGGATGTGGGGGTTGCGGGGATTTTGGTTTTCGTGAAGGGCCCTTTTCCCGATGTGGCCTTTAGGAGAATGGCTTGGGGCGATTTCCACATGCAGATGTGGGATTTGGCTTTGTGTGAAACCACTTTTCAGATTGGCGTTTTAGGGTTTGTGGGGTTTTCGGGATTTCCAAATACAGATGTGGGGTTGGGTGAACCCCCATACGATTTTTGGCGTTGAGGGGGATTGGTTTTACGTGATGCTTTCAGATGTGGCGTTTGTGTGGGTAACCGCAAAGCAGATTTTGGGGGAAAGGGTTGGGGGTTTTGTTTATGCCACATAAAAAAGATGTGGCGTTTTTCGGAAAATTTTGGGTTTTAAAGGGGATACAAAAAATACAGGTTTTGGGGGTTGTGGGGATGTGGCGTTAAAGTGAAACCCCACAAAGATTGTTTGGGGTTGTGGGGATTGTGGCGTTACCCTGAAAACCACACACAAATGTTGGGGTTTTCAAAAATGTGGCGTTAACCCTGTTTCATAAAAAGAACCCACCCAAGAAAAGGTTTTTTCCATCTTCTATTTTTTTTACCATGGGAAAACCCAAAAATCACTTTAAGTCCTGGGCTGTCTTTATGACAGACCCATGGGGGGGAAAAACAACAACCCACAAAGGGGAGAAAAGAGGGATGACAATAGGGGCGGGAAAAGAACCCGGGGGGGGGATCCCCAAAAGGGCTTTTAGAGTGGCGGGCCCTGAGTGCTGTGTTTTCCCAAAATTCTGCCAAAATATCTTTGTGCATTTTTACGGGGAAGCAGCAGTTTGCAGAGATGGTTGGGAAAAAAAAGGTGGGGACAACCCTTTTTCCTTTTTGCCATTGTTTGTCCCTTGGCCCTTTCCCCCCTCTAAAACCCCCATCCTTCAGTCCTCATTTTCGCATTCGGGGCCCCAAAAGGTCTCTCTCTCTCTCTCTCCTTCCTTTTTCTCTTTTTCTCTCTATCTTTTCTCTTCCCTCTCTCTTTCCCTCTCCCCCTCTATCTCTCTCCCCTCCCCTCTCTAATTCTCTCTCTCTCTCTCTCTATCCCCCAAACTCTTCTCTTTTCTCTATCTCTCTTTTCCCCTCCCTCTCTTTCTCTCTCTCTCCCCCCCTCTCCCCCCTCCCTCCCTCTCCTCTCTCTCTCTCCCTCTCCTCTCTCTCCCCCTCCCGGTTTTTTCATGCCTCTTTGGGTTTTAAGGTGTGAACTGCGGGGGCAGGGGGCTGTGGGTTACAATAAAAGATTCCCTAACTCCCCCCGTTACCCCCCCTTTCCCCCCAAAACCTCAACCCGCCCTCCTCTCTCTCCAGCAAAGGGTCAGGGGAAACCCAAACCCATCACCCGAAAAGATTTTATTTTTACCCAAAAACCCTTTTTAAGACTAATTTTCCCTTTTTCTTCCTTTAAAAAGGGCAATTTCCCATAGCCTTTAAAATTTTAGAGAAAGGGGCAATTTAAAAAGGAGGGGGAACAAAAAAAAGGGGAGAGATGGTTTTAAAGGGTTAAACAATTTTAAAAAAATCCCCTGGGGGTTTGAAAAATTAAATAAAATGGAAGAAAGAAAAAAGAAAAAAACAAAAGAACAAAAGAAAAGAAAAACAATAAGGAAAAATTGCCCATAGCCCCTTAAAAAACCCGAAAATGGGGTTTTATCTCACAGTGAAAACCCTCCTTTAGTATATTTAAAAAAATGTTTTCAACAAACCCCAAAACGGGGTATCAATTTCGGATTTTAAAAAATAGCAAATTACCCCGTCCCCCCCAACCCCCCCTCTCCAGTGGGTGACCTATCCCCCAAAAAAAGTGGGAAAAAGAAACTGTGCAGGCAGGGAAACTTGTCCCATCCAAATGCCTTTCTTTAACACCACAGGGCACCCCAGGGGCACCTTTCCAGAGGCCCCTGAACCCTTTGGGGGGGCTCCCCGCAGCGTCCCTGGGGGTTTTTTCATAATTTTTCCCCCCCAATCCTTTCCCGAGTTCTAAAGATCTTCCGTAGCTCTGCGCTGAAACCAAATTTATCTCAGTGAAGGTTTTTAAAATGTTTATTTATTTATTTATTTATCTAAAACCACTTCCCAAATCAAAGTCAGAAATTTTTTTTTTGCGGAAATTTTGGCTATTCTTCCCCCCGGGGGAGAGCGCGTCGCCACAGGCCCTCGCCCCCCCATTTGGTTTTTTCTTTTTGTTTTTTTGGGCTGCAACTGGGGTTTTTTTTCCCTATAGTGGCTTTTTTCTACAAATTTTTGCCAGGGACAACTCTTTGTTGCAGTGGTTTTTTTAAAGTGCGCTAAAAAAATTTTTTGGTAAAAAACCGGCCTCGGTTTTTTTCGGTTTTCATTAGGAAAAAAACTAGCCCAAGAAAACCCCCACTCAATTTGGGCTAAATTGGGGTGGGGGAAAAGTTTTTGGGGTTTTAATTAAACAGGGAAAAGGGCCAGGGAGTAAATTTTATTAAAAAAAAGCCAAAAGAGTTTTGATTCCCGTAACCTTTGCCCTTTTTTCCACTCCCCAAAAATGCACCCCAAAAAATGGACAAGGGAATTCGTGAGAACCTGTTAATCTACCCCTTTTTACAACTTACACCTTCACCTTCTTGGTTTTTTACTTTCCCAAAAGATTCCCCCCTAGCCCAAAAGTCCTGGCCTCCCCAGACTGCACTCATGAACATCAAATCCACCCCCCCCAGCCCACCGCCCCCTTCACTCAGAAACTGCCACCCCAAATCTCTAAAGCACTGAAAACAGCAGTTTCCCAAAACCCCAAAAACAGGGGGCAACAGGGCCCCCCCAAAGAAAAAAAGAGAGACAAACTTGCTGTCAAACACTTCTTAAAAAGCTTTTCAGACTATGAACAACCCCGCCCCAAACCCTGCCAAATGATTGCAAAACAGCAAAGGTATCTCAAACAACAATTCAACACAGACATTTCTCCCCCTGAAAGATATTTCAGGCCAAAAAATTCTGCAAAAAGATACACAAAAGCAAAGAAAAATGGAATCCTCATCCCAAAATAGTGAGTCCCGGGAACCCTTTAAACGTCTCTCTTTTTCAATTAGAGCGTTTTTTGATGTTGAATCTATCTGGATGTAAAAAAAAAAAAAAAAATTTGGTTAAAAAATTTTTTGTAATTTGTGCCAGTGATTCCCGAATCCCAAACCCCTTCCTCCCCTGTGTGTGTGTGGGGTGGGTGTGTGGTGTGAGTGTGTATGTGTTTGTGGGTGTGGGGGTGTGGGTTTTGGTGGGTGTGGGTTTGCGTTTGTGTGTTTGTGTGTGTGGGGTGTGCGCGCGCTTTGTTGTGTGTGGGTTTGGTGTGTGTGTGTGGGTGTTTGTTTGAGTGTGTGTTAGTGTGTGTGGTGCGTTTGTGGGTGTGGGTGTGTATGTTTTGGGGTGTGTGTGTTTTGCGTTTGGTGTGTGTTTGTGTGTTGTTTCGTTTTTGTGGTTTGTGGTGTGTGTGTGGGTGTGCGTTTTTGTGTGTGGTGTGTTTGGGGTTTTTTGTGTGTTTTGTGTGCGCGCTTGTGTGTGTGTTAAAAGTGTTTAAATGTTTTTGTTTGTGTGCGTTTGTGGGTTTTTTTGTGTGTGTGTTTAGTGTTTTTGTGTGTGCGTTTTTATGTGTTTGTGGGGGTGTTGGGGCGTTTGTGTGTGTGTGTGGGGTTTTGTGTGTGTGTGTGTATAATTCCCTGCGCTTTTGTCTGTGGCGTTTTGGGGTGTGTGGTTTTGTGTGTTGTGTGTGGTGTGTTTTTTGTGGGTGTGTGTGTGTGTGTGTTTTGGTTTTGTGTATGGGGTTTCGTTTGTGGGGTGCGGGTTTTGGGGTGCGTGCGTTTGGATTTTGTTTTCTTTTTATAATTTTTTTTGTTCCCTTTTCCTTTTTCAGGCCCCAAAAAAAGCAGTTTTTCGGTTTCACCCAAAACAAACCCAAACCTTTTCAAAGTGGGGGGGGGGAAAAATGCTGACCATTTCCTGCACCCCCAGATTTCCGCTCCTCGCCGTCATTTTTCCGCCCAGGTCAAAAGGGTTTTTCCCCGCCGCAGCAGCTGCAGCCCCCTGTTGGGCCGAGGTGTGGAAGGGTGGCTTTTTTGTGAAGCCAATAGGATGTTTTTCCGTTTCGGAGATTTTGGTTTTTCGTGATGCTTTTTACAGGGTGTGGCGGTTGAGGAAAAAAATGGCGTTTTCGGTTTAGCCACATTTGGGGTGTGGGGTGTGGTGTTGTGGGGATACAACTTACAGATGCGGCTTTTTTGATAAACCCCTTCCCGAAATTTTGGGGTTTTTGTGCCTGCCCCAAAACAGATGTGGGGGTTTTAAAGGGTGCCACAAAACGTTTTGGGTTTGGGGTGCTGGGCCCCATACAGATGTGGCGTTGTGTGGGTGTCAAAATACAGGTGTGGGGTTTGGGGTGCGCCACATACAGATTTTTGGCCCTTTGTGTGCCCCATACGATGTGGCCCTTCTGTGGGCGCCACCTACAGATTTGGGGCCTTTTGTGATACCCCGCAGAAAGTGGCGTTGTGTGCGCCACATTTAAAAATGTGGGGATTTTGTGCTTGCCAATACAGATGTGGCGGGGTTTTGTGCGCCCCCATACGAAAGTGGCGTTTGGGCTTTTCCCCATACAATGTGGCCGTTGTTTGGTACCATACAATGGGGACGGGTTTGGGGGATGTTTTGGGGGTTTTGTGCTGCCACATCCCGATTTGGCGTTGTGTGGCCCGCCCCCCAAAAAGATTTTTGGGGTTGTGTTTAAGGGCCCCACCCGGGGTGGGGGGGATTTGTGCCACAAAACAGAGTGGCGTTTGTGTGCTGCCCCCAAAAACATTTTGGGTTTGTGGCCCCCCACATTAATGTGGCGGTTTTTGCTTTTCCAAATACAGATTTGGCGATGTGTGGGGTTTCCACAATTGGGAGAAATTTGGCGTTTTTGTACTGGGCCCCATACAGATGTGGGGGTGTTTGCTGCCCACAAACGGGTGTGGGGTGTGTGCTGCCCCCATACAAAATGTGGGGTTTTGTGTGCCACATGGCCCAAAGTGGCGTTGTGTCATGCCACATACAGGGTGTGGCGTTTGTGTCCCGCCACTTCAGAAAGTTTTGGGGGGTGGCTGCCACATCAAAAATGTTGGGGGGTGTTGTGCCCCCATACAGTTGGGGGGGATGGGGTTTTCTGGCCCCTTCCCGAAAGGGGCGTTTTTTTGTGCTGCCACATAAAAGAAGGTTTCCGGGTTGTGTGCTGCCCACATTTCCCCAAAAGTTGGGTTTTTGTGTAAGCACATACAATTGTGGGGAATTGTGTGCCCGCCACCCTACAATTGGGGTTGTGTGATTCCCACAAAAACAAAAATGTGGCGGTTTTTGTGGTTCCCCATACCGAAAGGGGGGGGCGGGTGGTTACCCCAACCAATTTTTGGCGTTTGGGGTGGTACCCCCCAAAACGATGTGGGGAGGATGGGGAACCACATAAAAAAGATTTTGCGGTTGTGTTTTCCCGCCAACCAATTAAAAGATTTGGGGGGTGTGTGCTGCCACAACAATGTGGGCGTTGCGGGGGATTGGGGGGCGTTTTTGGGGGAAAAACCCCCTTTCAAAAAGTGGCTTTGTGTTTAACCCACTTTCAAAGGGGGCGTTGTGTAATACCCCCATACAGATGTGGGGTTTTTGTGCTGCCCCCATCATATGTGGCGTTGTGTGATGCCACATGGGAATGTGGCGGGTTTCGGGAGATTTGGTTTGACGTGGTGCCACGTAACCTATGTGGGCGGGGGCCCCGGGGTTTGGCGTTTTTGTGAATCCACACACACAGAAAAAGGCTTTTCGGAGATGTGGCGTTATGGGGAATTTTCCCCACACAGATGTGGCGTTTTGGAATTTTGGCGTTAGGGGGAACCACACAAACCCCGTTTGGCGTTTCACAGATGTTTGGGTTAATGATTGGCCTCATACAGAACCACCCAAGGGGTGTTTTGGGCATTGTCTTTTTTTTTTTCCCCTAAAAGGGAATGTCCCCTTTTAAAGCCCCAAAAGACTGTCTTCTTTAAAAGACATGAGGGAAAAATCAAAACCCCCAAAAATATTTGGCCCGAGGCACTGCGGGAACAGAACCGGGGGTGGATCCAAAAAGTCTTTTAGGGGGACCCCACAAGGACAAAGTATGGGGGCCGTGGTTTCTGTTTTCCAAAATTCTTTCCCAAATAAAACTGTGTGGAAATTTTACGGGAAGCGCAGTAGAAAAGATGGGGTTTGGGGGGAAATTTGGGGGGACCATTTCCTTTTGCCTTTTTTTGTCATTTTCCTCCTCCCCCCTTAACCCCCCACCCTTTAGTTCCCCCTCTTTTTAAACCCCCGCCCAAAGTCTCTCTTCTCTCTCTCTCTCTCTCTCTCCCTCTCTCTTTTATCCCCTCTCTCTCTCTTCTCCTCTTCTCTTCCTATCTCTCTCTCCTTCTCTATCCATCTCTCTCTTCTCTCTCCCTCTCTCTCTCTCCTCTCTCTCTCTCTCTTCCCCTTCCCCTCTCTCTCTCTCTCATCTCTCTCCCTTTTCATCTTCCCCCCTTTTTCATATTCTCCCCCCCTTTTTCCCCCCCCCAACCCCCCCCCCCCCCCCCCCCACCCCCCCCCCCCCCCCCTATCCCCCCTCTCTGGGCCCCCCTCCCCCTTTCCCGGCTCGGAAGGGGGAAAACCCGGGGGAGGGCTTTTTTGAACCCAAAAAATTTTTTTGGAATGTTCCCCCCCCATTTCCCCCCTTACTTCCTTTTAACAAAGGGCAATTGCCTATTTTTAACCCAAATTTTAAACTTTTAAAAAGGGGGAATTTAAATAAAAGGAAAGGGCCCAAAAAAAGGAGGAAAAAGATGGTTGGGAAGGTTATCCAAAATCAAACCTCCCCTGGGAGGAAACCCTGGGCTAAAAAAGGGAAGGAAAAAAAGAAGAAAGGGGGAAAAAAAATTTGGGCCTTTTAGCCATAAAGAGCGCAAAGTGTGATCCCCACAGTTAAAACCCATCCTTTTATGTATTTTTGGGGAAAAAAATTGTTTTAAAAAAACCAAATCGCGATAAAACAATTTTCCAAAAGATGGGACAATAGCAAATTTAAAACCCAATTTTCCCCTACCCCCCCCCCCCAGTTGATGACTTCAAAACAGAAGTGCAAGGAAAAGTGCAGGCCGGGGAAACTTGTCCCCCTCCCCCGCCTTCCTAAACCCAAAAAGACCACAGGGGCACCGTCTCAGACGGCCCTGACCATGGGAGGAGCTCCCCGCAGCGTCACCTGGGTTCATCATATGTCCCTCTATCTCCTGAGTTCTACGATCTCCCGTAGCTCTGCCTGACCATTGATCTCAGTGAAGTTGGAAATGTTTATTTATTTATTTATTTATCTATACCACATTAAGTCACGTCAGATTTTTCTGCGTCAAATTCGGCTGTTCTCCCCGGGGAGAGTGCCTCGCCACAGAGCAGCGCCACCCATTTGGTTTCTTCTTTTGTTTTGGTCTGCAACTGCATTTGTTTCCCTATCAGAGTGGCTTTTTTCTACAGAATTTTGCCAGGGACAACTCTCTTGTTGCAGTGGGTTCTTTTACGTGCGCTAAATATTTTTTGTTAACACACAGGACCTCGGTTTATCGTCTCATCCGAAAGACTAGCGCCCAGACCACCACTCATGGTCTAATGGATGGGGGAAAAGTTTCGGGTTGAGTAACATGGCACAGGGCCACGCGTGTAAAAGATGGCAGACGAACGAGTTTGATTCCAGTGATCTTCG
>CM054134.1:64233902-64235082 GCA_028751875.1 Rapana venosa
TGGCGTTGTGTGAGCCACATACAGATGTGGCGTTGTGTGATACCACATACAGATGTGGCGTTGCGGAGATGTGGCGTTGTGTGATACCACATACAGATGTGGCGTTGCGGAGATGTGGCGTTATGTGAGCCACATACAGATGTGGCGTTGTGTGCTGCCACACACAGATGTGGCGTTACGTGATGCCACATACAGATGTGGCGTTGCGGAGATGTGGCGTTGTGTGCTGCCACATACAGATGTGGCGTTGTGTGATACCACATACAGATGTGGCGTTGTGTGCTGCCACATACAGATGTGGCGTTGTGTGATACCACAAACAGATGTGGCGTTGTGTGCTGCCACATACAGATGTGGCGTTGTGTGATACCACATACAGATGTGGCGTTGTGTGATACCACATACAGATGTGGTGTTGTGTGATACCACATACAGATGTGGCGTTGTGTGCTGCCACATACAGATGTGGCGTTGTGTGATACCACATACAGATGTGGCGAGAGATAGGGAAAAAGGGGGGTCAAGCTCAACTACTTACTGTTTATCCAAAACCAGGCAACTTTTGATCGATTCGGCTTCGCCTCATCGATCAAAAACTTGCATAGTTTTATATAAAAACTAAGCAGTTTACCTTGACCCCCCTTTTTCCCTATCTCTCTACTAAAACTGAAAGTAATACTAATTTATTTTTGATGGGTAAAACTATAAAATTAGGGGAATTTATGCTAAACAATATCTTGTCAAGAACTTGTCAAGAACTTTATTAACAACTTGTCAAGAACTTTATTAACAACTTGTCAAGAACTTTATCAACAACTTGTCAAGAACTTATTAACAACTTATCAACAACCTATCAACAACTTATCAAGAACTTATCAACAACTTATTAACAACTTGTCAAGAACTTATCAAGAACTTATCAAGAACTAAAACAAGAACTATATTAAGAACTTGTCAAGAAATAAACAAGTCCCTATCAACAACTTATCAACAACTTATCAACAACTTGTCAAGAACAACAACAATTATTTTACACAAAATATATTGATAAAGATAGACAACATGAATTGCGACGAACTTTTGTTGATGACATCTACTGGTTCTAGTCAAGAAGAAATAACAGATGAGAAGAGTCTACTGGATAAGAAGGAGAAGTGTACCTCTTGCTCTTGTGGTAAAA
>CM054134.1:64235582-64250582 GCA_028751875.1 Rapana venosa
TTTATTTGGGGAAAAAGTTTTGCAAGTTTTTTAAAAAATCCTTTTTTAAAAACTTTGGGGAGTGAAAACCTGACCGTTTTGGGAGTTTTCCTTGGGAGGGGAATCCGATCTGAGTCTTGATGTTTTCTTAAACTTTCACTTTTTGTATTTTTTATTTTTCAGTGGTCAGCAACATCATCGGGCATTTTTCTGAGGTTTTTTTTCTTAAAGGAAAGGGAAAACTCTTTCCAGCTGCAAAACCCCGGATTTTTCGTTTTGGGATTTGGGGAATTTTTTGGGTTCTTTTTTCTGGCTTTTGGGCCAAAGCAGCCTTTTTACATTTTGGCCCAGTTGTACTGGCAATTTTATGCTTCCTCGGCAGAGGGGGGAAATTTGCCCCTGTAAGCTTTGTGCCCCTTTCTTAAATGTGGTTTCCCTAAAGTACATTGCTTCCTGAAAAATTTCATGTTGACAAAGGGCAGTAAAGGGTCCCTCACTTTGCTGACCCAATAATAAAATAATAATAAAAATAATAAAAAAAGGAATTTATATAGCGCTGAACTTGCACAGACAAAAAAAAGCGTTGCATCAATCTTTCTTACACAGTCATGCAACCAAAAGCGATAATAGTTTAACAAGCCCAAAATGCCCAAACACACAAAAACCAACACACACACACCTTTTATACTTTTTGGCGGGTGATGGAATTTTTGGCTGTTAAAAAGCAGGGATACTAGAAATAAAAACGGAGGGGAAATTCTTAGTTTGAAAAAAAATATGTCTTTTGGCCCAGATTTAAAAAAATCACAAGAAGGGCCTTTTGGGGAAAAAGAGATAGGGGGGCCTTCCAAATCGAGACCAGAAAAAAAGCGACGGCCAACATGGGCTAGGCTGAATCTAGGTGTTTGAAGCACAAGAATCTGCAGCAGGCGAAGGGAACGAGAAGGGTTACAGGTGGAGACATTCACAAGGTGGAATGGTTTTGTGACTTGTAACAAGGTACTCTTTAGTTATTCTTTGTGGGGACAGGCAGCCCGTGGAGAGATCGCAAAGAGGGGTAAAGTGTCAATTTTTTCTTTCTGAGGACTAGTGAGCTGCAAGTTTTTTTAATACGTTTAAGGGAGTGGATAGATGATGCTGGCCCGACCGCCAAAAAAGAATTGCAAAATCCCCCACGGAAAAGAATGAAGATGCAGAGTTTTGATGTTGCCCTGTGGACAGGTACTTTCGAATTGCACAAAAACCAATTGATAGAACAGGGCTGGCAGGTCCGGGGGGATGAATTTTTTGCATAGAGAGGTTTGTCATAAAGACCCAATACTTTTCACATGGATAGAGGGACTGACATTGCCGAAATTCTATTGAAGCGTTGTAAAGGAAAGAGTTTGTTTTTTGGGGCCCTACAAGCATTGCTTCAGTTTTTTCAGCGTTTAGTTGTAACTTTTCTCTATCATCCAGTTTTTGGGTATCTTGAAAGCAGTAGGTCAATTTTATCAAGGGGAAGGCAGATTTTCAGGGGTTCACTGCTTTGAATTGAGAGTCTCTGCATAAAAGTGATGGGTTTATCTGAGACGGTTAATTAAGTGACAGTGGGCGGGGTAAAGTGAAAAGAAAAGGGCCCAAACTGATCCCCGCGGGACTCCCCAAATTTAGTTGGGGAGTACTGACTAATCTTGTTTACTGTGACTGTCTGGAATCGGTCATTCAGGTATGATCTAAACCAGGTGAGGGCTGTACCAGTAAAACCAAACGTTTCTTGAAGACGGGAGAGAAGGATAGAGTGGTCAATGGGATTATCTGGCTGGTGATGATTTTTGATTGAGGGAATTCTGTTTTTATTTTTATTATCATTTTTTTCATTTCTTCTGCTGACTGATGGTTTTTTTTGTTGTTTTAAGGTGTTAAGTCCACAATGAATTACGATGGCATCTGGGGTGGCCTTGATTTTGTTGATTCCTTCAACACAATCTGCCCGGGTGTCAGTTTTTTTTTGGTTCTGACATACAACCCCTATGAAGCTCCCAGTATTACGGGGTCGAGTCCATCCAACGTAGAATCATGCAGTATAATCACATAGGGGAGACTGCCCTTGTCTGATGTGAGATCTTCGATTTTGTCGTCATGATCAGAGTCTGACATCTCACTCCTTTTTTCAGAGTCCTCGTCACTTACTGGTCCTTTGTCTTCCGCTGTTGTCCCCACTGGTGTTTCACATCTCATCCCACGGTCTGTTGCCGTTTTCTGGTGGAGGCTGGTGTTGACTGTTCTGCACGGCCATCTGGATCAGGCAACAGACTGGGGTTGCTGTCGTCCTCTTGGTCGTCAGCAGATGTGAATGGCGCTTGAGGGTCTGTTGAATGATCTTGATTTTCTATTTTGTCTGTAGGCATTTTTCTTTGTTTTTTCGAGAGGGTCTTCTTTTGCGTCTTTTTTCGGGGTGTAGAATGTCTTTGTTGTATCTGAACTTTCTGATGCATTGAATAGTTCAGAAGACCTATTTCTGTTTGATCTTTCAGCTCTGTGTGAGCGGAGAGCATCTGCTCTGCCATGAAGTTGACTGATTTTTCCAAATTACAAATCATGTTTTTTAGATTTTGAATCTGGAATGCTAAGCCTGCCTGCGTTTTGTAACTATTGTCAAGCGTCATTGGAAATTAACGAAAGGAAAAGAAGAGAAACTAGACATTTTCCAAACCAAATGTCTGAGGAGGATCTTGAAGATCCGATGGCAAGAACACATTTCCAACAAGACAGTCTTGGAAATAGCAGGAGCAGGAAAATCACCTGAAGTTAGAAGACGGAGATGGAACAGGATCGACATGTCCTAAGAAGGACAGAAGTAGACGACTGTGCTGCTGTGCCCCGATGGACACCTGAAGGGAGAGGAACAGGGGACGCCCAACAACAACATGGCGACGAATGGAAAGAAGACGAACGCTCAGGCTAGAGCACGTGGAACGCTGCACGCGCACAGCGCACCGGAACCAGTGGGGGAAATGATGTTCGAGCCTTGTGTGCCTCCTGGCACGAGAAAAATTAAGGGTTAAGGTAAAGTCAAGCGTCATTCTTTTTCAGCAGGCCCTGTGGGGGTGTGCTTTTTGGTGTGTTTTATTTTGGTGTGTGTGTTGTTTGTGTGGTGTGGGGGTTTTGTGTTGTTTTGTGTGGGGTGGTTTTTGTTGTGTGGTGGTTAGTGGGTTGTTGTGTGGTGTTTTTATTGGTGTGGTAAGGGTCTTTGTATATCTGAACTTTCTGAGCATTGAAATAGTTCGAAACCTATTTCTGTTTGATCTTTCACCCCTTGTGGCGGAGAGCATTGCTCTGCCATGAATTTACTGTTTTTTTCCAAATTACAAACATTTTTTAGATTTTCAATTGGGAACTAAGCCCTGCTGTTTTTTTGTAACTATCAGCGGGCCCTCTGTGGGGGCGTTTGTGTGTGTGTGGTGTGTGTGTGTGTGTGTGTGTGGTGTTTTTTTGTGTGTTAGTGTGTGTGTGTGTGTGTGTTTGTGTGTGTTATGTTGGTGTGTGGGTGTGGGGTGCGTTGTGTGTGGGTGTGTGCGTTTTGGGGGTTTTTTTGTGTGTGTTAGTGTTGTGGGGGTTTGTTTTTGGTGTGTGCTTTGTGGTGGTTTCGCGCCTTTGTGTGTGTGTGTTGTGTGTGTATGGTGTCTTTTTGGGGTGGGGTGTGTGTGTGTTGTGTGGTGGCGCGTTTGCGTGTAGTTTGTGTGTGGGTGCTTTTTGTATGCGTTTTGGGTTTGGTGTGTGTGTTAGGTGTGTGTGGCCTTGGTGGTGTTTTTTGTGTGTGTGTGTGTGTGTTTTCGCGCTTGTGGTTGTGTTATGTTTTTGGTGGTGCGTTTTTGGGTGGGGGTGGGGTTTTTTATGTGTGTGTGGTGCGTGTGTGTTATTTTTGTGTGTGTTGCGTTTTTTGGGGTGTGCTTTTGTGTGTGTGTGTGTGTACTAAAGGCGCTTTTTCGGGTGCGCGTGTGTTTGTGTGCATGCGTGCGTGGGGTTTTTGTCTTGGTTTTTTGCCTCTCTGTGTGTGCGCGCGCCATGTGTCTGTAGTGTGCGTGATGTGTCTTTTTGTGCCCGCGTGTGTGTGGGTGTTGGTTGTGTGGTGTTGTGTTGTTGTGTGTGTGTGCTTTTGTGTGTGGGGTTGGTGTGGGGCGTTTGGATTTTTGTTTTGCTTATAATTATTTTTTGTTTTTCCCGCGGGCCACAAAAAACAGTTTTCGAGCACAGCAACCAGAGTGCACGTGGGGGAGGCTGACCATCTCTGCACTGCGGAAGCCCCCCCCTTCCTGTCATCCCCATCGGGTTTTTTTTCCAGCAGCAGCAGCACACACCGCTTTTTCCGGGTGGGAAAGATTTGGCGTTATGTGAACCCACATAGGGATGGGCTGCGGAGAGGGGGGTTTACGGAGCAAAAAACAGATGACCTGGTGCTCCACATACAATGTGCGTTGTGGCCCACATACAGATGGACGTTTGTGCTGCCACATACAATGGGGGCGTTGTGGCTCCCAAATACAGATGGGGCGTTTGTGCTGCCAATAAAATGTGGCGTTAGAGATTGGCGTTGTGCGAACCACAACAATGTGGGAGTGCGTTTGTGATACCACAAAAATTTGGGGCGTTGGGGAGATGGTTTCCCCGTGATCATATACAATTGGCCTTCCGGAGTTTGGGGCGTTTAATTTTAGCCACATCAAAGTGGCCTTCCCGGAAAGTGGCTTTTTGTGCTCCAAACATACAGATGTGACTTTGTGTGCTCCCACTACAAAAGTGGGAGGTGCTCCACATACAGATTGGGATTTGGCGTTGTGTGCTCCCACATACAGATGTGGCTTGGTGCGCCACATACGATGGGGCGTTGTGTGCGCCAAACAGATGGGGCGTTTTTGCTGCGACAACAAGGGGGGAGTTGCTGCCACATACAGATGGGCTTGTGTGTTCCACATACAGATGTGGGATGGGGCGTTGTGTCCCCACATACAGAGTGCTTGTGTGCGCGACATACAGATGTGGGGATTGTGCTGCCCAACAGATGGGCTTGGTGCTCCACATACAATGGGGAGATGGCGTTGTGTGCGCCACATACAGATGTCTTTTGTGTCTGCCACAAACGAGTGGCGTTGTGTCGCGACATACAGAGGGGGGAGTGTGCGCCAAAACAGATGTGGCTTGTGTGCTGCCACTAAAATTTTGGGGAATGTGGCGTTGTGTCTGCCACATACAATGGGTTGTGTCTCCCACATCAGATTACTTTGTGTGCCTGCCACATACAGATGTGACATTTGCTGCCACATCAGAGGGCTTTTGTGTCTGCCCATACAAAGGACGTTGGGGAATGGGCGTTGGTGATACCGCATGCAGTTTGGGGCGTTTTGTAACCCCACTGCAGATGTCGTTTGTGATCCACATACAGATTGGCGTTTGTGATACCACAACAAGGGAGAGGGGCGTTGTGTGATACCGCATGCAGATGGGGGCGCCTTTGTGATACCACATCAGAGTGGCGTTTGTAAAACCAAATACAGATTGGCTTTTGCGGGGATGTGGCTTTACTGATCCCACTAAAGATTTGGCTTTCGAAGTGTGGCTTAGTGACCCACATACAGATGTGGCTTTTTGTGCTGCCACATACGATGTGGCGTTGGGATACCAATCCCAGGGGCTTTGTGGATCCCACATACTTTTGGGAGAGTGGTTTTTGGTGTGCCACATACAATTTGGGGAGAGGGCGTTGGTGCCCACTACAAGGGGCGTTGTCTGCGCCCATACAATTGGCGTTGTGTATCCCACAACAATGTGCGTTTGTGTTCTGCCACATACAGATGGGGCTTTTTGATACCCATACAGATTTGGGTTGTGTGCTGCCACATACAGTTTGGGCTTTTGTGTGCTGCACATACAATGGGCTTGTGTGCGGCCACATACAGATGTCGTTGTTGCTGCCACATACAGATGTGGCTTATGTAAACCCACGTACAATATGGCGTTGGGGAAACCCAAACGTACTTTTTCTTTTGTGTGATCCCCAATACAGATGTGGCTTTTGTGCGGGCCACAACAGATGGGGGCTTGCAGAGATCGGGGTTTATGTGAGCCACTCAATGTCGTTGCGGGAATAGGGGTTTTTGTGATGCCACATACAAGTGGCGTTCAGAATGGGGGGTTATGTGATCCCCACATACAGAGTGGCGTTGCAAGATGGGGGGTTAGTGATCCCACATACAGATGTGGCTTTTGCAGAGATGTGCGTTACGTGATGCACATCAATTGCGTTGTGGGATGTGGCTTTACGTGATGCCACATCAGAAAAGGCGTTCAGAATGTGGCGTTACGTGATGCCACATGCAGTTTGGGGCGTTGCGGAGATTGGCGTTACGTGATGCCTCATACAGAACCCCCCAAAAAATTTTTTGTCATCGTCTATTTTTTTTACCATAAAGCGACTGTCACTTTATGCCAGTACGTCTTCATGAAACGATGAGGGGGAAAAAAAGCAACAACCCACAAAGAAAAGGCAGAGGCACTGCGAACAAACCCGGGCAACAAACCGGGGAGTGGATCAAACGTCTTTTAGGGTGGCCCTCACAAGACAAAAAAAGTGCCGTGAGTGCGGGTTTTCCCAAAAATTCTGCCAAGTACTTTGTGTGCATTTCACGGAAGCACAGTAGCAAGATTTTTTTTGGGGGGAAAAAAGGGTTGACATTTTTCCTTTCCCATTTTTTGTCATCCCTCCCCCCCTCTACCCCTCACCCTTCATCCCCCATCTTTTCAACCCCCCCAAACTCCCCCCCTTTCTCCCCCCCTCTCCCCTCCTTCTCCCCCTCCCTCTCTCTCTCCTCTTCTCTCCTCCCTGTGTCAGTGCGCTCGGGTTTTTAAGGGTGAACTGGGGGACAGGGCCTGAGGGTTAGCAACAAAAACCCCCACTCCATCCCACACCCCTCGCCCTCCTCCTCCCAGCAAGCTCAGGGGAACTGGGCACCTGAACAACTATTTTTTGACCCAAAAATTTTTAATACATTTCCTTATTCCCTTTAAAAGGGGAATTGCCCATAGCCCTGAACTTTTTTGAAAAGGGGCTAAATAAGGAGGAACCAAAACGAGAGATGGTGAAGGCTTTTTCAAGCAAACCTCCCCCCGGGGGAAAAAAAGACAAAATGGGGGAAAAAAGAAGAAAAGAAAAAGAAGAAAAATTGCCCATAGCCAAAAAAAGCATATGTGTATCTCACAGTGAAAACCCTCCTTCAGTAAATTTTGGGAAAAAATGTTTACTAACCAAAAAAGGGGTACAATTTCATGATGACAAGGGAATTACCAAATTCCCCACCACCCCCTCCATGAGACCTATACAAAACAGAAGTGCAAGTGAACTGTGCAGACAGGAACGGTCACCACACTGCCTTCAACCAAAAACCCCCAAAAGGGTCACCGCCCCGACGGCCTGAACATGGGAGGAGCTCCCCCCCGCAGCGTCACCCGGGGTTTATCATATTTCCCTCTACTCCTAGTTCTAACATCTCCCGTAGCCTGCCTGACCATTGATATCAGGAAGTTGGAAATGTTTATTTTTTTTATTTATTTATTTTTTACCACATTAAGCACGTCAGTTTTTTCTTTTTTTGGGAAAATTTGGGCTGCCTCCCCGGGGGAGCGCGTCGCCAAAGCAGCCCCACCATTTGGGTTTCTTTTTTTTGTTTTGTCTGCAACGGGATTTTTTTTCCCTATAAGATGGCTTTTTTTTTACAAATTTTGCCAGGGGACAACTCTTTTTGCAGGGGTTTTTTTTTAACCGGGCGCTAAATTTTTTTTGGTAACACACAGGACCCCCGGTTTTTCGTCTCATCCGAAAGACTACGCCCAGACCAAACCCTCATGGTCAAATGGATGGGGGAAAAGTTTCGGGTTGAGTAACATGGCACAGGGCCACGTGTGTAAAGATGGCAGACAAACGATTTTGTTTTCCAGTGACTTCGCTTTTCTCTCCCCCCAAAAGATTCACCCAAAACCGGAAAAGGGCTGTACGTGACAACCCTGTCAATCTACCCCTTCACAAATTTTCCCCCTTCACCTTCTGGGGACTACTTTCCCCAAGAGTTCCCTCCCCCCAAAGAGTCCGGGCCCTCCCCAGACGGCACCTACATTAGTCCTACCACCACCCACCACCATTTCCCCAAAACTCCCACACAAATCTCTGACGCACTGAAGAGAGCCCCCCAAACCCAAAGAACAGGACAACAGTCCCACAAAAAAAACGAGACAAGAATGGGGAAAAGCCGAGTCAACTAAACCCACTTACTTTTTATCCAAAACCGGCAACTTTTGGTCCGATCGGCTTCGCCCAGGGCCCAAAAAAACTTGATAGTTTTTATAAAAACTAAGCATTTACCTTCTCGGCTTTACCCCTATCTCTCACTAAACAAAAGTAATACAAATTTTATTTTTTGATGGGTAAAACTAAAAAAATTAGGGGAAAATTTAGGCTAAAACAATTCTTATCAAAAACTTGTCAAGAACTTTATCAACAACTTAAAATAACTAATAAAATATTTTGTCAAGAACTATCAAGAAACTTATAAAACTTATCAAAACTTGTCAAGAATTTCAAGAACTTTATCAACAACTTATCAAAAACTTATCAACAACTTATAAAACAACTTATCAACAACTTTCAAAACCCCAAGAACTTACCAAAAACTTATCAAAAACTTATCAAGAACAAAACAAGAACTATATTAAAACTGCAAGAAATAAACAAGCCCCCACAACAAAAAAGTTAACAACTTACAAAACTTTTCAAGAACAACAATAAATTTTCCCAACAAAAAATATTGAAAAAAACCACAAAATTGAAAAGAACTTTTGTTGATGACATCTACGGTTCTAGTCAAGAAGAAATAACAATAGAAGAGTCTACTGGATAAAAAGGAGAATTGTTCCCCTGCGCTTGTGGAAAAAACAAACATACTAGGAAACCCAAAACTACAGTTGAACGGGTCAGCATTATCACCACAAGACATTTTTAAATTTTTTAATAGGTATGAAATCCCTTCTTGGAGCAAAAAAGTGAAAACCAACATACGTTAGGGTTATTGCTAAACAACAATAGGGTCTTTAATGTGGCCCTCAAAGCTTTTTGGCTTATACCTCCAAAAGATCCTTTTTGCAAAACACGGAACACTTTGGCTGTGTATTTTTAAACCTTTTTGGCCCTGTTGCACCAAGCTGCTATATAAAAATTAAAAAAATATAAAATTTAACCACATAGAAAAGATGGAAAACAGAAACACCCACGAACCAACGGGAAGCCAGGAGAATCCCCAAGAACCAAAGCAACCCTCCCTTTCAAAATACATCGAACAAAAAAACCTGGGAGAGTTGAAGGGCAAGAGGTTAGCGAAGGGAAATCGACAAAAAAAACTTAGCAAAAAACAAAGAAAAAAGATCTTTCGGAGAAACATTAGAAAAGCAGTGCCTATAGAAACCAGAAAAAAGACACAGCACCACCAAAAACAAAATTCACTTACTTAATATAGGGTAAACGCTATGGGAATTGGGTTTATACCCCTATAGAGTTGGAGCGCAAGCAACCAACAAAACAAGAACCGCAGCAGAACAAAAGAAAAAACCACAACCCCAGCCACAACCATTGCAAAGCAAAACCCTACAACGACCATTCAAGAGTAAAAATAGATATAAATAAATAATTTATACTTAAAGTAAAATATGAGTACAGAATGTTGTTTTTCATAAAAAAATGCTGTGGATTGTTTCTTTTATTCTGCAACCCGAGATTGTAGTTGTTGTTTTATTTTTTAAGACCTCTAATTTTGCTTGGCGTTCATCTTAAATTTTTTTAGACCGTGGATTCTTTCTTTTATTTCCCTGGTCAAGATTCGTGCATCTGCTTCTGCATTTTTCTTCTTTTTTCTAGTTCTATTTTGGGTTCAAAACCCTAGCTTGCTAAATTATTTATCATTCCCTCAAATACTCTGTAGGCTTATTGACCCCCCATTTTTCTCCTGGGGGGTTGATCATTTATTTTTTTCAGTGCTGTGTTTTTTCGTCGCTGTTAAGCTATTTCCAACTCTAAATAGTTTCATTGTTGTGTTTCCCGACTGTGCTAGGTTTTCAAGGGTAGTTTTCAATTTTCTTGGTAGGTTTTGTTCAGCATTTTTAGTTGTCAACAGTTTGCGTAGGCATCTGTTAGATAGTGCATCATAATCCCCAAGTTTTCCTGCTAGCAACATTTAGTCTCTGCTTGAGTGTATTTTTTGAAAAAACCTGATGGGGGTTATTTTTTTTTGGTTAAAAAAACCCTTTTGTCCTGTGTCAGTTACAGCATACAGATTGTCTTTGTTGTCCATATCTAGTCATATGGTCTAGTACTTCGGGGTTGGTTGCCCAAAAACTTGTTGAAAATCTTTAACCCTGTTTTCTAAAAATTTCTCTTCTGACTGAATGAAAAGGGTGCTACAGATGCTCCCGGGCTTCACCCATACATCACGGGCGAAACACATCATCCATATCATATAAATATCTTCCTTTATTCTATTATTTTTTTTTTTATTTTCTACTTTATAGAAAAAAGATGGCGCAACAAACTTTTGGAGCAATCCCTTGACCATACAAAACGTTTAAAAAGACCCCCTTAGGCTTTAAAAGGGAAACAGACAGACAATCGTTATTACAAAAAACCCCTCCACTATTGATGAAACAGATTCACGTTAGTTTCCAAATTTTTAGAAAAGATGTTAAATGTTCCGGGACAACAGCTTGCTTTTTAGATTGAACAGAGTCTAAAATACCAAACAGAAGGAAATAGCAAACTTGGTAGGGGATTATAAAAAAAGATTAGTGTCAACTAAAGGCGGGAAGTACTGTCATTGAAAAACGCAGACGTATTCTTGATCATACTGATTTAGGGTGACAAAAAAAAAAAAGTACCCTTTTTACAAGGCAACAGGAGAGAGGGATTAAAACACAGAGTAGGTTCGCGATAAGGGAAAAAGGAAAAAAAATCTGCTATAGCAAAAGCTAGGTAACAGGTTTTTTATTCCCCTTGACTTTGAATGCTCACCCTCACATGCCTTACATCAGGGGGCCTCAGAGACAGACTGTTTATTCTGACCTTTTAAAGACATGCTCGTGTTATACATCCACACGCGACCAAAGTACAAAAAATCGGGATATTTTAAGTAGAAATTTTTCAAACACCCACTTTCAGGGGTTTATTCACACAATATCATCAAGGCTTGCTTCTATAAAGAAAAGTGCTTAACCATAGTAAAAATTAAAGAAAGTAAAGCAATACTGTGGGAAAATAAATCTAAAACTCCCGGGAAGATCTTAAAAGGGAAATTAATGCGTTTTAAGAACCACCACCCCCCCTTTTCCAATTAAGGAAAAGGTTTTTTAATCCCGTATTAAACATTTACATGTACATAGAGGGGCAACCCAAAACAAGTCATGCCCGGCATTTACCATTCAACACTTTGATAGGTAAAAAAACTTTGGTTTTGGCAAAACCCAAGAACCCCTACTGGGGTTAAACAAAACTTTTTCATCTACAAAAAGTTAGGCTTTATGAATACCTAAATCAAATATGCATTGTGGGTTGACTTAAGTCTAAGATGATATAAGCTGCATGGTTTTTAGGGAAGACCATTGAAAACGCCAAAGGGAAAAACTAAAACAAATAAGAAAGACAAGAAAATAGAGCCCCCTAAAAAAAACATTTGTATGATGGAGCACACTCAACATAGAAGGAATAGACTAAAAGAAGTTGTTTACTAATGGGCCAGCTAAGTTTCTACCAAAAAAAGCACACTGCTCTCTAAAATTTCGGGCAGACGGCTGTGCAAAACTGTATTTGTTTTAGATTTATTACAAAAAAGTGGGACAAAAATCTTTCGGTTCATTTTTTAAATTTTTGTCCAACACGCACAACAATAAAACTACAAAGAGAAAATTTAAATTTTTCAGATGAAATATAATTATTGTTAATCCCCCCGACAGGCAAAACAAGTGTTTAGAAACTATACACTGTTTTAAAATAGGGAGACCCTTTTCTTTTAAAAGACGACCCAGCAAGCGTGACATTGTTTAAAAAAAAGGAATAGTTTGTCTAAGCTCGCTTTCAGTGGGACAGCCGAAACTGTTTTGGGTTTCTGACAAAAAAAAAAATAAATAATATTAAAAAATTACCATGAACAACAAAATCCCTTGAATTTTTCACAGAAAGACAAGATGGGTTTAATAATTGCTTCGGGAGAATGATGTTATTACAACGGGGCAAAAAAGAGAAAGAATAAAAATAAAACTGAGAAACTCAAAGCAAGTAAACAATACTCAAAACAGACCACCGACTAAAAAACTTTTAGGGGAAAACCCAATAGCTTATTTTTTTTAAAACAACAAAAAAAATGCAGCAGCCAGACACACACAACACCAATACACTCTCACACACACACCACACATAAAACCTGTGCATAGCTTAGGGCCCACTTGTGGTTTTGTATTGGCAACAAAACCACAATCTTTTGCTAACAAGGGGCAAAATGGAGTGGCTAAATAAGTATTGCACCATCAGATAGGAAAAGGTTTTTATTATTTAAATTTTTTCTCTTTTTCTTTTTCGCCCTAGGGGACCCAGGGGGAAATCGGGAAAGCGTTAGACGGGGAGGCAGGCAGAGCAGCAGGGCAAAGGATTTGAATCCCGGTAGGGGACATAGGGTACAGGGCCTATATTTTATGTGTTGTGTTTTGGTTTCTATGTTTGTCTGTTAAGTGTTTTGTGTTATGCCCCCTTTTGACTAGTTGTGGGTTTTTGAGTGTGTTTATTTTTCCTGTTTTTTGTTTTTGAAGCGTGTGGTGTGTGAATGCGTGTGTCAGCATTCCACAGTCGTGAATGCTGGGAAAACTTCTCTGCTACCCAAAGCTCCGTTTCAGGTCCTCCAAATTTGCTTCCTTCTGTAACGGAGCCTGGTACGGGGAAGGTTTTTTCACTTTTTTTCTTTTTTTTTAAAATAAAAAATTCAGCATAACTCAATAATAAAGAAAAGTATTAGTTTAATTTTTTTTTAAATATTTTTTTATTTTGTTTCTTGACAAGAATTGTTTGGGGAAAAATTCCCATAATTTATATTTCCCATCAAAAATAAAATAGGGAACATTTTTTATTTTTTAATAAGTTTTGAAAAATATTTTATTAGTTATTTAAAAAAGTTTTTATAAAAATTCTTACAATTTTTTTTGAAAAATATTGTTTTTTGCATAAAAATTTCCCCAAAATTTTTATTTTTTACCCATCAAAAAATAAAATTTTATTACTTTAAGGTTTTTTTAGAGAGATGGGGGAAAAGCCGAGCAAGGGAAACTGCTTTTTTTATATAAAACTATGCAAGTTTGGGGCGAGAGGCGAAGCCCAATCGGGCAAAAAGTTGCCTGGTTTTTGGGTAAACAGTAAGGGTTGAGCTTGACTCGGCTTTTTCCCTATCTCTGACCAAAAAATTTTTGTCAAACACTTCTTAAAGTCTAAGCACTATGGACAAACCCATTCCTCCCCCTTGCCCGGGCTTACAAACAACAAAAAAAGTTTTTTAAACCATTTAGTCACACACAACAGTTCCCCCCCCTGAATGTATTTCAGGCTATAACATTCTGCAAAAAAGATACACAAAAGGGCCAAAAGAAAAAGGAAACCCATCAAAAAGTGAGTCTGGAACCTTTAAGCATCTCTCCCTTTTCAACTAAGCTTATATGTAGAATCATCTGGAGAAAAAAAAAAAAAAGCAAAAACATTGTAAATTTTTTTGTGTAATTGTTGTGCCAGTGATATTGAATCCACTGATCCTTTTCCTCCCCTGTGTGTGGTGTGATGTGTGTGTGTGTGTGGGGTGGTGTGTTTTGCGTGTGTGGGGTTAGTGGTGTGTTAGTGTGTGTGTGTGTGCTTTTTTGTGGGTGTGGGTGTGTGTGTGTGTGTGTGCTTTTTGGGGGTGTGGGTGTGTGGGGTGTGTGTGTGCGTTTGTGTGTGTGTGTGGGGTGCGTTTGTGTGTGTATGTGTGCGCGCTTGTGTGTGTGTTAGTATGTGTTAGGTGTGTGTGTGTGCGTTTGTGGCATGTTGTGTGTTCGTGTGTTAGTGTGTGTTTTGTGCGTTTTGTATGTGTTTTGGTGTGTGTGGCGTTCGTGTGTGTGTGTGTGTGCGTTTGTGTGTGGTTGTGTGTGTGTGTACTCATGCGCTTTTGTCTGTGTGCGTGTGTGTGTGTGTGTGTGTGTGGTGTGTATGCGGTTGTGGGTGCGTGCGTTTGGATTTTGTTTTGCTTATAATTATTTTGTGTCTTTCCTTGTCAGGCCACAAGAAGCAGTTTTTCGAGCACAGCAACCAGAGCTGCACGTGAGGGAGAGTGCTGACCATCTCTGCACTCCAGATGCCGCTCCTTGCCTGTCATCCGCCAGGTCAGGCTTTCCGCAGCAGCAGCAGCAGCAGCAGCAGCAGCCGCTGTTGCCGAGGTGTGGAAGATGTGGCGTTATGTGAAGCCACATACGGATGTGGCGTTGCAGAGATGTGGCGTTGCGGAGATGTGGTTTACGTGATGCTATATACAGATGTGGCCTTGCGGAGATGTGGCGTTGTGTGCTGCCACATACAGATGTGGCGTTGTGTGCTGCCACATACAGATGTGGCGTTATGTGAGCCACATGCAGATGTGGGGATGTGTGCTGCCACATACAGATGTGGCGTTGTGTGATACCACATACAGATGTGGCGTTGTGTGCTGCCACATACAGATGTGGCGTTGTGCGATACCACATGTAGATGTGGAGATGTGGCGTTGTGTGCTACCACATACAGATGTGGCGTTGTGTGCTGCCACATACAGATGTGGCGTTGTGTGCTGCCACATACAGATCTGGCGTTGTGTGCTGCCACACACATATGTGGCGTTGTGCAGATGTGGCGTTGTGTGATACCACATACAGATGTGGCGTTGTGTGATAGCGCATGCAGATGTGGCG
>CM054134.1:64255582-64268082 GCA_028751875.1 Rapana venosa
ATAATAAGTCTGTAACCTTCAAGCGTCTCTCTTCTCAATCTAAAGCGTTATGATGTAGAATCTATCTGGATGTAAAAAAAACCCAAAAAAACATGGTAAATGTTTTGTGTAATTGTTGTGCCAGTGATCTGAATCCCACTGATCCCTCTTCCTCCCCTGTGTGTTCACCTGTGCATGTCACTTCGCTTGCCATCATCTCACCTGCAGACCCTCTGCGTTTCCTTGTGCATGATGCTGTGCCTGCCACGCCTTCCCACAGACGTGGACAGTTCTTCCTCCTTGTTACCAGGAGATGAACGTTTACGTTTGCCTGTGCCTGGCACTTCGCTTGCCATCATCTCACCTACAGACGCTGTGTGTTTACCTGTGCCTGGCACTTCGCTTGCCATCATCTCACCTACAGACGCTGTGTGTTTACCTGTGCCTAGCACTTCGCTTGCCATCATCTCACCTGCAGACCCTGTGTGTTTACCTGTGCCTGGCACTTCGCTTGCCATCACCTCACCTGCAGACCCTGTGTGTTTACCTGTGCCTGGCACTTCGCTTGCCATCACCTCACCTGCAGACCCTGTGTGTTTACCTGTGCCTGGCTTTTTGCTTGCCATCACCTCACCTGAGAGATCTCTGAGAGAGCCAGATCGGCCAATGCAGATGTGTGTTCTTGCGTCTGTAGAAAATGTTCATTTAAGACGGAACCTGTCTTACAATAATATTCAGTTTTGTACCTGTGGTCTTCTTCCATTATGTGACCTGCACCTATGCTGTTGGTTATCTTCTAAGGTGTGTTCTTGCCATATATTGGTGAAAAAGTAACATAGTTTGTTTTCATTTTGTCATACTGATGTCCAATCACCCATCACAGTCGACTGCACACAGATATTTGAATACTAATCCTTGGCCACCACTAGGTTCCTTTGTGACTGAGTTAGCCACACCCACTTGTTGTACCAATGTAGGGTGTTGCCAGCTGCCAAGGTGTCTGTGTGAAGTGCTCTCAAGTTCGGCACTCGACCAGCTGTCTAGGCTAAGCTGTCTAGGCTACCCAATCATGAATTGATTTGTGTGTGTGTGGTGTGTGTGTGTGTGTGCAGGCCTTCATAGCAATGTGCCCCTAGTGTCACCACTAGGCCTAGTCTGTGTTGACTGCTTTTGATGGCCTTGCTCTACCCCCCCCCCCCCTTCCTCTTCTCTTCCCCCTTCAGTCCCAGCCTTTTACCCATTTATTTCACATGGTATTGTTTGAAACTTTCTCCATGGACAGGTATTATTACTGAAGTGTGCCCTATATTCAAAGACATGAACTGTGGGACCAGGGGCCATGAGAGATAAGGAAAACAGGCATTCAAGCTCAACTACTCTTATATAAAACCTCGCAACTTTGGCCCGATTCGTCTTCGCCTCATCGTGCCAAAAGTTGCCATGTTTTATATGAAAACTAGGTAAGTTGAAGTAGCAGTTTACCTTGAATGCATGTTTTCTCTATCTCTTATAATAAATAAATAAAAATGTTACTATCTTATTTCTAGTGGGTGAAACTATAAAATTATGGGAATTTATGCAGTGCTGAAGTTTTTAGCTGAATTTTTATCAGAGTAAAAAAGTGCAAAACCTTCCCCGCTACCCAGGCTCCATTACAGAAGGAGAGCAATTTTGGAGGGCACTGCAACCGAGCTTTGGGTAGCAGAGAAGATTTCCGGCATTCACGACTGTTGGAATGACGACACACGCATTCACACACCACTTGTAATCAGTACACATAACAGGACAACATAATACACACACGCACAACACAACATAGTACAAACAGGACATAATACACACAAACACTTAACAGCACAAACATAGAACACACAACACATAAACATAGGACCTGTAGCTACTGCTACGCTGGTTCGAACCCCTGCCTGCCTGCACTGCCTGCCTGCCCTGTCTATTTCATTCCGACTTCCCCATTGGGCTGCCCCGAAGGGCCATATCAACTGAAAATTAATAAATATAAACCTTCCTTTTTGATGGTGCAATACTTAGCCACGCCCCCTTTGTGCAAACCCAATGCTGCATATGTGTTAAAAAAAGATTTTGGCATGTTGCCAATACAACACAGTTGGCAGTAGGCCTACAGCTGCTTCTTATTATGTGTGTGTTTGTGTGTGAGAGTGTGTGTGTGTGTGTGTGTGTGCTGGTGCATGTGAACTAATACAATATCTTGTCAAGAACTAATAATAATAATAATAATGAATAGCATTTATATAGCACATTTCTCAAAGCAATGACTCAATGCGCTTTCATACCATGCGCATTTATACACATGCACACACAGCACATAATAACAACAACAACAACAACAATGACAATGAGCATTTCTAAAGCGCAAATAAATTTACAAGAGATACCTATCGCACTGTAGAGGCACACACTTGCCTCCGGGCACACACTAGCAGGGCAATTAACAGTACACTCAGAGAAAAGGCACTAGCAATAACATAACTAACAAAAAAAAACATAACCAACAGCCAGGCATGCACATGAAGTAGCCTACAGTGTGACAAACGGCGACCCTCAAGACAAGCGCAATATATTAACTAGCTAAGAAATACATTAAAGAGATGTGTCTTCAATGAAGACTTAAACTGGGATAAAGTGGGAGCATGTCTGACGGCTGGTGGCAGAGAGTTCCAGATCGTGGGCGCAGCAACACCAAAAGATCTACGACCTGCGGTTTTGAGGTTGTAGTGGGGTACAACAAGTAAGTTATCATTCGAAGACCGCAGGGTTCTAGTTGTGGTGCGTGATTTCAAGGCAGCTGACAGAGATGGAGCAAGCGAGCCTTCAGAGTGACGGTATGCCAAGACCGCAACTTTGTACTGACAGCGTGCCCTTACAGGTAACCAATGAAGCTCCCTAAGCATGGGAGTCACATGGTCCCTTTTGCTCTTTCCAAGGATGAGCCTGGCAGCAGAGTTCTGAATTCGCTGCAGGCGTGTAAACTGTTCATCACTTATACCGATAAAACAGGAGTTGCAATAGTCCAGTCGCGACAAGACGGTCGCTGAAACGAGCTTGATCACTGCATCTCGAGGCAAGAATTTCTTAATGTGTGCAATAAGGCGCAGCTCTAGAAAGCATGCTCTGCAGACGTTACTAATGTGGTCTTTCATGGAGAGAGTAGGATCTAGCTGAACACCCAGATACCGCACAGAACTCTGAAAAGCTATGTCACAGCCACCCAAGACCACAGAACTCTCCGACACCCGCATAAGACTAGATGGTGAACCAACTGCCATAACTTCTGTCTTGTCTGTATTTAATTTGAGTTTGTTGCTGTCCATCCACTGAAGGACACTGTGCGTGCAATCTGCCAGTGTGCGTGTGGTGTCTGAAAAATTTTGAGGTGTTGCATTTGCCGAAATTTCTGTATCATCTGCATATTTATGAAAATGGCAATCATGTAAGGTCATCACATTAGACAGAGGCTGAGAATATAGTGTGAACAATACGGGACCCAAAACAGAACCTTGAGGTACGCCATATAGGAGGGGGGCAGGTTGTGACTTAACTCCCTCTATCAGCACGCTCTGCAACCTATCAGAGACATAAGAGGTAAACCATGCCAAGGCAACACCTCTTATTCCAAAAGAGTATTCTAGTCTTTTGAGCAAAATAGAGTGGTCAAGTGTGTCGAATGCCGCACTGAGGTCCAACAAGCCCATGACCAACACTCTGCGGTCGTCATTCTGCAAAAGCAGGCTGCTGGTGACACTCAGTATGGCAGTCTCCGTGCTTTGACCAGCCCTATACGCTGACTGATGATCTTCCAAAAGGTGGTTACAAGCTAGTGCTTCTGAAGCTGTTTGAGGACGACCCTCTCCAGAAGTTTTGAAATGAAAGGAAGATTGGAAACCGGCCTGTAATTTTTCATAGTATTGCAGTCTAGACCTTTTTTCTTGAGGAGTGGGATAACAATAGCATTTTTGAACTGACAGGGTACAGAGCCCGCCGACAGAGATGCATTGATGATGTCTGTTACCATAGGTGCCAAAATATCAAGGTTTTGCATTATCAAAACAGTGGGCAGAGGATCTAAACAACAGCTTTTTGTTGGCATGGACAGAATTACTTCATGGATGTCTTTCACAGAAACTGGTTGAAAGGATGACAAAATGCGACCATCATACTGATGGAAACTAGGTGGAACAGATGGTTGCTGATCAAGATCATTGCGTATTTGTCTGATTTTATCCATGAAAAAGTTACAAAAACTTTGTGGTAGATCGTGTAGGGGCACATTTGTGGGAAGGGGGGTGGTATTATTCTTACCCAGAAGGCTGTTAGCTATAGAGAAAATTTGTTTTGATGAACGACATGATTTCATTTCCTCAAAATAAAATTCTTTTATCTTTGACTCTTTCAGATTCCTGTATACCGCATTTTCCTTGACTAAAATTTCTCTGTGCACTGAGAGTTTTGTCTTTCTCCACTTTCTCTCTGCCCGCCGCTTCACCCTTCTACCCTCTCTCACCCCATCGTCCATCCAAGGCGCTGAAGGCCTGTCGCGCACCCTCCGAGAAACAACGGGAGCGTGTTTGTCAACAATTCTCTCAAGCCCCCCCCCCCCCCCCCCCCCCCGATCATAGGTCTCAACCAAGGATGTAACATCTATGCCTCCAGCACCCTCCACCAGAGACTCAAGATCAGCGCGGAAATCCTCCCGGCACATCCTCCCGATGCCCCTGGAGGATACCCAATGGGTGACCGGCGGAGGTCGCCACAAGTCAAGCTGGGAGAAAACACCATAATGATCTGATAGGCCCGGGAACTCTTTAACATCACAAAGCTTTACAACATTATCATCATTTCTTACTACAATCCAGTCCAAAATGTGTCTATCTCTGTGAGTAGATCTGTCAACCAGTTGACACAAATTAAAATCAGATAGAATAGACTTCACCTTCTGTACATCTTTGTCACAAAGACTATCATAATGATAATTGAAGTCCCCTTGAATAGAAAAACTTCTGCTGTCATTGGTGTAATAAGAGAGCAACATCTTGTCAAGAACCTGTCAAGAACTAGTACAAGAACTAAAACAATAACTTGCCAAGAACTAAATCAAGAACTTGTCAAGAAAAAAACAAGTCCCCATCAACAACTTATTAACAAACTTATTAACAACTGTGTCAACAACTTATTAACAACTTTGTCAACAACTTATCAACAACTTTGTTAACAACTTATCAACAACTTGTCAAGAACAACAATAATTATTTTACACAAAATATATTGATAAAGATAGACAACATGAATTGCAACGAGCTTTTACAGATAACATCTACTGTTTCTAGTCAAGAAGAAATAACTGATGAGAAGAGTCTGCTAGATAAGGAGAAGCTGTACTCTCTTGCTGCCTGTGGTAAAACAAAGCATTACTTAGGAACACAACTAACAGTTGAACAGGTACAGCAGTTATCATCACAAGACATTATTAAGTATTTTATACTAGGTATGAAGCTCTTCTTGAAGCAAAGATGGTGAGAAGCCTAGGGCATACTCTTATTAGCCTATACGCTAAAGCAACAAGTAGGGTCTTTAATGTGGACTCAGAAGCTGACTTAGCATATGACCTGTCACAAGATCCTATTTTGTCTAGAACGCTGGAGACACTTGGCTGTGATATGTATTATCGTTTTGGTTCCCTCTTAGCACCAGTAGTTGCTAGTATGATAACATTAAAACATATAAAATTTAACCATATAGAGAAAGATGGAAGAACAGAACACACTATGAACCAACAGGAAGCACAGGAGAATGCTACGAACCAAGCCCAGCAGACTCTTCCACAAGTCACAACAGTGACCAAAAGCCCTGGGAGAGTTGAAGCTGGAAAAAGGTTGGCAGAAATGGAACCGACAGAAAAATCTTAGTAATCAAGCAAAGCAAAAGATTGTATTCGGAGAAGCATCAGAAAAACAGATGCCTATAGAAACACCTAAAAAAGACACACCACCAAAAACAAATATTCAGTCTTATTTGTTATACAGTGTAACTGCTATAGGCCTTGGTTATACAGCTTATAGAGTATGGAGCAGCAAACGACCAACAAAACAAGAACCCCAGCAAGAACATAAACCAAACCCACAACCACAGCCACAACCATTGCAATGCAAACATCCTGACAATGACCCATTCAGAATGTATTAATATATAAATAAAAAGTTATACATATAGTAGAAATATGAGTACTGAAAAAACAGCAGTTAATTTGGTCTACCATGCAGCCGTTATTGGTGGTCTCAGTGTTGGCTATACTAAATAAAGAGCCTTCTTCAATTGCTGTTGAAAGCATAAATGCAGTGTTTGTCATATCAATGTAATTGGTGAAAGTGTCAGTCTAGATGGTGTGGATCAAATGAATTGTAGCAATACAAATAAAACAAATCCCTAATACCCTCATATTTGCACTTTTCTCTGTGACAAATCTCTGTTGTGTACAGCAAGAAATGTTTTGCTTGTATGTGTGTATATCCCACCTGAAGGTTCGCCTTTTTATAACATGTTTGACAATGATAATGGAATTGCTATATTGGAAGAATGTTTAGTAAATTGTGTGGTGACACTGGATGAAGTAGATATAATACTATGTGGAGACTTAAACAGCAGGACCTCACACTTTTCTTGTCAGCATGTATAAAATGACTTTAGTTCAGATGTCCAACATAAAAGTATGTCGCTCAGCAGCAATCGTAATTCTGAAGATTGTGTTATTAACAATTATGGTAAATTACTATTGAATATGTGCACTGCTCTTAGTTTACAAATTCTAAATGGAGTATGTAATGGTGACCAACAAGGACGCTATACATACATCTCTGATGGAGGATGTAGTGTTACCGGTAATGATTATTTTTTAGTGTCAGATGATTTGTTCTCTCAGATTTTTGACTCATGTCGTTTGTTTGTTGCTGAGCGTTCTGATTCTGATCACCTTCCTGTGGAATTACATATTAATCCAGTATATAATACAGGTGTGGAAACTGAGGAGCCATCTGTTATGGAAAAGTTTGTATGGGATGAAAACAAACTCTGTTTATAAAGAAAATCTCCAGGATGTGAACATGTGTGATTTTTTTTAAATGCCTTTCAGATGATTGATGAGAACACTAATGTACCTCTAGATTTGAATAATGGTTTCATAAAAGCCAGTGCTGAATGTATGAAGAAACAGGTACATATCAATAAAGGTCCATCAAATGATACTTGGTTTGATAATGAATGTAAAAGTATGAAATATAAGGTCAGAAAACTTTTGAAGACTTTCCGAAAAACATTAAGAAACGAGGACAAAAACGTGTACTGTGTCACAAGAAGGGAATATAAATGCATGCTTGAACGAAAAAAGAAACAGTATAATAAGACCTTACTTGCAGATATTATGTCATCTATCTCTTCTCAAATCCAGTTCTGGAAAAGTGTTAAGAAGGCGTCTTTTAGAAAAGGTCAGCCAAAGAATAGTATATCAGTTGACAGATGGTTTCAACATTTCAAAACCCTGTTGGAGAAAGACTCATTAGCCAACTCCATGATTACTGATGTTGACAGTGATGGAACTGAGGAAGATTTTGATCATCCCATATCTAAAGATGAAATATTAGTGGCACAAGTTGCAATTCTGGTAATTGACTGCAAATACAAGATACCAGTTAACTGTTTCCAAATGAAGAAGACAAACTGAAATTTACGAATTGTTATATAAAAATAAGCAACTGCCTTTAAGTAAAATATTGAAAGCCAGCAACTGTGCTATTTTTGTGAAACTGAATGACCATTCTTGCAGTGTGACAGATCAGAAATATGCAGAACCCATTTGGTTTTTCTTTTGCTATAAATCTCATGACAAAGTAGAACTTTTATTGAGCATGCATCTTGCCCCCAACAGCAACACTTTACAAATCAACAGTGGGCACTTAGGTAGACAACTGTTAAGGGTGTATGAAGTACCAACGATATGAGGAATGTGTATTGCAGCTGACATAACTGTCTTTATCAGCCACAGCCACATGTCAGCTATGTAATCAGTTCTTCTATGGAAGAAGGACTTCCCTTCACTCAGTATGCAACCATTGAAGATGATGGTGAACTATTCATCTCTGGATGAGTCAATGCCTGAACTCAAACCATCCCTTTGTTTCCATCTGAATACACCAAACCTTTACCTGTACCTTGCACTCAAAGGAGTATGTTGTTTCCATCACTGATTATCAGCTGGGCATCAGTCCTGAGGTTCAAATTGCTTGGTTGAAATCAATTTTATTTTGCATCATGCAGTATACTATTTTTAAATGAGTCATAGTCTTTGAACAGCAGTGGTAAATCATTATCAGCTACATACCCAGCATCACTTCAGCCATTATTGGGTAGCTTCTTCTTGTGACCAAGGAGCATTCCACTGACAAATATAATCAGCTGCCCTCTTTCTCAAAACCTAGGAAACACATGGTTGGCCGCATTGACCAGTCATCGTTTGCTTTGAGGAAAGAGACCCAGTGGTGCTGGCCAGACATACTTGAAAAACACACCCACACACATTTTGTCATTATCATATGTGATGAGGCCCTTCACATAGAAATTATTGAGAGCTTTTTTCTTTTCATTTCCAGAGGACTATTTTTTTTTTTTTCTATATCTGGAGCATAGATATGGCAATAGAACAGCCATAGTTTGCATACTGGGCTGCAGGTCTGACTTTCCAGTTATGTATTTTTCAGCCTAATTACATTCTAAAAACTGAAGACATCATACTGTATACCTGGTGCTTGACAAAGTACATGCTTGCTTGTCATGGGTCATACATGTGTGCTCTTCACACCAAGATTTAGCAATGATGTATCCTAACTATTCCCCTCTCAGACATATGTTAAGAGGAAAAAGTGCACATCAGGTAAGCGAACACTACCATGCTCTTATGAAAGGTAGGATTAGTGCAATAGGTTTTATAATACATTTTGTGCTCTCAGGTGCAGGATTTTTGCGACCAAAATATCCTGACATCCCCAAATTAGAGGATTGCTCAATGGAGAGACTTATAAGAAACACTGACCATTACGAACAATGCTCCTGGTTTCTTACTGCATATTTTGGTTCCTTATGTGGAAAAAACCCTTATAAGCAGCTCTTTATTGGACAACAGTAATGGCATGTGGGTTTAGAGGAAAAGCATTTACAAATATCCCAATGTGCCACTTGTTATCAGCTACACCATGAGTGGTAGTTTGATTTTGAGTCTTTTTGCACACACACACACACACACACACACACACACAGTGTACAACAAGAAAACCCCAATATTGCATAATGGTGATGCACTCTCCCTCAGGGCAGTTGCCTGGAGTTTATGTAATATGCTATGCAATACAATGTATCTACATTGTAATGCAATTTGATATTATGGCATACATTTGTTTAGTAACTACACCAAAATAAGCATAAATAATGAAGTTATATTCATGTTTAAAAGAAACAGACCCGAAAAAGAACTATGATCCATGTTATGAAGAGAGAACCGATTTATTTTTATACCTCAAGTCCTAAATAGATCAAACCTTCCCTTATGTAGGAAGAATACAATTGTTGTCTATGAACTTAAGCAATGATAACAGACAAAATTATCTTTTTCCACATCCCAGATTTTTCCTAAGATACAGTGAAGAGATTTAAATTGAAATAAGAAAGTATGAGGAGGTAACTTATTTATTTATTTATTTATTCTTTTATATCAAGGATAATGGAATAAGCACTTATGTGCTTTTTTACATCCAGTCCCCGTGTGTATGCGGTTTTGTAAATGTTGTCATCCGTTCCCACCGGCACACAATGGCCTACTCTTACAAAAAGCGGAACAGGATTTAGCGTGTGTGGGAAAGATGCTGTGTGTGCATTCGCACACGGCCTCGGTTTATAGTCTCATCCAAAGGACTTTTGGGGAGAGTGGAGTCTGCACTGAGTTAACTCCAGGGGAAAGAGGGAAATGTGAGCCCTATTTCATTCAAAAGACTTGACCTACTTAAGCTGTTTTCAATAAAATGGCTGTTTTTATTCACAAAAACTAGTTCAGACCATCTTGTGGTCCAGAAACAATCGCTGTTATTTCATGGCTGAGCAAAAAGTGCTTGGAGATCAAAGACACCCACAAACAGATGAAAAAATCCATTTTCACTGAATTTGACCTAATTTTAGCTGACCTACTTAACTGATATCCAACAACAAACTATAGTAACAGTTTGTTATGTCATATGCAAGGTCAGAATTGACACAATGCAGTCTTTAGATACTTTAGCACTCAATGTTTGTATACAAACCTATCAAAATGGAGTATGACATTCTGACCTAATTAAATGTAATGCCATGCTTACCAGAGGTCACATCCATGGTGTTTCCCTTTCTTAGAAGGGATTTAGGTAACTACATGCCAAATTTCACACTTTTAACTAGAAATGCACAATAAGTGACATATTCTCTCCTTACCTGCCTGGCTACAAGCCTTAAAAGTCTTTAAAACTGTTGCCCTCAGCTCTTTTGGAAGTGCTTTAATTTTGCAGTGGGTAATGAGCCTCAATAATTTTTTAGAAAAAAGAATGTGTGATCGTTTTCATTACAGTGTTAAAAAATATGTGAAAATTGAATCTGACTAGATTTTTAGAAAACAAAAAGATACAATATAAATTTACAACTCAAGGGAGGCAATCTGGTGGTTTCTACAGCTAAGTAAAAAATGAAATTGCTTCCCTTGTACCATGCTTAGCTTACTGTGATTATTGTCAATAAAACTGTATTTGGAACACTGATAAATGTCTTATTTGTTTGTGCCTATAATGCCCCTGAGGGTTCTCATTTTCACAGCTTTGTTGCTGGTTGTAATTAGGTTGCTATGCTGGGATCATGTTTAGTTGACTGTATTTTTTTTTTATTGGATATTGTTCATAATATATATTATTATGAACAAGATCTGTGATATTTTGTTCACAACCGCAGGGTGGCAAATTCTTGCCAGATAACAACAACAGGCACATCTTGTTTATAGCCTCAAACAAAAAGTATGTCATTTTGCAGCACTCCTCATTCTGAAGTCAGGTTCTTTAATCATAGGTTATTGTTGGATGTATGTGCTATACTATAATTTATTTGATTTACGCATTCTCAATTGTATGCATAATAGTGACCAGCAAGGATGATATCAATGTGTTTATGGTAGTGGTGAATATAGTGTTGGTGATTATTTTTTGCTTTGGGGTTATTTCTTTTCTCTCTTTTTTTATGCTGTTGATTGTGTGTGGCAGAACTACAGAGTTAGATCATTTTCCTCTTGAATTCCATATACATACACTAGCTAGCACATTTAAAACAGTGTTGTAGAAAAGTTTGTCTGGGATAAATAGAAATTGCCAGTTTGTAAAGAAAATCTAAATAAGAAAATGTTTATAAAACATCTGAATGCATTCAATATGAACGATGAACATCTCACACACACGTTAAATCCTGTTCAGCTTTTCGTAAGAGTAGCCCATTGTGTGCTGGTGGGAACAGATGACAGAATTTACAAAACCGCATACACACGGAGACTGGATGTAAAAAAAAAAGCACATAAGTGCTTATTCCATTATCCTCGATATAAAAGAATAAAATAAATAAATAAATAAAATATTAAATGATGACAACATAGCTTTAGATATGTTTGATGGCGACATGAAACCTAGTGCCGAATATATAACGAAACTCTTTCATATGAATAACAGTTTTTCAAAAGATAAATGGTTTCATTCTGAGTGTATGTGTATAAAACGTAGGGTACAACATCTGTTAAAACTTATCCCCAAAACAGTTATGGAATGAAGATAAACAAGCCTGCTACATCACAAGGAGAGAATGTAAGCATCTTGGCTGATGATTGTGCTGCAGTCTGCTGTTACTAATGAATGCCTGCTACATCACAAGGAGAGAATGTAAGCATCTTGGCTTATGATTGTGCTCGCAGTCTGCTGTTATTAATGAATACACGTTGTATTAATAAGGAAAACGACACTTCAGAGATGTTTGACTAAAATGAAACTAGGGTATCTCTTAATGGAAGGGGGGGAGGAGGATTGGGGGGGGGTTATTGTGCCACATTTTTGCTATTCTGTATCACAGTATTATGTACTGAAGTGGGTTGTTTTGTTTTATATAAAAAGACCCTTTTGTAGGAGTTACCATTCAAAACAAAACTAATTTTGTTTTAACTGCTAAAAATTTGTTTTATACTATGGAGTTTGGGTTTTGTAGGTAAGAAAAGGTTTCCAGTTTGTTTGGTTTTTGTCGATAGTTTGTGTATTGATATGTTTGCCATGCTGAGATTGTTTATGTTTGTTTAGATTTTGTTTTATTTATTTATTTTTAGGGGGGTTGTTTTTGTTGCCATGCTGAGTTATTTGAATTGACCTTTAGCCCTGTGTAGCGTAACTGTGGGTACC
>CM054134.1:64270582-64340790 GCA_028751875.1 Rapana venosa
ACCATCAGTTCGCTTAACGCTACAGAAACCGGGATAAGCTCCGGCTCTATGGGCCTTCTGGCTCGAAAGAACATACTACTACTTTACTTAAAACAAGAGCAAGTACACCCAACAACAGCCATAAACCAAGTACAAATAACAATATCTCTAGCCCCCCCCCCTGCCTCCTAAAAAACAAAACAAGGTAAACAATAGGAATGCAACAACTGTGAAGCAGGAGACAAATTGCCAAAAAATGATAATAATAATTTTCAAAAAATTTAACAAGCAAGAAAAAAAATTATGGATTAGAGGGTCTTTAAAATCCAAAGCAATCACAATAACAAACTAATTGGACTATGCGTCAGCCATCTTTAAAAAAAAAAAAATTAAGTCGTAAATAGGTGACACACTGTTAATATTGCTGAAGGAGAGGATACCATCAAAACGGGAATGTGCTCTTTTAAACTGGGGCATGTTAATATATGATCTGCTGTTATATTATTACTGCATATGCAAAAAGCATTTCCAGCATATTTTGTCTTAAAGCAATTCAATTTCCATCTACAAGCTAAGGAAACAATCTGCTGTGAACAGTATCATGTTCTCTTGTTTTAAGGAAAGACTCAAATTTACGTAATTCTTTGTGTGTGTCTAGACAACAAAGTCTCCTTTCCTCACACTGATATAACTTTTGTTGTGATTTTATTAAAAAATGATAACACTCTTGTAATGAAAAGGGGAGTACTAACTGTGTCACCTCTGATGAACCCTTCCCTCCTTTTTTTTTGCTAGGATGTCAACTTTTTCACTGTAGTAAAAACCACTGTGCTTGGAATTCAACAAAAAGTTATTTCTGAGTTGTTTAATAATAAAAGATGAATCAAATGACATATTTCAATGACGACTTCAGATCTAACATTTGTTTGCAAAAAACTAATTGTATAAATTACTGATTTGTAGTCTACACTCCCAAGAAGTATTTGATAAATTATTTTAGGAAAAGTAAAGAGAAAATTTAGGGCCATCAATATTGTGTTTAGTTCGCTGAAAATATTGATATACCTTCTCCAAGATGAAAGTGGTTTTCAGTTTTTAGATCTGGTATGATATAATAAGTAGCTACAGAGTTATTGTCTAATACTGAGCCATCTGTGAATACTTTAAAGATTAGGATATTATTTTGTCTTTCAAATGAATTTTGGCATGAGAAGATACTAAATTGATATTGTCCTTTTTCCCTAGATCAATATAACTGATGTCAAACCTTGCTTTTTTTAGTTCCCAGAATGGAATAGGGGGTAAAGCATCCAGTTGTGCTCCAAACCAGAGTTTGTAAAAATGTTTGATGTGTATGTTCTCAATGTGGTAAGCATTATACAGATTTAGCTCTCTTTGGAAAATCCGTATCAGACTTAAGATTAACCACTGATCCCAAACCGTTTTGAGAAGTCAGGCTTCGTTACACAAATTTACTGCAAGCAACTCTAAGCATGGATAGGTAGGCCTAGAGCAAGTTTATTTTGCCCTGCATTTTATGCTTATGCTTTGATTTTTTTCAAAAGATATTTTGGGGCACGAAAAAAACAAACTTCCTGGGCAAAGGTTAGTTTTGAAGGAATGAGAGATGTTGAAAGATGCAACAAGGTAAAAAAAAATATCTTGGCCTCATGGATGATTACTACCAATGTTCAAAATGTTTCAGCTTTTTCTTGCTTTCGTCAGAATATATTCAATATGTTTATGCCATGTTGATTTTGATGTTAGGAAAACTCAAAGAAATTTAACTACTTGTTTATATTGTAAAATTCCACCATTTATTTTAGAACTAGGCATTTCCATTGGACTTGCTCCATGATTAAAGAGCATCATATGAGTTTTATCACATGATAGTTGTAATCCATTTTCAGTCATATAATTAGCTATAGCATTTAAATCGTTTTAATACAACCTTTATAGCATATTTAAGACCTAGCAGGTGTTTCTTTTTCAATAGGCAACATCCACATACATCGAGACATCAGCATATAATAATTTGACTAATTCTATCATTTTTGAAAGTGTCCAACAAGTCATGCAACAATATATTAAAACAGTATAGGATCAATGACTGAACCTTGTGAATTCATTTGTAGTAATCTTGAGATGAATATTAATTCCCTATTTTAGCCCTGCATTTGTCTTTTTCTAAAAAAATTATATATATATAGTATATATAATATATATAATATATGAATTTAAATATAGCGCTTGAATCTTGTAAAACAAACAAATCAAGCGCTTGCACTCAAATTCATATTGCGCGCATGCAAACTTTCCTCAAATATAATAAAATAACATATTCAAATTATGCACGCGTACGTGCGCACACACACACAAACACACACACACACACACGACTCAAACACACAACACAACACACCACACACACACATACACACACCCCCGCGAACACAGGAGATGAAGGAAAATGCTGATTAGAAAAGTAGAGACAGATATGAGGGGAAAGTATCAGATAGAAATGACGTGTGTTTTGAGGCTGGATTTGAAGGTATCAAGTGGAAGGTTTTTGGCGAAGTGAAGAGGGAGGTCATTCCAGGTGGACGGACCAGAAACAGAGAAAGAGCAACAGCCAACAGTGGTTTGTTGAATCATGTGTTTTCTAAGCACAAATGTATCTGCGGCTGAACGAAGGGAACGGGATGAGTGTACAGGGTGAAGACAGCTTACAAAGTAGATGTGCAGATTTGTGAGACATTTGAAACAGATGGAATTGATCTTATACTTCAGTCTTTGTGGACTGCGCAGCCAGTGTGAAGAGATCGCAGAAGAGAGGAGTGATGTGTTCAGATTTTTTCTTTTTCTTAGGACCATCGAAAGCTGCAGAGTTTTTGTATTCGTTGAAGAAGTGGATGGATGATGCTGTAGGACCAACCAAAAGAGATTACAGTAGTCAAACTGAAAAGAATAGAGATGTGACAAGGCTTGGAAGTTGCATCAGTGAACAGATACTGCGATCGCGCTTATGCGCCGATGAAAGTAGCAAGACGGCAGGTCTGGTGATTAATTTTTTCATAGAGAGTGTGTTGTCAAGAAACTACAACCTATACTTCACAGAGTGGACAAAGAACTGGACGCATTGGCCGGATTCTATTGATGTTGTTGTGATGGAGGAAAGTTTATGTTGGGTCCCTATGACCATACGCTTCGGGTTTTATCAGCAGAAGTTGTAACTTGTTCTGAGTTCATCCAGTTTGAATGTCTTGAAGGCAGTAGGACATAATTATTTGTCAGGAGGGAAGGCAAGTTTTCAACAGTATCACTGCACTGAAGCTGAGTGTCATGGGAAATACAAATGATGATAATATGTGGTTTTTTATATATATAAATATATATATATATATATATATATATATATAAAATATATATATATATATATATATATATTATATATATCAAACACTTTTTTTTAATTAAAAAAAACAATTAATGAAACCATACATCTGCCCTGACAAACCAATATTTTTTAGTTTAAACAATAAACACGAATGCCATACCTAGTCGTAAGCCTTAGTTATGGAGAAAAAAAATGTCGCTAATGGACATTTCCGCCTTGCAAACTGATACATGACCTGAGTTGTCAGCTTTACTAGATGATCTGTAGATGATCTACCTTTTCTAAACCCTGCTTGATTCACAGGAATAATTTTATTCTTCTCACAATAATATACAAGTCTGTTTAAAACGATTTTTTCTAGCAGTTTACAGACATGAGACATAAGTGCTATGGGCCTATAGCTCTTCACATTTGTTTTTGGTTTACCCTCTTTGTGCACAGGGACAATAATTGACTGTTTCCAAACTTGAGGTAGTACACCACTCTCCCAACATTTTTGAAAAATATCGTAGAGAAAGTGTATCCACTTGTCCGGCAAGAGCTTGATCATTTCATTTGAAATGGCATCAATGCCAACTTATGTTTTCTTGTTTGGTAAGGATGAGATTGCATCTTTTATTTCTTGGACGGTTAATGGAGCAAGGAGGTAATGACTGTTATCAGGAACAGGGTCAGCAAAACTGACTGATTTTTCTCTTTGGGCTCTATAGAGTTTATGTGTTAGAGATAAGCCATTTAGTCTGCTTGTGTTGGAAAAAAATCTGCAAACGCTTGGGCATTTTCCCTTAACGAAGGGAACACGTTGTTATTTAACTGATTAAGATAAGCTGGAAATTTTATGCCATTTTTCATTATGCTTAGTTGTATCCACATCTTCTTGGTATCCTTGTGATTTGATACTTCAGAATCGCAAAATGTTGTCCAGTAAGTTTACTTAGCTTGCTCTATTACTCGGCTGCATTAATATTAGCATTTTTCATGCCCTTTCGGCTTTCAGCATTTTTCATGCCCTTTCGGCTTTCAGACGATTTTCAGTGTTTTTGTGTGTGTGTGTGTGTGGTGTTTGTGTGTGTGCGTGCGTGCGTGCGTGCGCGCGCGCGCGCGCGCGCGTGCGCATGTGTGTGTATATATGTGTGTGTGTAAACTATTATTAAAAAGAGGCAAGGAAATATGAAGATGTTAACGTTGATGATCAGAATGGCAAGAATTGAACAGCTTTAGGGTCCATTATGCTTGGATAACAGAGGCGAAGCTTTTATTCAAGGGAAAAAACCAGATGAGGTTTTGTCAATGTCGATTGAAATGGTTTGCCTCCCATTGTCCATTTTCTGGAATCACTGTTTTCACTGTTGCTACCACAACTGCTGCTACTGCAGCTGATCCTGTTGCTGTTACTGTAACTCTACTGCAACTGCTACTGCTGTTGTTACTACTACTACTGCTGCTGCTGCTGCTGCTGCTACTTCTATCACTACTGCTTTTCCTACTGCTACTGCTGCTGCTTCTGCTAATGTTATTGCTGCTACTGCTGCAATTGTTACTGCTATCACTGCTACTACGACGACTACTACTACTTCTACCTTTTACCTTCTACTACAATAATGAGGACAACAACGATAATGATGAAATGAAAGTACACTGCTTCTCAGTGACACTTACCTGTGATAAATACTCAAATAGTCTTCTCTCCCCTCTTCAGTCTGCCTGTTGTGTCACCAACAGTAAACCTTTAAGTGTGTGTGGGTGTGTGGGAGTAAACCTTTATATGTGTGCGTGTGTTGTGTGTGTGGTGCGTGCATGTGTGTGTGTGTGTGTGTGTGTGTGTGTGTGTGTGTGTGTGTGTGTGTGTGTGTGTGTGTTGTGTGTGTGTGTCGTGGGTGCAGCATGTCTGTATACATTTGAACTTGTAAAAAAAACAACAAAAAAACACCTTTAATTGTAACCTGGCTGCATGTGAGTGAAAAGAATAAATGAAAGCGCTTTGATTTGTTTTGTTGCAAGATATAGCAAATATATAAATTTCATGGATGATGATGATGATGATGATGATTATTATTATTATTATTATTATATATTATATTATTATTAACAGCACTGAAACCATCCTAGTCCACACCTTAAACACGCTTCTACATGCGCCTGACTCAGGAAAAATCTCCCTTCTCACTCTTCTCGACTTATCTGTAGCCTTCGACACTATAGACCACTCATTTTTTTTCTCCCATCTCCAAAAAAATTTGGTTTAGTTCATACCTTACAGGCCGATTCCACACAGTTGCAGTAAACAAGATTCAATTGTAACACCTCTCACAAAAGAATGCTTTTGTGTTTGTTGTTACTAAGCATCATCATCATCATTAACCATTACACCCAGTGGTGTGTAGGGCAGCAACAAAGCGCTTTCACTCCTACCTATCCTGGGCCAACCTAGTCAATGATCCCCAAGAGTGCTTGCATGGCCTTTATCTCACTTTCTAAGTCCTCCTCCACGTTGCTTTTGGTCTTCCTTTCTTTCTCCTTCCCTTCTGGGGTCCAGTGTAATGCTGTTCTTGTGATTGACTGTGGGTCTCTTTGGAGGATGTGCCCAGTCCACTTCCACCATCATCTGGTGATGATGGTTCCCATGTCTTCTTTGCCTGCATCCCGTAGTAGTCTTCATTGGAGATCTTCTGTGGCCAAAAGATCTGGGAATTCTTCGGAGGCATATGGTGTGAAAGGATTGAAGTTTGGTAAGATCCAATTCCATCCTCCAGCACTCAGAACCATACAGGAGCGTAGATACAACACAGCTCTGGTATAGCTTCAGCTTGGTGTTGGTGCTGTACTGAGTTGATCTCCAGATATTGTTCATCTCCCTAAACAACACTCTGGCCTTGCCCTTACTAAGCATAGTAAGGGGAAATAACTCCCATGTGCTACAAGAGTAATCTTCTCTTGATGAATTATTTCCCTTGATTTTAAACTTTCTGTCTTTTCAAACCCTTATTCCTCCCTAACCATGGAGCTCAGAGCATGTTGCTTGAGACTCTCAGGAGTCTGATGTTCCCCATTAAGGTATGGTTGATCTTTTTGGGAGACAAAACAGTGGCCAACAGAATGGACACAATCACTCATCATTACCCCTGCCCAAGAAGGGGAATTTACACCAATGCCCAAACTAATAAAACAATCAGCCTCATCAGCCACGCCAGCAAGATCATGCTCAAAGTTATTTTGAAATCGACTCAAGAAGGAGGCAGAAGAACACCTTGCAGAGGAACAAGCTGGGTTCAGGGCAGGCAGGAGCACTATCAGATTTTTAACTGCCACATTCTGATAGAAAAACATCTTCAACATCAGAGAGACCTGTTCCACAACTTCATCGACTTCAAGAAGGCTATCGACAGAGTATGGTACGAAGGCCTGTGGCAGGTCCTCAGAATGTTTGGCATTGAAGAAGGACTAGTGCAAACCATTCAAGCACTATACAACACCGCAGGCAGTGCAGTCCTTTTGAACAATCAGGTCGGAGACTACTTCAAAACCACAGTTGGGGTCCGACAAGATGCCTGTTATCTCCAGTCCTGTTTAATTTGTTCTTGGAAAACATGAGAGAGACCCTCCATGACTTCCACTCTACCATCTCCACTGGCGGCAGACCCCTCAACAACTTGCGGTTTGCTGATGACATTGACCTCATGGCGGAAGTAACACAGAGCTGCAAGATCTTACGACCAGACTTGAGAACAGAGCTGGAGCATATGGGATGGAGGTGAGCTCAGAGAAAGTAAAGTACTTGTGAACAGCACGAGCAACGCCACTGCTGAACGGCCAGCAACTGGAGGAGGTAGATGCTTTTAAATACCTTGGTGCTACACTCACAAAGGACGGGCAATCAACGACAGAGATCAAAGTCAGACTAGCCATGGCAACATCTTCCATGACAAAACTCACCACCATATGGAAAAGTAAAGAGATCAGTTTCCCAATCAAACTAAAGCTCTACAAAGCCCTAATTCAGACTATCCTGCTGTACGGAAGTGAAACCTGGACATTGACTGCTGAAACAGCAAAGCGAATCAAGTCATTTGAAACAAAATGCCATAGAAAACTGCTGGGCATATCCTGGAGACAATGAAAGACCAATGAATTTGTCAAGAGTCAAATAACACGGCTGGCAGGTCCACAGGAACCCCTTCTTACCATCGTCAAGAAGAAAAAGCTGACATGGTTCGGCCACGTCACCCGCCACAACACTCTGCCAAAAACAGTACTGCAGGGAACACTCGAAGGTGGCAGAAGAGGGGAAGACAGAGCAAGTCATGGATGGACAACATCAGAGAATGGACCAGGATGAATGACTCGGCACTACTGCGCAGAGCCGAGGACCGAGAATGGATGGAGGAGCTTATCATGGCATTGTCTTTTGTGTCTCCTCCACGACCGACAAGGTCACGGGACTGATGATGATGATGATGATCTTTTTAAGCTAACTTCAGCTTAATGTTAAAAGGTTGGAAAGGTTTATGAGGTATCTGTTAATTTCATTGATGAAGATTTTAAGCATGCAAATTTAGAAGTGATTATTTTGAACAAGAAAGCAAGTGGCAAATTTGAGTTAAGTCATTGTTTTTGTTTGTACTAGGTTCAATTTTGGGCAGAATATTGTTCAGCAAACAAAATGCTGAATAAATCGAACTAAGACTTATCTCTATGTATAATAATAATTGTGTAAAAGCCTGTGTTGTTTTGTAATGATTGTTATTATTAAGAACGCAAATTTGTATTTTTTGTGAGGAATGATATAGCAATCCTTAAGCAGGTGCAATAATAGTCTTGATCTATGTTCATCATTAACAACATTTATAATCTTCTTTTGATCATTTCATTGATTTGGTCAGTTGTGAATCTTTTGGTCTCTGATCTGAGATGGAACCTTGATTGGTTGTGTATTGAGGACTGGACATAATTATGTTTTGAGAATTGTCAATGGACAAGAGTAACAGAATATTGTGTGTTTTGATTTGTATTTGTAATACAATTGGTGATGTGTGTGGTTGTAGTTTAGTAGTAATTGTCAGTAGTAGTAGTAGAGTAGATTAAAGTTGTGAACCCAACTTGCTTGGCCTGGATAATTGCATTAAATGAATGTTGTTGTTTGTCACATACACGGTGTATTCAGTCTGATTGCTGAGTGAGTTGAGGTGATTTAATTTTCACTACTACTTACTGTCTTCCTTTAAATATTTTTTTAATATTTTTCTTCTATCCTCTTCCTATTCCCCCTTTATCACTCCCAGTCCATTTAGTAGGCAAACCCTAATCCTCTTTAGGGATACTCAAGACAATAGGAATAAGTTTAGGATTCCATTTCTGGTGCCAGATCAGGTGGTGCTAGGAATCGGAGTGGCGACCTAGAGAATTCCTGTTAAGACTCTCTACACAATCAACACCTGCCAAACGAATGTGGAGTCCCACAGGATCAGTTCTCGGCCCTGTTCTTTTTCACTCTCTACACTGCTCCTCTTTCACATAAATCATCATCAGATCAACCATCATTTTTATGCAGATGACTCAGATTCTAAGCAGTGATACTCCTGAAAATCTGCCTCCTCTCTTGGTTAATATGTCCTACTGCCTTTGAGATATCCAAAATTGGATGATACAGAACAAGTTACAGCTAAATGCAGATAAAACCAAAGCCATGCTTGTAGGGACCAAACACAAACTCTCTCCATCACAAAGATTCAATAGAATTCAGCAATACATCTGTTCCTCTATCAACTGCTGTGAATACTAGGGATCGTTATTGACAACACACTCTCCATGCAAAAATTAATCACCCAAACCTGCCAGTCGTGTTACTATCAATTACAACACATCAGTGCAGTTCGAAAGTCACTGTCCACTGATGCAACAGCCAAACTAGTCATGTCTCTCATTCTCTCACGTCTGGACTATTTCAATTCTCTTTTGGCTGGTCTGCCAGCATCATTTATCCACTCCCTTCAACGTATAAAAAAAACTCTGCAGCTCGACTAGTCCTCAGAAAGAAAAAAATCTGACACATTACTCTTCTCTTTCGATCTCTCCACTGGTTGCCTGTGCACAGAGAGTAAACTATAAGATCAGTATCCTTTGTTACAATGCCTCCACAAAACAGCACCTTCCTACCTCTGGGAATGTCTTCACCTGTACACTCCTTGTCGTTCCCTCAATCTGGAATGACCTCCCTCTCCCTTCCCAAAAGCCTTTTATGACGCTTTAAAAACGGCCCAAGACACATTTATTTCAAACCTAAGATTCTCCCCTCTTGTTCCATCTCATTTGTGTGTGTGTGTGTGTGTGTGTGTGTGTGTGTGTGTGTGTGTGTGTGTGTGTGTGTGGTGTGTGTGTGTGTGTGTGCGCGCGCGCGCGCATTTGAATTTTTAAAAACTATTAATTGTAACTGGCTGCATGTGAATGAGTGGGATGAATGAAAGGGCTTTGATTTGGTTTTTTGGCAAGATGTGGCCCTATATAAATTCCATGGTTGTTTTTTTTAAATTATCATTATTATAAATTGATGTAGTGATGTGATAACTGCCTCACTTACAGAACTACATACCACAAAGGTATTGATGTCCAGTATTGTTTTCTGTGTTGTGCTTTTTCTTTCTTTTTTGAGAGGGGAGTAGGGGGGGGGGGGGACATTTTTTTTTTTAATCCTTTGATCTTCTTGAAATATTATTAGAATCAATTTCAAAATGTGCTGTGTACTTTCATTTTCTTTTCTTCTTCTTCATTTTTTTTTTAGAGGAGGAGGATGTAAGAACTTAAAAAAAATATAATGATCGTCAGTTTGTATAAAAGAAAAGGGGGAGGGGGGGGGGGGCAAAAATCGAAATCTTCTCTAACGGTTGTTCTTATATTTCAAGTCAGTTCACTTTACGTGATATGGATGGGGAAACGAAATGATAACAGAAATAATAGAAAACAATATGCAAAGAGAGTTGTGTAACAGTTTAAGCATTCAACCATGAGTATAAAGCATGAAAATTCAACACAGTTAAAACAATCTAAAAGAACTTTAAAGAAACGCAGAAACAGGGCTATGTAGGCTACAACTGACTTAAAAATATCAAAAAAGAATATTTTTCATCGGACATATCTACATCGAAACTTTCTTCACAAGCGTGTTTGTCTAAAAAGGTTTTGGTAAGAAAACACAAGCTTCTGACAATGAAATAAACAATGCTCCAGAGAAAACATTTTACCACAAATGCACCCAACATTTTTGCAAAACTATTACATTTTTAAAAGCATAAAATCGTATTATGTAGGAAATAGTCTCACGTGGACTATGAAGAAACGATGCTGTTGTTTTTCCTCTTATTACATTATTTAAGGAATCTATACTCTTCTATGACACAGACTTCACATTCGAAGTTGCTTTGAAGAAGTATTCTCTAACAAAAGGAAGCATTCTTGCCTGAAGGACTATGGCAACTTCAGAAGGACTTCTAAATTTTGTTAACCTTTTATGGACCATTATATTACACATAGAGACCAGCATGAGAGGGTGCCCCCAAAAATCTGAGGCCTGTACCTTTTATTTTCAGTGTATCTAATGATTTACAGGATCGTTTGACCCCCACACACCTTTTATATTTTTGTGATGAGGCATGCACTTCGCCAGATAACAACACCCCCACCCCAACCCCCACCCCACCACGGCACAATCACCCCAACACCCCCCAACCAACACCAAACCCGCAAAACAGCAAGCCGCAACAGCAACAACACCCCACCCCCCCACACACACTACCCGCCACCGCCCCCCACCAACTACAACAAAGGCAGACAACCCGACCACCCCCAACGGCGAGCCCCACACCCCTCGCCCCAAAACACCACCACGCTGACACGCAGACGAGAACCCAACCGCGCCCCAACACACAAGCACGCCACCCCCGCCAGCGAACCAAAACCCCCCACCCCACCCCCCCAACGCCCACCCCCCCCCCGGCAACACCCAAACCACACACACCCACCCCACAAACCCCCCCACAAACACACCACCAAGCCCAAAAAACAAACACCCCCACACAGACCCAGCAACGAAACACGACCACCCCGGGCCCCCAAGCCCACCCAACGCGAACCCCCACCCCCCGCCCCCCGGCCAACACCGCCACCCAGACAACCCCCCACCGACCCACGCCCAAGCGCACCCGAACCCTGCACCGTGGTGAACCAAAACGCACCAACGCACCCCCCGCACCCCAGGAGGACGCCCCCCCACCCACCCACAAACCACCCGACCCCCCACCAGCCACAACACCCACCGAGCCCCCGCCAACCACCCCAACGGGCCAACCCCACCCCCCCACCCAAACCCAAAAACAGAACAAGTCAACCCCACCACGCGCCCCCCCAACAAAAACACTACCCCACCCCCCCGCAGACACACCAGCCCACACACCTACCGCGCCCACCACGGCACCTCACCACAACCACCAACGCCACCCCCCCACCTCCCGCCACCGACACCGACACCGGCACCCACCCCCCCCCACCACACCCCTACCCAAACACGCCGCCAAGAACCCCCAATCAAAGACCCCCAAACAACCCCGAGCCAAACCAGCCAACCACAAACCCATAAGACCCGGACCCAATCAACAAACAGAACCACCACCACGCCACGCCCGCCCAAAGCAACCCCCCACACACACACAAACCAAACCCGCAACGACGGGCACCAAACAAACCCCAGGCCCCCCGCCACGCCCCCCACAAACACCCACCCGCCACACCCCACAACGCCACGAAAACCAAACACACAACCGAAGACCGGGAGCAACGCCAACAACCACCCGGCAACCGCCCAAACACAGCCACGCACCCACCCCCCCCGACAGCCCCCAAAAAACACCACCGCCCCAACCCAACAACATCCGAACCCCAGGCCCCCCCACAAACACCCACCAACGAAGGAGAGCACACGAAAAAACCCACCCGAAAACCCACGCGCCAGCCACCCCCCAAACACACCCGCCCCCACCCCAACTCCAGAACGGCCACCCCCAGACCCCAACACCAAACCCCGCACACCGCCACCCCCCACCCCACCGAGCACCAAAACCCAACCCCACCCCCCAAACTCACCACCACCCACGCCGACCCCCCGGCACCCAACACCACAACACCAAAAAACCCCTCCCGAAGCCGGCAAAGCACAACAACACGGCACAACCACCCCGCCCACCAGACCACCCCACACCACGGCTCAAGCGCCAGCACACACACAAACCCACAAAAACGCACAACACACCCACGCGCCAAACACCCCAACCCAGGACAGACGTAACCAACCCACCCAAAACCCGAAACCCCACAGCCAAACCCAAGACCCACCAACCCCCCCACCAAGGCCGCCCCAAACCAACATACCCAGCAGCCGGCATACCCCCCACAACCCACCAAAGCCCCACACTCACCCAGCATAACAACGGACAACAAGACAAGCACCGCCACCAATACACAACCAACCGCCACAAGCACCCCCTCCCCTCAACCAACAGCCCCCACCACCGAACCCCCCCCATAACACCACCAAACACAGACCCCGGCAACCCCAAGCACCGTCACCCAGCAAAAAACACACCCAACCACACGAGCAGACCACCCCGATGAACCCCGCCCCGCCAACACAAACACCCCCACAAACAACCAACCCACCCCCCATCCACGCACAACCAGACAACCCCCAAGGCCCCCGCGCACCGCACCCCAACAACCACAAACGAGCGAGCGCCCCCCACACCACCCCCCAACCAAGAAAAACCCCCCACCCCCCAACAACGCACGCCCCCACGAACACCCACCAAACGACCCCCCACTCCCAACCACCAAACGAACCCGCCACAAACAACACAACCAACACGAAAACACATGAAACACAAAGACCCCACAACACCACACCCCCGAGACCCCCCCCACCCCCAACAACCCCCAGCACACGAACACCAACACACAAACCGACACGCCCCCCACACAGCCAGATAAGCCACCCCCCCAGAAACACCCACGAAACGCCCCCCCCCGCCACCCAAAGCCCCGAAAACACCACTCCCCCCGCAAAACCCACACACCCACGGAAACCCACCCCCCCCCAAAAACCCACCACCCCACACAACCACCACCCACCCGAAAGCCGAACCCAGCCCCCCACCCAACCAAACAAACCCCCCCAACACCGCCCCCCGCCCGCCGCCCCCACACCCCACCAACAACCCCCGCCCCCGCCCCTCCGAACCCCCACCCATCCACCCCCCCCCCCCCACCCCCCACCCCCCAACCCCCGCCGACACAGCAAGCCCCCCGCCACACCCATCCACGACCCCCACCCCCACGCACCCCCCCACAGCCCCGAACACCCACCCCACCCCTCCCGACCAAAAAACAACACCAAACACCCTCAGCCCCACCAAACCGCAGCCGAAGAACCCTAACCGACACTCAACGACACCACCCCCCACCACCAACCGAGCACCAAAACCCAACACCCCCACCCCACACACACCCCGCCCCCCCACCCGGCAGCCCCCCCCACCCCTAGCCGACCCCACACACCCCCCCGATACCCCGCCACCAACACAACCCAAGCCCCGCCCGCCAACCCACAACCCGCGCCACACAGTGAACACCCCAAACACCCCACACCCCAACCCCCCCCCACCCCGCGCCAACGCAACACCAACACCCACAAAAAGCAGCCCACCCATCCACATCGGCACCCCACACACAACAACACCCACACTCGAACACCCAACCCCCACACTCCCCCCGGACGCCGACACTACGCACAACCCCCACACGAGGACCCCAACACCATCCCCCCCCGCCCCCCCCGGCCACCACCCCCCCCCCACCCACCCGGGCAACCAAAACAAAACCACCAGCCCCCGCCGCCAAACCCGCCACCCCCAACCACCGGTAGCCCCCGCCCCCCCCAACCACCTTCACTCCCCCCCCACACAGCCCCCCGTCCACCCACCCCCGACCCCGGCCACCACCCAACCCCCCCCCCAAGCACACACCCCCCCACGCCCACCCGCCCCCCGAACCCCACCCCCCCCCCCCCCCCAGGCCCCGTGCGGACCACTGCCCCACCCCCCAAAGACACACCACCCCCAAATCAGCGCGAACACACGCACCCCCCACACCCACGAACGCCCCGCACACACAACAACCCACCCAGCCGCCCCCAACACCACACCCCAACCCGCCCCCCCCCCCGCCCCCCCCAAAAACAACCCCGCCACCCACACACCCCCCCACCCCGCCCCCCCCACAACACAACCAACCACCAAATAATCAACCCAGACCGCATGTCACAAACCGACACCACCAACAACCCACCCCACCCAGACAGACACAGGGCCGACGACCAACACGAACCCTAAAAACCACGCCCACCCCCCCCCAGACGAACCACTGCCCCGCCCCCACACCGCCCGCAGCCCACCCCGCGCCGAACCCACCAGCCACAACTCCCATCGGACACAACCACAACCACCCCCCCAAAGCCCCAAGACCCCCCCCCCAAAAACTCAACGGACCGACACCAACAACACCCCCCCCAACGCCCACCACCCCTCTCCGCCACCCCACACCCCACGACCCCCCCACACCCCCCAAACCCAGAACCAACACCAACCACAACCACCCCCCAAGGACCCCACACGCACCCCCCACCCCCCAGCGCCCGCCCCCCCCCACCCGACAGCCCGCCCACACACCACACCCCGCCCCCCACAGACCCGCACGAACACAGCAAACCCCAACACCCAACCACAAGCAAACCACCCGACAACCAACCAGCCCCCCCCACCGCCAACCAAAGACCCCAAGCCCGTAAAGAAACCCAACTACCAAGACCACAGGCACAACAACACACGCCACCACCACAGGCAGCCACCCCCCAGCAAACACCCAACCACCCCCCCAACCCCACCTACCAGGCCAACACACGCCACACACCCACACCACACACGGGGCACAACCGCACAAAGGGACGCAACACCACAACCCACCCCCACCCCACCGCACCCACCACCGTCGCCCCGCCGACACAGCGCCCCCCCACTGAGCCCACACCCAAACCGCGACCCAAGACCCCCCCGTCCAGCCCGCCACCCACACAACCCCAAGCAACACACACCCACCCCACCCAACACCAGACCCAAACCCACGCCAAACGCCAACGCGACGCACCCGCGACACCCCCCCACACCCCCGAACCCAGCCACAGAAACCCACACCAAGCGCAAACACCCGCCAGCCAGCCCCCCAGCAACCACATCCGCAAAGAACCCCCGGCAACACCACCCCAAAAACCAGACGACCCCCACAAAAACCCCCGACCCCCAACACCCCCCAGCACCCCCACCCACAAAAGAGCCCCACATCGCACCGACCACAGCCAAGGACACCGCCTACGCACCGAACACCCAAGCCGCCGAAACAACAAACACCCAAACCGTCCCCCCACACCCGACCACCACACGCGGCCACACAAGAGGCCAAACACCGGCCCCCACGAGCCGACCCCCCGCCCCCCCCACCACCCCCCCCCCCCCAGAAACTACCCCACCCCCCACACCCACACCCCCCCACCCCCAGCACCACACAAACGCGCCCCAACCCCCGAAACAGAAACCCCACACCAAGCCCCCCCCCCTAACCCAGCCCCAAACACCCCCCACCCCGCACCAGAACACACGCAAGACCCACGCGACCAAAAACGCGCACCCCAACCCTACCCCGAAAAACCACACGAGCATCCCCACGCACCCCAACCACCAAACAAACCCACCACCAACCAACCCGCCCCCAACCGGCAACCCGCGAAACCATCCCGCAACCGCCCCCCGGCCGGCCCCAAGCGCAACCCCCCCACCCGACCGCCCCGCCACGCCAAACCACACACCAAAACATCCACACCCCAAACCCCACCCACCACACACCACGCCGCCCCCAACCCCCCCACGACAACACCCCCGCCCGACCCAAACCACCCCGTACACGCGAACACCCCCAAACACCACCCCCCCAACCAAGCCCACCACCCGCCACCCCCACCCCAGAACCCGACCCGCCCCCACCCAACCCCCACTCAACCCCAGAGCAACCCCCCCCACCAACCACCCAAACACACCACCACACCCCCCCCACCTCCACCCCCCCACCTCACAAACCACGACACCCCAACCCAAACACCCCACGCCCCACAAAACAACCCCCACAAAGAACCAACCAACCCACGAAAAAACCCAAAAGGGCAAAGGGAGAGCCCCACCACGCCACCGCAACCCCAAGACACCCCCAGACAGGCCCACAAACACACCGGAAAACCCCAGCAAACCCACCCACCAACCACCCGCACACACCACAAAAACCACAACAACCACGCCACACCCAAAGACAAACCACCCCCCCCGGGACACCCCCCACAAAAAGCAGAAAGGACCACAAACACCAACACAACAACACCCGCGAGCCAAACCCGCCCGCACACCAAGCCGCACAAACACAGAAGAAACCCACCAAACGCCACACCAAACACCCAACAAACACCACCCACCCACGCCAACCAGCCCCCACACCCCAAAACACACCCCCCACAAAAGTGAACCCGGACACCACACCCCGCCACCACCCACGCCCCAGCACCAAAAACAAACAACCGCCCACGCCCCACCCCCCACAGACCCCACGAAACCAAAACCGCACAAAAAAAACAAACCAACAACCACGCCGGAAGAACAACAAAACCCAGGGACCACCACCGCCCCACCCCAAACAACCCAACGCCCCCAGAAGCCACAAACCAACCACGCACCAAGCCACCACCAAGCCGCCAACAGTGCCCACCCCGCGAAACCAAACCAACACAACACAAGCAAAAGGGACCATCCAAGCCACACCAAACACAAGCAACGACCACCCATCCCAGACCAAAACACCACCCCCCAGAAACAGGAACCCCCGGCCCCAAAGACAACACAAGAGGGACAACGAAAAAACCCACCACCCACCGGAGCCAACACAACAACGACAAAAGCACCAACACTGACAAAACAACACAACCCCCCACCCGCCACCCACACCCCCCCGCCCACACCCACACACCCCAGAACCCACCAAACCCCACCCACACCCAACAAAGCCCAACGCGCCAACACCAAACACACAACACCCCAACACCCCAACGACAAAACCCCCCGGAGACAAACCATACAACCCACAAAAGCGCAAGAAAGCAACCGCGACCGCCACACCACCAAAAACCCCGGGCCCGCACACAAACCAACGCCACGACCCACCCGAAACCCCGCCAAAACCGAACAAAAACCCGACCCAAAACCGGCCGAGGACACCAAGCCATCACCCCCCCCCACCGCAAAGAACACACACCCGGACCCAACACCACCACAAAACCCGCCCGCAAAACCACCATCTTAGGGGAGACCAACACACCAGCCACCCACACCAACAACAACAACAGCACACAAACCCGCACACACAGAAGACAAAAAACACACCAAACCAAGGGAGCCCCCCAAAAACGACAACCACCAGCCACCAAACCCAACCACAAACCCACACCGAACCCCCAAACCCCAGAGCCACCCCCCCAGAACAACCCAAACACAAACAGAGGAAAAACCCTGGGAACCCACACCCCCCGCAGAAACACAACCCAACCCCCACAACACCTCAACACAAACACGCGACCCACCACCGCCGTGCACAGAACGGCAAACACCACCACAAAAACCCACCGCCACAACAGCACACCGCAAGTACACGAGGAACTCAGGGAAAGGAAACCCACGAAGCAAATACACACACAAGCCGCCCCCACACCCGATCCACCAAACAAGAACGAGACACACGGCCCCCCCGCAGACTCACCCACCGAGAGAGAAACACAACAAAACAGGCCACGCCACCAAACCCCCGACCAGCCCAGCACCCCGCCCAAACCCCCACCACCAAGACCCCGCACCGCCACACCCCGCAAACAACACAACCAAACCGCCACCCCACCACGCCCGCCCATACCACCCAACGCCCCAACCACCCCCACCCCAACACACCAACAAAACCCCCCACCAAACACCACCCCCTCCCCCACTAAGCAAACCACCCGAGAACCACAAGCCCCACCAACACCAACCACAACCCCACACGAAACTCCCCCACACACCCAGAACCGCACAAGACGCCAACGCCAACCCAACCCCAGAACAAAGCCACCGGCAAAGAGAACACAAGTGGCACACCCCCCGACAACAGAACCACAACCACCGGGGCCAAGACACCCACACCCCCCCAGCCCCAAAAAACCCCGCCAAAACGCACCACAAGCAGAAAAAGCCCACAGAAAAACAATAAAACCCCAAAACGCCCCACGAACAGACAACAAAACCCCCAAACCCCAACGAACAAGTACAAAAGCCCCCTACAACACAAACACCAAGGGTGACCTACAAGCGACAGACACCCACCCCAACCCCCACCCCCCAGCAGCCGCACGTACCCACACCCCAACACACCCTGGCCAAAACCCCCACACAACCCGACCCCCCACGAGCACGCACCAGCCCACGCGCGAAACACCGCCCCACCCCCCCACACCCCCCCCCCACACCCCCACCCCAACAAACAACCACCACCACAAACACCGACAACGCACGCCCCCCCACGTGAACACACACAGTAGCGGGCCCCCCCCCCACACCAACCCGAACCCACCCAACGCCGCCCGGCCAACGAAACACCACCTGACAGGCCCCCCCCCCCACACGCCCCCCCGCCCCCGCCCCCCCGGACCCCCCCCCCCAAGCACACCACAACCACACCACCCAACCCCAAAACAGCCGACCCACATGGCCCGCTCCAAAAAGAAATCAATACCGAAAAGACACCCCCCCGCCCCCAACCGGCCACAACACCCCACAAAGGACCGCGGACACCCCCCGCCACAGGCACCCCAGCGCACCAACCCCCAAGTCACACAACCCACCCCCGCCCCCCCCGCAACCCACCCCCACGCACCCACCATCCAACCCACCACCCCCGCCGCCCGCCCCCGGAACGACCCCCCCCCCACCCACGCCGCCCGGCCCCCCCCACACCCCCCAACCCCCCCCCCGCAGTCCACGCACAACCCCTCCAACCCCGTCCACCCCCCCGCGCCGCCCCTGCCACAACCCCCCGCCGCCACGCCCAGCCCACCCCCACCAAGCCCACCACCCCAAAACCCCCGCACACCCCGTCCCCCCCGCCCAACCAGTGCCACCCCGCGCGGCCAACCGGCCTGGCCCACCCCCCCGCCTGAACACCCCCCCCACCGTCCCCCCCCCACCCCCTGCCCCCCTCCCCCCCACTCCCACCCACCCCCCCCCCCTCCACCCCCCACCCCCCCCCACCCACCAGCCCCCACCCCCCCCACCCCCCCGCACCGCACCCGGCCCCCAGGTCCGTGCCCCCGTCCCGGCCCCCCCCCTCCCCCCCCCCTCACCTCCCCCGCCCCCCCCTCCCCCCTCCCCCCCACCCCCCCCACCCCCCCCCCCCCCCTCTCCCCCCCCCCCCCTCCCCTCCCTTCCCTCCACACCCCCCCCCCCCCCCCCCCCCCCCTCCCCCTCCCTCCACCCCCCCTCCCCCTCCCCTTCTCCCCCTCTTCCCCCCCCCCCCCCACCCCCCGCCTCTCCCTCCCGCCCCCCCCTCCCCCCCCCCCTCCCCCCCACACCCCCCCCCCCCCCCCCCCCCTCCTTCCCCCCCCCCCCCCCCTCCCCCTCCCCCCTCCCCCCTCCCCCCCCCCCCCTGTTCCCCCCCCCCCCCCCCCCCTCCCTCCCTCCCCCCCTCCTCACCCCCCCCCCCCTTCCACCCCCCCCCCCCCCTCCCTTCCCCCCCCCCCTCCCCCCCTCCCCCTCTCCCTTCCCCCCCCCCCCCCCCCCTCCACCCCCCCTCCCCCCCCTCCCCCCCCCCCCTCTCCCCCCCCCCCCCCCCCCCCCCCCCTCCCTCCCCCCCCCCCCCCCCCCCCTCTCTCTCTCTCTCTCTCTCTCTCTTATTCAGTCTCCTATTTAGGGTTGTCTGAAGAACTTATTTCAATACTTACTTACACACACACCACACACACACCACCCACACACACACACACACCACACACACACACACACACACCACACACACACACCCCACAGAGAGAGAGAGACTAGAGACGAGAACAAAACACTCAGCCCCTTCGTTTCTTGGGAAACACCGATGTTTGTAAAAACATTTGTTTAAAACTTCGTTAACTTAATTAGCTGTACCAACCGTCCCCACAAACAAGTTAAAGGAAGTATAAAGTTTTGTTCACTGAAGTATGAGTACTGTAAAATCAAGTAGGACATCTCCAGCCGGAATGATAACTAAGCCTTTCAAATAGAAATTCGGCCCAGTCGCTAATAGACAGCAAAGAAGGAATGTAGAGCTGGCACGCAAGACGCTGGACTTGGACCCCTGACCGCGCGGTGTAGATAGGCCGCCAGATGGTATTTAGGTTATGGAGTGAGAGTGCCAGCGCAAACTAAGAGTCGGAATTTTTCTGTTTTGAGCAGCCGTGTGTTCAGATTTCTTAAGCATTTTTGCTTTGCTAATTACGATTCTGATGTGCGTGCCTGCTCTACCGTCATGCCTAAACAGTGCTCCTGAGGTACGTGAAGCTTTCAGTTGTTGGTAAATCTCCATTCACTGTGATCCTGGTTCCTATCATTCATCAAAGCCTTTGTGCCTTAATGGCACGTAGGGGCAGCATTAAAAGTTCCTTCCACTCCTGTCTGTCCGGGCCAGCTTCTGAATGTTCCCCAGGTATGTTGGAAGGTCTTCAAGCTCTGCTTCACAGTCCGACGGCCCAAGTGTTTTTGGGTCGTCCTCGTTTTTTGCTTTTCCCTCTGTGTTCCAGTGGAGGGCTGTTCGGGCGATGTTCCCTGGTTCCGACAGGAAGATTATGCCCATATCCATCCCCATCGCCTATGATGATGAGTTGTCCATGCTTTCTTGTTGCAACAGGCAAAAAGTTCTTGGTTGGAGATGGTCTCAGGCCCAGAAGATGCGCAAGATTCTTCTGAGATTCTGCGTGTGGAATGTGGATAGTTGTCGAGGTCATCTCGTCATCCTCCGCACTCGAGCCGTACAAAAGGGTGGAAAGTACACAGCTCTGGTATGTCTTAGTTTGGTTTCTGGTGCTGTACTGGGGCATTTCCACACCAGTGTTCAGTTTCTATAAGCATTTCTTGTTTAGCTAATCGGTTCTTGATGTCGCTGCCTGCTCCGCCGTCAAGGCTAACTGTGCTCCCAGGTACGATGGTCACGCGTGACTCTTCAGTTTTATAGTTGGTAAATCTTCTCCATTCACTTGTGAACCCGGTGAGGGGTTTCTGAACCCGTTCAGTGTCATCACCTCTTCTTTTCTGACTGATGCTTTTAGGACTTACTTGCTTGTGCGAAAGTTGCTTGATTGAGACGGGAATGTTTCTCTTGAATGTGATGGTGGGTATGTGAGAGCAAGTGCCAGAACATCGGCCAAAAATCTAGGTCTTTCCAAGCGGTTGAGGAAGTGGGTCTCATCTGATGCCCCTTGACTGGTCAGCTGTTGTCTGTCTCATCACCCAATCAATTTCCATAGGTTGAAGAGTGTTCATTTTTAAGTGCTCGACATGGATGCCAGCCTTGTTGACGCCGGTTGTTGTACACTGAAACGGTTTTGCTGTTTCTACTTGGGACGGAAGTTGTTGTAGAAGCTCGTAATGACTTTGGATAATCTCCTGTGGAAATTCCATTCTGCTCGGAGTATGCGCATACACTTTCTCGATGAATGCTGTCAAAGGCCTCTTTTTTTCAAAATCTACGAAGTTGATATACAGCTGTCTCTGCCATATCCATTGCATGTTTGCATGTGTTGTGCAGCGGTGGAAGATCAGGTCTATGCATCTTCTTCCTGGTTCTAAAACCTGGCCTGTTCCTTTCTGAGTTGTTTACTGGTGGACCCGCGTTTGAGGGGTTCTTAACGTTCAGTGTCTATCACTCTGTCTTCTTCTGACTGATTTATAAGGCCTACTTGCTCGTCTGCGAAAGCTGCTGAGACGGGAGTCTTCTCTTGAATGTGATGGTGGGTTTGTGAGAGCAGTGCCAGATCGTCTGCAAAAATCTAGGTCTTCAAAGTGATGAGAAGGGGGGTCCATCTGGATGACCGTGGACTGGTCCTCTGTGGTCTGTCTCATCCCCAATCAATTGCCAGGTTTGAAGTGTAGTGCTGACATGGGGCAGGCCTTGGTACTGACGCCGGTTGGTACAGTGAAACTGGTTTTGCTGTTTTCCTACTTCTGCACTTGGTGAAGGTGTTGTAGAAGCTTCTTAATGACTTGGATAATTCCTGTGGAATTCATATGCTCGGAGAAGGAGGAGGAAGGCGCCAAGACACTTTCTCGATGGAATCGCTTTCTCAAAGGCTTCTTTTTCAACGTCTACGAATGTTGATATACAGCTGTTCTTCTGCCATTCCGTGCACTGATCGATGATGTTGTGCAGGGAGAAGTGTGTGAATGTGAGATCTGGTCTCTTATGCATCTTCTTCCTGGTTGGAAACTGCCTGTGCCGTTCTGAGTTGGTTGGTCCACTGCCTCTGATATTCGTCCGTATGATGTTCTTTTTGCCAGATTTTGCTGGACCGATAGCACGTGATTCATTCTCTCAGTTGTTACAATTGTTCAGGGCTCCTTTCTTTGGGATCTTCACGCTGACTCCTTCTGTCCAATTGCTGGGTAGCTGTTTCTCACTCCCATATAGCTGCAAAGAGTGGCTGTTAGAACTTCAGACTGCAAATCTGGATCTGCCTTGAAAAGTTCTGTGGTTGAGGTTGATCCTGGCCAGGGGCTTTTCCCATTCTTGATGAGAGCTGATGCTGCTATAATCTCGTCCTGTCTGGTGGTATGCTGTTCACATTTGAGGATCAGGCATCAGGATCTATGTACATCTGCCTCCTTCAGGTGGTGGTGGTCTGTTGAGAACCGCTGATAATTTCTGCCCCTTTTGCTTCTTGTTCTGCGTTCTGTGTAAAAGTATTGGTCTTGTTTATCTAGGATTGGTTTTCGGGTATTGCCCGTGGTACTTTGCATGACAGTTTGGCTGATCTTATACACCTTGTCTTCTCTCCCTTTGCGTTGGTTTGGCCTCCTCTGCTTGGCTTGCACTTTCATCCATGTGTAGGTACGCTTGTCCTGTTCTTGATCATTCTTCTTCACATTTTGGTTTGCTTTTTCTGTACTGTTGTTTGGACCTTCTCTCTTCCGCTGGCTGACTTTGTTTCGCTAAGATTTTCTTTTTCAGGTCTTCCGTTCTCGATGGCGTGCCAGGTGTTGCTTGTTGTAATCCACCTTGTTCTCTTCCTCTGTCTCTGTCTAAGCGTTTTCACTGGCTTGTGTGTCGTGCTGTCCTGACTTGTTTCACATGGTTGTTTATATTAGTTTTTATATTAGTCCTGTTCGGAGGGTAATGTGGTAATTTTCAGTATCCACCAGGTGCATTTGGAACTTGTTTATTCAGCTGGGGGTGAATGCACTCTTTACTATTGGTTGTTGCGCTGCTTTTCCACATCAAAATGTTGTCTTGGTTCCCAGATCCATCTTTTTTCTCAGTTATTCTTCTCTTTGAGGGTTTTGCAGTGACCAAGGTGGTGATTTACTGCCACATCGGCTCCTTCCATACTTCTTACATTAGGAGCGATCTCCTCCATGTCCCATTGATCATCAGGTGGCTCGATCATCTGGTTTTTTAGTTATTCCATTGGTGGGGGAACACAAGAGGGGTTTAAGCTTTGTGGATCTCTGGGTATGTGCAAATAATGTCCCCCTCCAATGGCCCAGGTGCTTGTCATGCAGAATTACACCAGTCTTTCCTCTGTTGTCAATTGTGCTGCAATCCTTCTTTTCCCATGGCTCTTTCTGGTTTGTGTTGTCTTTTCCGACTTTTGCATTTATGTCACCATCACTTCCTCATGTCATTGATGTTGTGTTATGTTGTGCCATTTCAGCCTGTAAAATTGTTCAATAAAATTGTATATGTTTTCTTCTCCACTGTCGTTGTGCTATGAGTTTGGTGCATAGCACTGGAGCTGATTTTGCATTTTAGGTCACCCATCACTATCCTCATGTCATGGTTTGGTTTGTGTTTTCCATTTCAGCCTGTAATTGTTCATAAAATGTATTATGTTTTTTCTCACAGTCTGTTGGTTGGTGCATATCACTGGTGATTGTGATAGTAGCATGTTTACCCCTCTCTCCTCTCCTCTCTCACCACACAACACACCACTCTCCTTCTCCTTTCGGGGGGTGCGATCACGTAATGGAAGGGGAAGCAGTACACGAAAATTGCTCTCAGTTTTGTGAAATTTACCAGTTTTAAGTGGCTTTAGTTTTTCATTGTTTTGCCAACCATTTAGATAAGGCGGCATGGGAATATTCCATTGCAGCCCTCCTACTCCCTGTACAGGGCTCCTTGTCTTTGGGCCAGTTGCCTATGGCAGTATTCACTGTTTCCATGTTGAAAACAGGCAGAATTCAAAATCGGCCTGCGGCATGTCCATCTGACACTAAAAAGCGGACACGACGAGTTTTTGTTATTGTGTTACTGTTAGGACTGACCCTCACCTATCTCTACAGGGGGGGCCCCTTTTTTGCTGCGTAAGCGGGGTGGTGATTGTGGAGACCGAACCCTGGACCCCCCTTCCCTAAATCTGCTGGCCAAGGACGCAAGCTGAGGCAACAACCAGCTTGATGAGTGGTGCTGGTGGTCGTTAGCACCAATCACAGGTAAAAGTGCACAGAAAACTAACAGTAAGTGCCGTTTGTGTTGTAGGCCGCCCACCCGCACACCTAACAACCATACACTGCAGACAGGAGTCCTCTCTACAAGTGAGCGGGTGAGGAAACCCTTCTTACACTGATGAAGGCCAAGATGGGAAAGTGGTGGAGAACTTGTTGACAACAAAGAAAAAGTCTGAAGATTATGAAGATTGATAAAACCAATGTTGACAAACAGTGGTGATGGCCTTTAACTCACTCGGGGTTTTGACGGCAAATTCTCTCCCTTGGTCTCCCCTCACAGACGCCCATTAGTAATGGTTAGTTTAAAAAAAAAAATATCATAAAAATACCGTAACACATAGTACAGTGAAAATTGACAATAAGAAATTGTAATTTTCTGAACTTTTGTCTAACATATGGGTTTAGTACATATAATAAAAAATTGAAAGCTTATTCCACTTTCTAGTAAAACGGCCCGGCTCATTGAGGACCTTAATCTATCCCCTTCTATTTTGCTTCCTGGACACATATGCAAACATGCTGGCATGTCGGACCCCCCTACACTCTACAACTGCAAACAACGAGCTGGAACCACACGGAATCACCCGACAACGCATCTGCATTCGACGGTTGTGACAGGCTAACGAAGCTATGTTGTAGCCTGCACGAGTCTATAGTATCATGCGGTTGCCACAATGAAAAATCTTCAAAAAAGCAAATCCCGCTATAAGCGCGAGTTCGTCTCCCGAACCGTGGCTTTTACACCGGATCCGCTATAGCGGACAAGCCTCCTCTGAGAGTTTTAAACGAAGAAAATGTTGTACTAGGACAGACATGGACCATCCTTTGGACTGAAAATTTAGAAATTGAAACAATCATCTACCGATCTAATGGACAGAAGTGGAAAAACTGGACGGAGGAGCAGAGACCAAGGAAGGCAGTCTGTCGAGACAGACCATTCATTATTCATGCCATCGAAAAGAAAGTACACTAAAAGTAATGGACTGGAGCTGATTGGTGAAAAATGATGTGAACAAATCTTCTTTCGGAATAAAAAATGGGATTAAGTAGCAGACGTCTAGTTCGATAGCGTGCAAGGCGGATACTTCTAAACCCCCACTCTCCCATTATTGCCCAGGTGTTGTTTTTCTCACGATAAGCTATAAGCTTTAGGAGATATCTGAAGGCAAAACTCGTCCTGAAAGGTTCAAGGATTTTTGTAGACGATGATTTCCTCCAAAATTTTAGAGATATTAGGTGCAATCTGACCCAATAACTTGAAGGAGTGCTTAGGGCCAGAGGGGGAAAAATGGTGGAATGGTACTTTTAGATCATTAAAGGCGAAAGGATGCCCTTAGTGATCTTCCAAGGAAGAGTAATAGCGTGTTGATGTCTCACAGGGTAGGAAAAGTCTCCGTAGACACCTCAGTTAGACACTCCGTAATTGGGCTTGGGCCATGAGGCTTGACACATCACCAGTCTCAGGGCAAGACAAAGAACAGGTCTGACGTTGCCTACAGCATAACACCCAGATAGCCAGAGTGGTTGTAGGCAGGTCTTTTAATAAAAGAACCTTCTTTAACTGCTGATTGAAAGCATAAATAACAAAAAAATTTTTTTTCTTGTCATATCAATGTTAATTGGTTGAAAGTGTCAGTCTAGATGGTTTTTGTTGTGGAAATCAATTGATTGTGCAATTACCAGATAAAACAAATCAAACTTTTCTTTTTGTCTTTGTGAACTGTAAAATGGATTGTGTCCAAACTTACCCTCTGACAGAGATTTTGGTATCTTATGTGCGTAAGCTTTGATTTTATATGTCTGACAGGGAGAAAACGTTTCCAGGAAAATTATCCAGCCTCAGCAGGGGTTTTTTTACTGGCTTAAGGCCCTTCTGTAAGTCCGCATTTATTTTAAAGTTAAAGTTAGCCATCAAAGGGAGGCGATCTAGTGGGTTTTGTTTGTTTAATAAGGCATGAGTTAACTGCCTTTGGTAGGAGGGGCACCGTCGTGGTTCGAGTTGGATTAGGCTGGTCGACTTGTGATCCAGAGGTCGCGGCGTTCGATCCCCGCTCGGCTCTGGTGTTTGAGTCCTTGGGAAAGACACTTTACTCCTATTTTTTCCCACACTTCTCACTCCACCAGGTGTACAAGTGGCCCACACCAACAACACCCCCACCCCAACCCCCACCCCACCACGGCACAATCACCCCAACACCCCCCAACCAACACCAAACCCGCAAAACAGCAAGCCGCAACAGCAACAACACCCCACCCCCCCACACACACTACCCGCCACCGCCCCCCACCAACTACAACAAAGGCAGACAACCCGACCACCCCCAACGGCGAGCCCCACACCCCTCGCCCCAAAACACCACCACGCTGACACGCAGACGAGAACCCAACCGCGCCCCAACACACAAGCACGCCACCCCCGCCAGCGAACCAAAACCCCCCACCCCACCCCCCCAACGCCCACCCCCCCCCCGGCAACACCCAAACCACACACACCCACCCCACAAACCCCCCCACAAACACACCACCAAGCCCAAAAAACAAACACCCCCACACAGACCCAGCAACGAAACACGACCACCCCGGGCCCCCAAGCCCACCCAACGCGAACCCCCACCCCCCGCCCCCCGGCCAACACCGCCACCCAGACAACCCCCCACCGACCCACGCCCAAGCGCACCCGAACCCTGCACCGTGGTGAACCAAAACGCACCAACGCACCCCCCGCACCCCAGGAGGACGCCCCCCCACCCACCCACAAACCACCCGACCCCCCACCAGCCACAACACCCACCGAGCCCCCGCCAACCACCCCAACGGGCCAACCCCACCCCCCCACCCAAACCCAAAAACAGAACAAGTCAACCCCACCACGCGCCCCCCCAACAAAAACACTACCCCACCCCCCCGCAGACACACCAGCCCACACACCTACCGCGCCCACCACGGCACCTCACCACAACCACCAACGCCACCCCCCCACCTCCCGCCACCGACACCGACACCGGCACCCACCCCCCCCCACCACACCCCTACCCAAACACGCCGCCAAGAACCCCCAATCAAAGACCCCCAAACAACCCCGAGCCAAACCAGCCAACCACAAACCCATAAGACCCGGACCCAATCAACAAACAGAACCACCACCACGCCACGCCCGCCCAAAGCAACCCCCCACACACACACAAACCAAACCCGCAACGACGGGCACCAAACAAACCCCAGGCCCCCCGCCACGCCCCCCACAAACACCCACCCGCCACACCCCACAACGCCACGAAAACCAAACACACAACCGAAGACCGGGAGCAACGCCAACAACCACCCGGCAACCGCCCAAACACAGCCACGCACCCACCCCCCCCGACAGCCCCCAAAAAACACCACCGCCCCAACCCAACAACATCCGAACCCCAGGCCCCCCCACAAACACCCACCAACGAAGGAGAGCACACGAAAAAACCCACCCGAAAACCCACGCGCCAGCCACCCCCCAAACACACCCGCCCCCACCCCAACTCCAGAACGGCCACCCCCAGACCCCAACACCAAACCCCGCACACCGCCACCCCCCACCCCACCGAGCACCAAAACCCAACCCCACCCCCCAAACTCACCACCACCCACGCCGACCCCCCGGCACCCAACACCACAACACCAAAAAACCCCTCCCGAAGCCGGCAAAGCACAACAACACGGCACAACCACCCCGCCCACCAGACCACCCCACACCACGGCTCAAGCGCCAGCACACACACAAACCCACAAAAACGCACAACACACCCACGCGCCAAACACCCCAACCCAGGACAGACGTAACCAACCCACCCAAAACCCGAAACCCCACAGCCAAACCCAAGACCCACCAACCCCCCCACCAAGGCCGCCCCAAACCAACATACCCAGCAGCCGGCATACCCCCCACAACCCACCAAAGCCCCACACTCACCCAGCATAACAACGGACAACAAGACAAGCACCGCCACCAATACACAACCAACCGCCACAAGCACCCCCTCCCCTCAACCAACAGCCCCCACCACCGAACCCCCCCCATAACACCACCAAACACAGACCCCGGCAACCCCAAGCACCGTCACCCAGCAAAAAACACACCCAACCACACGAGCAGACCACCCCGATGAACCCCGCCCCGCCAACACAAACACCCCCACAAACAACCAACCCACCCCCCATCCACGCACAACCAGACAACCCCCAAGGCCCCCGCGCACCGCACCCCAACAACCACAAACGAGCGAGCGCCCCCCACACCACCCCCCAACCAAGAAAAACCCCCCACCCCCCAACAACGCACGCCCCCACGAACACCCACCAAACGACCCCCCACTCCCAACCACCAAACGAACCCGCCACAAACAACACAACCAACACGAAAACACATGAAACACAAAGACCCCACAACACCACACCCCCGAGACCCCCCCCACCCCCAACAACCCCCAGCACACGAACACCAACACACAAACCGACACGCCCCCCACACAGCCAGATAAGCCACCCCCCCAGAAACACCCACGAAACGCCCCCCCCCGCCACCCAAAGCCCCGAAAACACCACTCCCCCCGCAAAACCCACACACCCACGGAAACCCACCCCCCCCCAAAAACCCACCACCCCACACAACCACCACCCACCCGAAAGCCGAACCCAGCCCCCCACCCAACCAAACAAACCCCCCCAACACCGCCCCCCGCCCGCCGCCCCCACACCCCACCAACAACCCCCGCCCCCGCCCCTCCGAACCCCCACCCATCCACCCCCCCCCCCCCACCCCCCACCCCCCAACCCCCGCCGACACAGCAAGCCCCCCGCCACACCCATCCACGACCCCCACCCCCACGCACCCCCCCACAGCCCCGAACACCCACCCCACCCCTCCCGACCAAAAAACAACACCAAACACCCTCAGCCCCACCAAACCGCAGCCGAAGAACCCTAACCGACACTCAACGACACCACCCCCCACCACCAACCGAGCACCAAAACCCAACACCCCCACCCCACACACACCCCGCCCCCCCACCCGGCAGCCCCCCCCACCCCTAGCCGACCCCACACACCCCCCCGATACCCCGCCACCAACACAACCCAAGCCCCGCCCGCCAACCCACAACCCGCGCCACACAGTGAACACCCCAAACACCCCACACCCCAACCCCCCCCCACCCCGCGCCAACGCAACACCAACACCCACAAAAAGCAGCCCACCCATCCACATCGGCACCCCACACACAACAACACCCACACTCGAACACCCAACCCCCACACTCCCCCCGGACGCCGACACTACGCACAACCCCCACACGAGGACCCCAACACCATCCCCCCCCGCCCCCCCCGGCCACCACCCCCCCCCCACCCACCCGGGCAACCAAAACAAAACCACCAGCCCCCGCCGCCAAACCCGCCACCCCCAACCACCGGTAGCCCCCGCCCCCCCCAACCACCTTCACTCCCCCCCCACACAGCCCCCCGTCCACCCACCCCCGACCCCGGCCACCACCCAACCCCCCCCCCAAGCACACACCCCCCCACGCCCACCCGCCCCCCGAACCCCACCCCCCCCCCCCCCCCAGGCCCCGTGCGGACCACTGCCCCACCCCCCAAAGACACACCACCCCCAAATCAGCGCGAACACACGCACCCCCCACACCCACGAACGCCCCGCACACACAACAACCCACCCAGCCGCCCCCAACACCACACCCCAACCCGCCCCCCCCCCCGCCCCCCCCAAAAACAACCCCGCCACCCACACACCCCCCCACCCCGCCCCCCCCACAACACAACCAACCACCAAATAATCAACCCAGACCGCATGTCACAAACCGACACCACCAACAACCCACCCCACCCAGACAGACACAGGGCCGACGACCAACACGAACCCTAAAAACCACGCCCACCCCCCCCCAGACGAACCACTGCCCCGCCCCCACACCGCCCGCAGCCCACCCCGCGCCGAACCCACCAGCCACAACTCCCATCGGACACAACCACAACCACCCCCCCAAAGCCCCAAGACCCCCCCCCCAAAAACTCAACGGACCGACACCAACAACACCCCCCCCAACGCCCACCACCCCTCTCCGCCACCCCACACCCCACGACCCCCCCACACCCCCCAAACCCAGAACCAACACCAACCACAACCACCCCCCAAGGACCCCACACGCACCCCCCACCCCCCAGCGCCCGCCCCCCCCCACCCGACAGCCCGCCCACACACCACACCCCGCCCCCCACAGACCCGCACGAACACAGCAAACCCCAACACCCAACCACAAGCAAACCACCCGACAACCAACCAGCCCCCCCCACCGCCAACCAAAGACCCCAAGCCCGTAAAGAAACCCAACTACCAAGACCACAGGCACAACAACACACGCCACCACCACAGGCAGCCACCCCCCAGCAAACACCCAACCACCCCCCCAACCCCACCTACCAGGCCAACACACGCCACACACCCACACCACACACGGGGCACAACCGCACAAAGGGACGCAACACCACAACCCACCCCCACCCCACCGCACCCACCACCGTCGCCCCGCCGACACAGCGCCCCCCCACTGAGCCCACACCCAAACCGCGACCCAAGACCCCCCCGTCCAGCCCGCCACCCACACAACCCCAAGCAACACACACCCACCCCACCCAACACCAGACCCAAACCCACGCCAAACGCCAACGCGACGCACCCGCGACACCCCCCCACACCCCCGAACCCAGCCACAGAAACCCACACCAAGCGCAAACACCCGCCAGCCAGCCCCCCAGCAACCACATCCGCAAAGAACCCCCGGCAACACCACCCCAAAAACCAGACGACCCCCACAAAAACCCCCGACCCCCAACACCCCCCAGCACCCCCACCCACAAAAGAGCCCCACATCGCACCGACCACAGCCAAGGACACCGCCTACGCACCGAACACCCAAGCCGCCGAAACAACAAACACCCAAACCGTCCCCCCACACCCGACCACCACACGCGGCCACACAAGAGGCCAAACACCGGCCCCCACGAGCCGACCCCCCGCCCCCCCCACCACCCCCCCCCCCCCAGAAACTACCCCACCCCCCACACCCACACCCCCCCACCCCCAGCACCACACAAACGCGCCCCAACCCCCGAAACAGAAACCCCACACCAAGCCCCCCCCCCTAACCCAGCCCCAAACACCCCCCACCCCGCACCAGAACACACGCAAGACCCACGCGACCAAAAACGCGCACCCCAACCCTACCCCGAAAAACCACACGAGCATCCCCACGCACCCCAACCACCAAACAAACCCACCACCAACCAACCCGCCCCCAACCGGCAACCCGCGAAACCATCCCGCAACCGCCCCCCGGCCGGCCCCAAGCGCAACCCCCCCACCCGACCGCCCCGCCACGCCAAACCACACACCAAAACATCCACACCCCAAACCCCACCCACCACACACCACGCCGCCCCCAACCCCCCCACGACAACACCCCCGCCCGACCCAAACCACCCCGTACACGCGAACACCCCCAAACACCACCCCCCCAACCAAGCCCACCACCCGCCACCCCCACCCCAGAACCCGACCCGCCCCCACCCAACCCCCACTCAACCCCAGAGCAACCCCCCCCACCAACCACCCAAACACACCACCACACCCCCCCCACCTCCACCCCCCCACCTCACAAACCACGACACCCCAACCCAAACACCCCACGCCCCACAAAACAACCCCCACAAAGAACCAACCAACCCACGAAAAAACCCAAAAGGGCAAAGGGAGAGCCCCACCACGCCACCGCAACCCCAAGACACCCCCAGACAGGCCCACAAACACACCGGAAAACCCCAGCAAACCCACCCACCAACCACCCGCACACACCACAAAAACCACAACAACCACGCCACACCCAAAGACAAACCACCCCCCCCGGGACACCCCCCACAAAAAGCAGAAAGGACCACAAACACCAACACAACAACACCCGCGAGCCAAACCCGCCCGCACACCAAGCCGCACAAACACAGAAGAAACCCACCAAACGCCACACCAAACACCCAACAAACACCACCCACCCACGCCAACCAGCCCCCACACCCCAAAACACACCCCCCACAAAAGTGAACCCGGACACCACACCCCGCCACCACCCACGCCCCAGCACCAAAAACAAACAACCGCCCACGCCCCACCCCCCACAGACCCCACGAAACCAAAACCGCACAAAAAAAACAAACCAACAACCACGCCGGAAGAACAACAAAACCCAGGGACCACCACCGCCCCACCCCAAACAACCCAACGCCCCCAGAAGCCACAAACCAACCACGCACCAAGCCACCACCAAGCCGCCAACAGTGCCCACCCCGCGAAACCAAACCAACACAACACAAGCAAAAGGGACCATCCAAGCCACACCAAACACAAGCAACGACCACCCATCCCAGACCAAAACACCACCCCCCAGAAACAGGAACCCCCGGCCCCAAAGACAACACAAGAGGGACAACGAAAAAACCCACCACCCACCGGAGCCAACACAACAACGACAAAAGCACCAACACTGACAAAACAACACAACCCCCCACCCGCCACCCACACCCCCCCGCCCACACCCACACACCCCAGAACCCACCAAACCCCACCCACACCCAACAAAGCCCAACGCGCCAACACCAAACACACAACACCCCAACACCCCAACGACAAAACCCCCCGGAGACAAACCATACAACCCACAAAAGCGCAAGAAAGCAACCGCGACCGCCACACCACCAAAAACCCCGGGCCCGCACACAAACCAACGCCACGACCCACCCGAAACCCCGCCAAAACCGAACAAAAACCCGACCCAAAACCGGCCGAGGACACCAAGCCATCACCCCCCCCCACCGCAAAGAACACACACCCGGACCCAACACCACCACAAAACCCGCCCGCAAAACCACCATCTTAGGGGAGACCAACACACCAGCCACCCACACCAACAACAACAACAGCACACAAACCCGCACACACAGAAGACAAAAAACACACCAAACCAAGGGAGCCCCCCAAAAACGACAACCACCAGCCACCAAACCCAACCACAAACCCACACCGAACCCCCAAACCCCAGAGCCACCCCCCCAGAACAACCCAAACACAAACAGAGGAAAAACCCTGGGAACCCACACCCCCCGCAGAAACACAACCCAACCCCCACAACACCTCAACACAAACACGCGACCCACCACCGCCGTGCACAGAACGGCAAACACCACCACAAAAACCCACCGCCACAACAGCACACCGCAAGTACACGAGGAACTCAGGGAAAGGAAACCCACGAAGCAAATACACACACAAGCCGCCCCCACACCCGATCCACCAAACAAGAACGAGACACACGGCCCCCCCGCAGACTCACCCACCGAGAGAGAAACACAACAAAACAGGCCACGCCACCAAACCCCCGACCAGCCCAGCACCCCGCCCAAACCCCCACCACCAAGACCCCGCACCGCCACACCCCGCAAACAACACAACCAAACCGCCACCCCACCACGCCCGCCCATACCACCCAACGCCCCAACCACCCCCACCCCAACACACCAACAAAACCCCCCACCAAACACCACCCCCTCCCCCACTAAGCAAACCACCCGAGAACCACAAGCCCCACCAACACCAACCACAACCCCACACGAAACTCCCCCACACACCCAGAACCGCACAAGACGCCAACGCCAACCCAACCCCAGAACAAAGCCACCGGCAAAGAGAACACAAGTGGCACACCCCCCGACAACAGAACCACAACCACCGGGGCCAAGACACCCACACCCCCCCAGCCCCAAAAAACCCCGCCAAAACGCACCACAAGCAGAAAAAGCCCACAGAAAAACAATAAAACCCCAAAACGCCCCACGAACAGACAACAAAACCCCCAAACCCCAACGAACAAGTACAAAAGCCCCCTACAACACAAACACCAAGGGTGACCTACAAGCGACAGACACCCACCCCAACCCCCACCCCCCAGCAGCCGCACGTACCCACACCCCAACACACCCTGGCCAAAACCCCCACACAACCCGACCCCCCACGAGCACGCACCAGCCCACGCGCGAAACACCGCCCCACCCCCCCACACCCCCCCCCCACACCCCCACCCCAACAAACAACCACCACCACAAACACCGACAACGCACGCCCCCCCACGTGAACACACACAGTAGCGGGCCCCCCCCCCACACCAACCCGAACCCACCCAACGCCGCCCGGCCAACGAAACACCACCTGACAGGCCCCCCCCCCCACACGCCCCCCCGCCCCCGCCCCCCCGGACCCCCCCCCCCAAGCACACCACAACCACACCACCCAACCCCAAAACAGCCGACCCACATGGCCCGCTCCAAAAAGAAATCAATACCGAAAAGACACCCCCCCGCCCCCAACCGGCCACAACACCCCACAAAGGACCGCGGACACCCCCCGCCACAGGCACCCCAGCGCACCAACCCCCAAGTCACACAACCCACCCCCGCCCCCCCCGCAACCCACCCCCACGCACCCACCATCCAACCCACCACCCCCGCCGCCCGCCCCCGGAACGACCCCCCCCCCACCCACGCCGCCCGGCCCCCCCCACACCCCCCAACCCCCCCCCCGCAGTCCACGCACAACCCCTCCAACCCCGTCCACCCCCCCGCGCCGCCCCTGCCACAACCCCCCGCCGCCACGCCCAGCCCACCCCCACCAAGCCCACCACCCCAAAACCCCCGCACACCCCGTCCCCCCCGCCCAACCAGTGCCACCCCGCGCGGCCAACCGGCCTGGCCCACCCCCCCGCCTGAACACCCCCCCCACCGTCCCCCCCCCACCCCCTGCCCCCCTCCCCCCCACTCCCACCCACCCCCCCCCCCTCCACCCCCCACCCCCCCCCACCCACCAGCCCCCACCCCCCCCACCCCCCCGCACCGCACCCGGCCCCCAGGTCCGTGCCCCCGTCCCGGCCCCCCCCCTCCCCCCCCCCTCACCTCCCCCGCCCCCCCCTCCCCCCTCCCCCCCACCCCCCCCACCCCCCCCCCCCCCCTCTCCCCCCCCCCCCCTCCCCTCCCTTCCCTCCACACCCCCCCCCCCCCCCCCCCCCCCCTCCCCCTCCCTCCACCCCCCCTCCCCCTCCCCTTCTCCCCCTCTTCCCCCCCCCCCCCCACCCCCCGCCTCTCCCTCCCGCCCCCCCCTCCCCCCCCCCCTCCCCCCCACACCCCCCCCCCCCCCCCCCCCCTCCTTCCCCCCCCCCCCCCCCTCCCCCTCCCCCCTCCCCCCTCCCCCCCCCCCCCTGTTCCCCCCCCCCCCCCCCCCCTCCCTCCCTCCCCCCCTCCTCACCCCCCCCCCCCTTCCACCCCCCCCCCCCCCTCCCTTCCCCCCCCCCCTCCCCCCCTCCCCCTCTCCCTTCCCCCCCCCCCCCCCCCCTCCACCCCCCCTCCCCCCCCTCCCCCCCCCCCCTCTCCCCCCCCCCCCCCCCCCCCCCCCCTCCCTCCCCCCCCCCCCCCCCCCCCTCTCTCTCTCTCTCTCTCTCTCTCTTATTCAGTCTCCTATTTAGGGTTGTCTGAAGAACTTATTTCAATACTTACTTACACACACACCACACACACACCACCCACACACACACACACACCACACACACACACACACACACCACACACACACACCCCACAGAGAGAGAGAGACTAGAGACGAGAACAAAACACTCAGCCCCTTCGTTTCTTGGGAAACACCGATGTTTGTAAAAACATTTGTTTAAAACTTCGTTAACTTAATTAGCTGTACCAACCGTCCCCACAAACAAGTTAAAGGAAGTATAAAGTTTTGTTCACTGAAGTATGAGTACTGTAAAATCAAGTAGGACATCTCCAGCCGGAATGATAACTAAGCCTTTCAAATAGAAATTCGGCCCAGTCGCTAATAGACAGCAAAGAAGGAATGTAGAGCTGGCACGCAAGACGCTGGACTTGGACCCCTGACCGCGCGGTGTAGATAGGCCGCCAGATGGTATTTAGGTTATGGAGTGAGAGTGCCAGCGCAAACTAAGAGTCGGAATTTTTCTGTTTTGAGCAGCCGTGTGTTCAGATTTCTTAAGCATTTTTGCTTTGCTAATTACGATTCTGATGTGCGTGCCTGCTCTACCGTCATGCCTAAACAGTGCTCCTGAGGTACGTGAAGCTTTCAGTTGTTGGTAAATCTCCATTCACTGTGATCCTGGTTCCTATCATTCATCAAAGCCTTTGTGCCTTAATGGCACGTAGGGGCAGCATTAAAAGTTCCTTCCACTCCTGTCTGTCCGGGCCAGCTTCTGAATGTTCCCCAGGTATGTTGGAAGGTCTTCAAGCTCTGCTTCACAGTCCGACGGCCCAAGTGTTTTTGGGTCGTCCTCGTTTTTTGCTTTTCCCTCTGTGTTCCAGTGGAGGGCTGTTCGGGCGATGTTCCCTGGTTCCGACAGGAAGATTATGCCCATATCCATCCCCATCGCCTATGATGATGAGTTGTCCATGCTTTCTTGTTGCAACAGGCAAAAAGTTCTTGGTTGGAGATGGTCTCAGGCCCAGAAGATGCGCAAGATTCTTCTGAGATTCTGCGTGTGGAATGTGGATAGTTGTCGAGGTCATCTCGTCATCCTCCGCACTCGAGCCGTACAAAAGGGTGGAAAGTACACAGCTCTGGTATGTCTTAGTTTGGTTTCTGGTGCTGTACTGGGGCATTTCCACACCAGTGTTCAGTTTCTATAAGCATTTCTTGTTTAGCTAATCGGTTCTTGATGTCGCTGCCTGCTCCGCCGTCAAGGCTAACTGTGCTCCCAGGTACGATGGTCACGCGTGACTCTTCAGTTTTATAGTTGGTAAATCTTCTCCATTCACTTGTGAACCCGGTGAGGGGTTTCTGAACCCGTTCAGTGTCATCACCTCTTCTTTTCTGACTGATGCTTTTAGGACTTACTTGCTTGTGCGAAAGTTGCTTGATTGAGACGGGAATGTTTCTCTTGAATGTGATGGTGGGTATGTGAGAGCAAGTGCCAGAACATCGGCCAAAAATCTAGGTCTTTCCAAGCGGTTGAGGAAGTGGGTCTCATCTGATGCCCCTTGACTGGTCAGCTGTTGTCTGTCTCATCACCCAATCAATTTCCATAGGTTGAAGAGTGTTCATTTTTAAGTGCTCGACATGGATGCCAGCCTTGTTGACGCCGGTTGTTGTACACTGAAACGGTTTTGCTGTTTCTACTTGGGACGGAAGTTGTTGTAGAAGCTCGTAATGACTTTGGATAATCTCCTGTGGAAATTCCATTCTGCTCGGAGTATGCGCATACACTTTCTCGATGAATGCTGTCAAAGGCCTCTTTTTTTCAAAATCTACGAAGTTGATATACAGCTGTCTCTGCCATATCCATTGCATGTTTGCATGTGTTGTGCAGCGGTGGAAGATCAGGTCTATGCATCTTCTTCCTGGTTCTAAAACCTGGCCTGTTCCTTTCTGAGTTGTTTACTGGTGGACCCGCGTTTGAGGGGTTCTTAACGTTCAGTGTCTATCACTCTGTCTTCTTCTGACTGATTTATAAGGCCTACTTGCTCGTCTGCGAAAGCTGCTGAGACGGGAGTCTTCTCTTGAATGTGATGGTGGGTTTGTGAGAGCAGTGCCAGATCGTCTGCAAAAATCTAGGTCTTCAAAGTGATGAGAAGGGGGGTCCATCTGGATGACCGTGGACTGGTCCTCTGTGGTCTGTCTCATCCCCAATCAATTGCCAGGTTTGAAGTGTAGTGCTGACATGGGGCAGGCCTTGGTACTGACGCCGGTTGGTACAGTGAAACTGGTTTTGCTGTTTTCCTACTTCTGCACTTGGTGAAGGTGTTGTAGAAGCTTCTTAATGACTTGGATAATTCCTGTGGAATTCATATGCTCGGAGAAGGAGGAGGAAGGCGCCAAGACACTTTCTCGATGGAATCGCTTTCTCAAAGGCTTCTTTTTCAACGTCTACGAATGTTGATATACAGCTGTTCTTCTGCCATTCCGTGCACTGATCGATGATGTTGTGCAGGGAGAAGTGTGTGAATGTGAGATCTGGTCTCTTATGCATCTTCTTCCTGGTTGGAAACTGCCTGTGCCGTTCTGAGTTGGTTGGTCCACTGCCTCTGATATTCGTCCGTATGATGTTCTTTTTGCCAGATTTTGCTGGACCGATAGCACGTGATTCATTCTCTCAGTTGTTACAATTGTTCAGGGCTCCTTTCTTTGGGATCTTCACGCTGACTCCTTCTGTCCAATTGCTGGGTAGCTGTTTCTCACTCCCATATAGCTGCAAAGAGTGGCTGTTAGAACTTCAGACTGCAAATCTGGATCTGCCTTGAAAAGTTCTGTGGTTGAGGTTGATCCTGGCCAGGGGCTTTTCCCATTCTTGATGAGAGCTGATGCTGCTATAATCTCGTCCTGTCTGGTGGTATGCTGTTCACATTTGAGGATCAGGCATCAGGATCTATGTACATCTGCCTCCTTCAGGTGGTGGTGGTCTGTTGAGAACCGCTGATAATTTCTGCCCCTTTTGCTTCTTGTTCTGCGTTCTGTGTAAAAGTATTGGTCTTGTTTATCTAGGATTGGTTTTCGGGTATTGCCCGTGGTACTTTGCATGACAGTTTGGCTGATCTTATACACCTTGTCTTCTCTCCCTTTGCGTTGGTTTGGCCTCCTCTGCTTGGCTTGCACTTTCATCCATGTGTAGGTACGCTTGTCCTGTTCTTGATCATTCTTCTTCACATTTTGGTTTGCTTTTTCTGTACTGTTGTTTGGACCTTCTCTCTTCCGCTGGCTGACTTTGTTTCGCTAAGATTTTCTTTTTCAGGTCTTCCGTTCTCGATGGCGTGCCAGGTGTTGCTTGTTGTAATCCACCTTGTTCTCTTCCTCTGTCTCTGTCTAAGCGTTTTCACTGGCTTGTGTGTCGTGCTGTCCTGACTTGTTTCACATGGTTGTTTATATTAGTTTTTATATTAGTCCTGTTCGGAGGGTAATGTGGTAATTTTCAGTATCCACCAGGTGCATTTGGAACTTGTTTATTCAGCTGGGGGTGAATGCACTCTTTACTATTGGTTGTTGCGCTGCTTTTCCACATCAAAATGTTGTCTTGGTTCCCAGATCCATCTTTTTTCTCAGTTATTCTTCTCTTTGAGGGTTTTGCAGTGACCAAGGTGGTGATTTACTGCCACATCGGCTCCTTCCATACTTCTTACATTAGGAGCGATCTCCTCCATGTCCCATTGATCATCAGGTGGCTCGATCATCTGGTTTTTTAGTTATTCCATTGGTGGGGGAACACAAGAGGGGTTTAAGCTTTGTGGATCTCTGGGTATGTGCAAATAATGTCCCCCTCCAATGGCCCAGGTGCTTGTCATGCAGAATTACACCAGTCTTTCCTCTGTTGTCAATTGTGCTGCAATCCTTCTTTTCCCATGGCTCTTTCTGGTTTGTGTTGTCTTTTCCGACTTTTGCATTTATGTCACCATCACTTCCTCATGTCATTGATGTTGTGTTATGTTGTGCCATTTCAGCCTGTAAAATTGTTCAATAAAATTGTATATGTTTTCTTCTCCACTGTCGTTGTGCTATGAGTTTGGTGCATAGCACTGGAGCTGATTTTGCATTTTAGGTCACCCATCACTATCCTCATGTCATGGTTTGGTTTGTGTTTTCCATTTCAGCCTGTAATTGTTCATAAAATGTATTATGTTTTTTCTCACAGTCTGTTGGTTGGTGCATATCACTGGTGATTGTGATAGTAGCATGTTTACCCCTCTCTCCTCTCCTCTCTCACCACACAACACACCACTCTCCTTCTCCTTTCGGGGGGTGCGATCACGTAATGGAAGGGGAAGCAGTACACGAAAATTGCTCTCAGTTTTGTGAAATTTACCAGTTTTAAGTGGCTTTAGTTTTTCATTGTTTTGCCAACCATTTAGATAAGGCGGCATGGGAATATTCCATTGCAGCCCTCCTACTCCCTGTACAGGGCTCCTTGTCTTTGGGCCAGTTGCCTATGGCAGTATTCACTGTTTCCATGTTGAAAACAGGCAGAATTCAAAATCGGCCTGCGGCATGTCCATCTGACACTAAAAAGCGGACACGACGAGTTTTTGTTATTGTGTTACTGTTAGGACTGACCCTCACCTATCTCTACAGGGGGGGCCCCTTTTTTGCTGCGTAAGCGGGGTGGTGATTGTGGAGACCGAACCCTGGACCCCCCTTCCCTAAATCTGCTGGCCAAGGACGCAAGCTGAGGCAACAACCAGCTTGATGAGTGGTGCTGGTGGTCGTTAGCACCAATCACAGGTAAAAGTGCACAGAAAACTAACAGTAAGTGCCGTTTGTGTTGTAGGCCGCCCACCCGCACACCTAACAACCATACACTGCAGACAGGAGTCCTCTCTACAAGTGAGCGGGTGAGGAAACCCTTCTTACACTGATGAAGGCCAAGATGGGAAAGTGGTGGAGAACTTGTTGACAACAAAGAAAAAGTCTGAAGATTATGAAGATTGATAAAACCAATGTTGACAAACAGTGGTGATGGCCTTTAACTCACTCGGGGTTTTGACGGCAAATTCTCTCCCTTGGTCTCCCCTCACAGACGCCCATTAGTAATGGTTAGTTTAAAAAAAAAAATATCATAAAAATACCGTAACACATAGTACAGTGAAAATTGACAATAAGAAATTGTAATTTTCTGAACTTTTGTCTAACATATGGGTTTAGTACATATAATAAAAAATTGAAAGCTTATTCCACTTTCTAGTAAAACGGCCCGGCTCATTGAGGACCTTAATCTATCCCCTTCTATTTTGCTTCCTGGACACATATGCAAACATGCTGGCATGTCGGACCCCCCTACACTCTACAACTGCAAACAACGAGCTGGAACCACACGGAATCACCCGACAACGCATCTGCATTCGACGGTTGTGACAGGCTAACGAAGCTATGTTGTAGCCTGCACGAGTCTATAGTATCATGCGGTTGCCACAATGAAAAATCTTCAAAAAAGCAAATCCCGCTATAAGCGCGAGTTCGTCTCCCGAACCGTGGCTTTTACACCGGATCCGCTATAGCGGACAAGCCTCCTCTGAGAGTTTTAAACGAAGAAAATGTTGTACTAGGACAGACATGGACCATCCTTTGGACTGAAAATTTAGAAATTGAAACAATCATCTACCGATCTAATGGACAGAAGTGGAAAAACTGGACGGAGGAGCAGAGACCAAGGAAGGCAGTCTGTCGAGACAGACCATTCATTATTCATGCCATCGAAAAGAAAGTACACTAAAAGTAATGGACTGGAGCTGATTGGTGAAAAATGATGTGAACAAATCTTCTTTCGGAATAAAAAATGGGATTAAGTAGCAGACGTCTAGTTCGATAGCGTGCAAGGCGGATACTTCTAAACCCCCACTCTCCCATTATTGCCCAGGTGTTGTTTTTCTCACGATAAGCTATAAGCTTTAGGAGATATCTGAAGGCAAAACTCGTCCTGAAAGGTTCAAGGATTTTTGTAGACGATGATTTCCTCCAAAATTTTAGAGATATTAGGTGCAATCTGACCCAATAACTTGAAGGAGTGCTTAGGGCCAGAGGGGGAAAAATGGTGGAATGGTACTTTTAGATCATTAAAGGCGAAAGGATGCCCTTAGTGATCTTCCAAGGAAGAGTAATAGCGTGTTGATGTCTCACAGGGTAGGAAAAGTCTCCGTAGACACCTCAGTTAGACACTCCGTAATTGGGCTTGGGCCATGAGGCTTGACACATCACCAGTCTCAGGGCAAGACAAAGAACAGGTCTGACGTTGCCTACAGCATAACACCCAGATAGCCAGAGTGGTTGTAGGCAGGTCTTTTAATAAAAGAACCTTCTTTAACTGCTGATTGAAAGCATAAATAACAAAAAAATTTTTTTTCTTGTCATATCAATGTTAATTGGTTGAAAGTGTCAGTCTAGATGGTTTTTGTTGTGGAAATCAATTGATTGTGCAATTACCAGATAAAACAAATCAAACTTTTCTTTTTGTCTTTGTGAACTGTAAAATGGATTGTGTCCAAACTTACCCTCTGACAGAGATTTTGGTATCTTATGTGCGTAAGCTTTGATTTTATATGTCTGACAGGGAGAAAACGTTTCCAGGAAAATTATCCAGCCTCAGCAGGGGTTTTTTTACTGGCTTAAGGCCCTTCTGTAAGTCCGCATTTATTTTAAAGTTAAAGTTAGCCATCAAAGGGAGGCGATCTAGTGGGTTTTGTTTGTTTAATAAGGCATGAGTTAACTGCCTTTGGTAGGAGGGGCACCGTCGTGGTTCGAGTTGGATTAGGCTGGTCGACTTGTGATCCAGAGGTCGCGGCGTTCGATCCCCGCTCGGCTCTGGTGTTTGAGTCCTTGGGAAAGACACTTTACTCCTATTTTTTCCCACACTTCTCACTCCACCAGGTGTACAAGTGGTTCGCAAAAGTCACTAAGAGAAGATAAGAATGTAATTTTGTACTGTTGAAAAGAGCAGTCATACAAACCCATAACAAAGAAAAACCAAGGAAAAGTTTATTGTGAAGATTTCGTACACAAGGCTGTGGCATTAACACAGTAATGAGGTTTGTAGCTACATCCTGCTCTTGACACCAGATAAAATCTAACTTGCTATCTGCTGTTCCTGTGTGAGAGCATTCACTGTAGAAATCCCTCTACTGTCCAGACTGAAAGTAGGTCATTTCAGATACTTGTAGTGGCCTTATTTCAGTGTGACACAGAGGAAAACATTTCTTTTAAAAAATTTTTTTTATTAACTGTGGGTACTTTTCATTTGCTTAAAAAATGTCTGCCTTTATTTGCCCAAATTTAGGGCTTTTCTATAGTTATGCTTTTCAAGAAAGGTCAAATTTATTTAGCAGCTCCCTGTATTTCTATCATCATAGTTTTTTTAATTTTAGCTAGAAATAACTTTACTGTGACAACAGTCATAAGTGACATTGAATTGTTTATAATTTCTCCTTTTTTTAATGCGTATCTCAGATTTTTTTTCAAGCTTAGTCTTGGACACCTACATTTTTGTATGAACCTAATCCACTTTCCCAGTGTACACTACAGCTTGTCCTGTGAGTTTGTAACTGTAGAGACAAAGAATGTTTCATTGATAAAAACAAAATTGGGGGGAAGAAACACACCAAGAAAAGAAATTATTCGCCAAAGAAACCCTGTGAGTAGAGTCAGGCATAATTATCATTCTTTTTTCTTTTTCTAAACAAACAAGAAAAGAAAGAAAAAGGAAACCGAACATATATAAAATATACGTCTTTCCTGCCCTGGGGTAGATCGCTCAGTCACATAAACTGAGAGAGAGCCCATGCTCAGGGCGACAATGGCAGCCACATTATTTCATATATCCTGATCACATTCTATACCTATGTCATTCCTTCCTTGCATTCAGCAGGCCTTGGGTCAGGGGGTTTGAACACTTTTCGGTACACTTGTGTACGTACGATTCCAGCCGCTTCGCAGTCATCAGCAAGATGTCGCAGAAAACAAATTTTATCATTTGGGTTCAGGTACGGTATACAGTCACTCACCTTATTCACCCTGAAGCATGAACTCATGCTGACATGTAGAAAATACATTATCTTTCTAAAATTTGTGTTAGACCAGTTTGTTATAGTTTGTTCAGGTTTGTGTTGTCATGTTTGTTATAATAAACATTTGGGCAAATAAGATGAAGTCTGTTCACAGCTGCTGTTGTGGGATCAAAGCTGGGAAAATGTTCCTAGCATTAACCAGATCCTTTTTATTGTTTATCAATTTACATCCATCCCACCATGCATGTTTTAGATTCAAGTTATGAGTTACCACAAATAATATTTTCCAGTAATTCACCAACCTTTTTCATTACAAGTCTTAGCATTTACATGCTTACCATGTCTTGGACATAGTTAAAAAAAATAAAGAAGTTATTCTGTTAGAGGCATAAATGACTTTACCCCGTATCTGGAGGTTTTTGCAGCAATATCATCACCATCTGTGTTTCTGCTTGCCATGTTGCTGTTGTCAGCAGCTGTGTTGATGACCGCGGATGTTTAATTTCTGTGTACAATATTGCTGTTATGTATGACAACTGCCTGATGTTGATCAAAGCACTTGATTGGTCTGTTGATGCTCATTGCCTTTGATTAAGTGATTGACTTGGCATTATTTGGGATTTGTTGTTTTTTTCACTGGTTTGTAAAAAAAAAACACCAAAAAACCACACCCAGGTACTTTGTTACTCGCAAAATACTATTGATTTAACTAAGTGTTAATACATTAATGCACACGTAAGCTGTGATACATAGACACATATGTTGTAACTCACAGGTTTGTTTTATTAAGGCAAGTGAACAGATGTTGGTTTAAAAAAATTTTAAAAGAAATGATCTTGCTCTTTCATTTTGAAACTAAAGTTGTCATGCTAGTATGATAGTATCTCTATCTTTATTTTTTGTCCATGTCAGATTTGTACTTTCATAATTTAGTGTAGGACAGAGAGCTCTGATATAGAGGCTGGGATTGCCAGTTTGTCAAATCATATTATGTAAATAGAGGAGGATTTTAAATTTTAGCAAGATATCTGCACATCTGTCATTTTGGGAAGGAGCTGTCTTTGCCAGTAGTGTAACTCACCTTGTATGCAGGGATTAACCCAGTGACTGCCCGGACCAATAGAACTTGGATAAAAATGGTCTGACCATTCTGATATTACACCCATCCCTCATTAATATCATATACAGCTGATCATATGTTTGGAGTTACATGTGTGGCAGATCCTATACTTTTGACTTTTAAAAGAACAGTATCATCAAGTGAAAAGCTGTAATTCTGTTATAGTCTCTTGAAATTTTTACACAAATGGTTATTTCTGTATCTTGGAGATGATAGGGATTGCTTTCTGTTTAATAGTTCATGTGTTGAGGGTTTTTCAGGTTTTTTAGTGATGAATATGAAAGCTGCAGAATGTGTTCAGATGATGAAGCTGACTCATTAAGTCATTTTAATTCATTAAATGTTTTTGGGTTTTTTTTTGGAGCATCCTGTATTGAAAAAAATTTTTTAAAAAACAACATGCCCAGGATCAGCCCCTTGGCCCAGTTACTAAAAGTAGAACAGCCCCATTTTAAAAAACGGGGGTTGAAATTCAGGGGGGTTTTGGGTTTTTAAATGTTAGTTTTCCCCCCCCTTTTTTTTTTTTAAACTTAAAAATCGTCAGAGAAACTTTTCCCCTAAGATCAAAGTTACTATCGAAAATGTATCGGGTTTTTTTTTACTTTTTTATAAATTATGTTTTTTTGGGTTGAAATGACTGGTAAAGGCATTTTTTTCGAGTCTTTTAATAAGAAAATGGAATTTGTTTTGGAGGGAATCCCAAGCCATCCTCAGCAAAAACCCCCCTTTAAAAGGGAATCATTTAGAAGAAAAAAAAAGATTGGGGATTGTACAATTTTTGATTAAAAAATTTGAGAAAAATTTCCCAAAAAAGTAAAGTTTTTTAATGTTTATTACGGTGGGGTTTCTTGCCCCTTATGTTAATGAAATAAATTCTGTTTTTTTTTTTTCCCTCATTTTTGTGTACAAAGTCTTTATAAAGATTTTCCCAAAATTTATACAAAACCTTTGGTCAGCCTAGCCTCTGGGTAAGAAATCAAAAGGGGTTTATGGTAATGGGGGGATGTACCTTACACATCATTGTAAATGGCTTTTGGGCCCAAAGTAGTTTTTGTAAGTTTTTTTCAATTTTAAATCATTTACAGCCCTTTTATTTTAAAATTTCCCTTTTAACTAGTATTTAAAACCTCGCAAAACTATCAAAAAAATTTTATAGGTTTTTCTCATTTTAAAACTACAAAATTTTAAAATTTTCTGTCAGCCGATTTAAAATTTCCCAAAAACCGTTTCCAAAATTTTTAGTTAAACCAAGCAAACCTAAATCATTTTCCGGGCCCCCTTGGCCCTAATGTCCCACATGACAAAAAAGTGTAAAATTGTGATGGTTGGTTTTGGCCTAATACCCGACTTGTGGTTTTTTAAAGGGCATATGAAAATCCCAAAATCAAGGCCGCCCAGGTTTTTGTTTTACGCCCAAAGGGGTAGACCCAAACTGGCCCCAAAGGGGGGGCCCCCCTTTTTTCTATAAACGCCGAAAGCCCCCCCCCTCCCCAACCCCACGGGCCAGGCCCCCCCCCACCCCCCCCCAAAAGGGGCAATCATTTCCAGAACCACCCTTTTGGGCAGGGGGGAAAGGGCCAGGGCCCCCCCCCCAGTGGGGAAGAGGACCCATCCGGGGGGGACCCCCCAGGGCCAGGGCCCCACTCCATCCTGGACCCCCCCAAAACCCACCACCCCAAAGGGGAAGGGGTTTTGGCTTCAAAAATGCCCGGAATGGGGCCAACAACAATCACCCAAAACCCACCGCCAAAAAACAACCGCAATTTAAACCATGAGACAACCACCGCAACAACAACAACGACAGGCTTGGAGGTCAAGGAAAAGGCCGGGCGGGGTGGGGGGCTTGGGGGAGAATGGAAGCAGCGCTACGGTGTTTCAAGTGTGGGGACTTTTTTTGCAAAATTTCCAACGATCAGGGGGAAACCCTGTTGTTTCCATTGTTCCAACAACCACAACCTCACCCGGGGCCAAACCCGCAACAGAGAGCTAAATTCCAAAAGGGAAATGCAACCAACCTGGGGAGCGCTCCCATTGTAATTGTTTTCTTTGGGGCCTGTCGCGGGGGTTTTCAAAAAAACTGCACGGGTCTGTTATTAAAGGACCTGGAGTTTTTGAAATTGTCTGGCCCCCTTGCTTAAACCTAATTTCCCCTTTTGCCCTTTCCCTTTGTAAACGGGAGTGCTCAGCTTTAAAATTTTTCTTTGTTTTGGCCCAAAAGGGGAAAAACAATTGTTTTTTTTTAAGTTTGTTTTTAAAGGAACTTTTTAAAACTTTGCTTTTAAAAAAATTTGCTTGGACCTAAAACTGCTGTTTTTGGCCCGTAAATCTCAAACAAAGTGCTGTGATGTCTTAAATTCCCCCGGGCAAGTTTGCCCCATCCCTTTCTTTGCATGACCCAAATGCTGCTTTTGCCCCTTCCCTTTTTTTGGAAACCAAAGTGCAAAATATTGTGTTTTTTTGGGTCCATCATGCCCTTTTGGGGAAATCAGTCACAATTCTTGGTCAAATTTTGGCCCGATCTAGTCATCCCTGTTTTTTTTAAATTACCCTAGTCACACCAGTGAAAACGGGGGAAGTTTTGGGGTTTCCATCAACCCAAACTCTCAGCCTTTGTGATTGAGTTTGTGTAAAAAATTTTTGGTTTTTTTGTTGTTTGTTTTGGGTTTTTTGTTTTTTTTTTAATTTTTTTATGCCTTTTTGTAATTTTGTTTCTAGGGTGCCCCCTTTGGGATTCCGGGCTTTTTTTTTTTAAAAAAACTGCTGCAAAAGTTTTGGGGGAAAATGCGCCCTGAAGATGCAAAAAAACCCGGGGGGGGAGAGCGCATTTTTGTACAAACTTTCACCATTGAAAACCCCCGTTTGGGCATAATCAAAAAAAATAATGCACTATGCCTTTCCCTTCCCAAACCAAAAATTTTCATCCCCCTAATTGGCTAAGCGCCCCCATTTTTGGGACCAATCCCAAAAAATGTAGTTCGCCCTTTTTCAATCAAACCTGTACCAAAAGTTTCCTGCAGGCTCTTTAACTTTGAAAAACCCCGGGGACGAAGATTTTCTGAAAAAGGTTCTACCCCTACAAGTGATAAACCAAAAAAAGCGGGTTTTTGTCCTACCTGGGGGTTTTCCAAAAACAATATGGGGACAAAAGATCGTTGGGGGAGATAGCCATACCCCAGCATTTTTTGGAGCTAAAAAGGTCTATCCCCGTGGACCAGCGGGGAAGGGTAAAATTTTTCCCCCACATAAAATGTGTTTAGCAAGGTCAGGAATATCCCCATTAGAAACTTATTTTCTGACTCACTTTTCTCCCTATTTCAGCTTTCCCTTTCCCCTCCTCCCCTCTAAGCTTTTAATATCGGACCCCCTTAACAATTTTTGTTCAAATTTTTTTCCACTTCCAATACAAAAAATTTCAAAAAACGTTTTTCTAATCAGATAAATGTCTGCTACCAAAGAAAAAACGCCTTTTTTTTCCCGCCACTCTCTAAAATTTTAAAAAACTTTCAGGCCCGTGGTTTTTCTTTTTTCCCAAACCCCCCCACTACACACAAGAAAAGGTCAAACTTTATCCCCTGACACTCTCCCTGCATCCCCCCCACCTTTTTTTCAGACCCCTTGTGTGAAAACCGAGGCCCTTGTGGGGAAGGAAAAAAGTACTACTGCGATGTGGCAGAAACCAACTTTTGGGCGGGGTTGAAATTGGAAAAATTAGTGGGGGCCGCGTTACTGTTGGCTGCAGCCGTAAGGGGGTCAAGAGGGTTAACCCTTTGAAACCCTGGGGTCACCCAGTCCCTTCCACACAATACAGGACTGTAAAGGGGAAAGAAAAATTTTTACACTTTCAATAGTCCCCCTTTCACATAAAAAAAGGGTTAAATAATTTAAACTATCTTTTACTGCAAGAAATGTTATTTTCCCGCATTTTGCATTAAATAAAATACACACTGGGCCAGGCCCAATTTTTTCATTCATGCAGTTGGGTTTTCAAACACACACAAAAATTAAACACGATAAACCCCATCCTTTTTCTAAACGGTTATGGCAATCATGATCTCTACTTCAAACATGTAAAAAACCCGCCTTTTTAGGGCCCCTCTGCCCCATCTTCTTTTTTTAGCCTTTAAAAAAACCCCAAAGGAAAAAGCCCCCTTTAAAAACTGGGCCCCATAGGGGGTCCAAATCCTCTCCAGCAAAACAAATTTCCGCCCCTTGCCCATAACAAAAATTTTTTTACAAACTTAAAAAAGTCATTTATTTGCCCTTTAAAACCCCCACGATTTTGGGCACAATAAAGTGCAAACAAAGGGGGGCACCGGGGTCGATTTTTAGGGCCCGGCAACCCCGTGATCCAGAGGTCGCGGGTTTGATCCCCGCTTGGCTTTGGTGTTTTTTGCCCTTGGGAAAAAAACACTTACTCCTATTTTCCTCACTTTCCCCCCCAGGGGTACCAAAAGGGAACCCCCTCTGCTGGGAAGTAAAACCCGGCACAGACTAGCGTTTCCGTCCCCAGGGGTGGTGAAAACCATCAGTTTTCCTTTTAAAGCAAAAAGAAACCGGGGTAAGCCCGGGCCCATGGGCCACTGGCCAAAAAAAACCCAAAATTTAAAAAGGCCCAAACCCAAAAAAGGGAAAACAAGGGTTCGCCCTCAAGACGCACGCGCTGCAGGTAATTTTTTTGGTAAAACCCGTGACCGGGGTACATTGACATGTTTACTTTTTTCCCGGACAGTCGTAAACACCATCCTCAGGGCCGCTATTTTTCAGAGCACAGGGGTGGCTTCTTCATGGGGGGCAAAAAAATTTTGGGCCCTTTTAAAGGCAAGAAAATCCCGTAAGAAAAAACGCCATGTGTTGCCATACCCACACCCCCCGCCACGGGGTTTGGGTGGGTTCCCCTTTGGGGTTTTCTCCTGACTTTTGTTGTTCTGGGGGGGGGCTACTTTTTGCGGTGGGCGGGCCCTGGAGCAGAAAAACCCCGGCCTCAAACCCCGAAGTCAGAGTCCCCCCAGGGAGACACGGGGAACCAGCATGGACGGGGGCCCCGCTCAACTGAAAGCTGCAACCCAGGACAGTGGAAAAGGTTAAACCCCCTCCCTTCCCCTTTTTTTCCCTTTTGCAAGATTCTTCGAGAAATTTTTCCCTGTGGAATGTGGATAGTTTGCGAGGTCACTTTTCAGTTCCCTCCTCCAGCACTCGAGCCGTACAAAAGGGTGGAAAGTACACAGCCGGTATAGTCTTAGTTTGGCCCGGGCGTTAAATGGGAAAAATTTCCACACTTGTTTACTGCTTCTCATTCCCCCCGTTTTTGTTTTTCCCAAACCAAAGTTTATGCCCGGCAGCTGGCCCGGGCCTTGGAAAATAAAAAAACAGGCAAAAAAAGGCCCCCAGTAGCGGGTTTTCAGCTTTAACCGGGGTTTTTTAAAAACCGTAAAATTTCCCTTTTTGTCTTTTACACATCCTCTTGCACAGTGAATTGGTTTTTAAAAAAAAACCCAAACCCAAAGCAAAACTTTAAAAAGAGCTTTAAACGGCTTTCCCTTTTCCCACCCCAAACTCCATTACTTTCTTTCCCCTCTGGTTGATGTGAAAAAGCAGTTCAAAAAAGACAATTTAAGATAAACCCGGGGAGGTGCAGGAAGAAACCCCAATCCCCAAAAAAAAAACAGAAAATTTTTTAACTCTCTCTCTAAAAAAACACATACTTATATTTTATAAACAATGAAAAAGAGAAAAAATTGAATATTCCCGCCCCGCAACTAACCCCTTTTTGGGGGGCCCGGGAATTTTAAACCCGTTTTTCCGAACGAGGGCCCTAAAAAAAACACACCGACGGCAAAAGGCTACCCGGGGCCGGCCAGCGCGTTAGAGGCAGGGTGATGGAGAGTGTGGGGAGAGAGCCCCCGCGGGCATTAGTTTTAGCTATCGACTTCTCAAAAAAACACCCTGCCCGGGCCCGGTGTTTTTGCCTACAGCTTTCACAGTCTACGTTTTTATCAGCTTTTTTTGCAGTAAACCTTGCAACAGCTGAAGGTTTGTTTCATGAACCAATTCCAGTTTCAGCCCCAAATTTTAACCCCCAAACACAAGAAAAAAAAATGTCCCTTTTCGGGAAACCAACGTCAAACAAGCCAAGATACCCCCACAAATGGGTCAGGTTTTTATTTTTACTGATGTTTCTGATACTTAATTTTAAAAAGCATTTTCTGATCCGTTAGAAAATTTTTTTTGATCAAATTGGGGTTTCAAATTTTTTTATCCCCGTGGGTTTTGAAAAAAAAAAAAAAATTTCACAAAAGGGCCAAAACTTTGACATCAAACAAAACCCAAAAAAAAGCGCAAAGAAAACACCACACACCAAAAAGGAAAAAAAAATTTACAAAACTGCATATACACGGGGAAAATAGAAATTTTTTTAAAAACACAGATTTGGTTTTTTCCATTATCCTTTAAATAAAAGAATAAGCAAAATAAATAAACACATTTCACATGAGCCCGGTCACACACACCCCATACACAAAACACCACAAGCAGACAAACATACACACCCCACACAAAATGGCATAAATACATGGGAAACCCAAAACCCTATACTCACCCCATACGCGCGCACGCACAACCCTACACCCCGCACTGTGGGACAAACCAAAACAATTTAAAAAACAAGAAGATGTGCACGGCACCCCAAGTTCTTGAGATAACTAACAAATTTTAAAAATGACACACAGGGCCGGAAAACACCCGGCACAAAAGTAGGTGCTGGGCCGATCACCAAAAACAAAACACACAAAAAACGTTCACCATGCAAACCCAAAGGGGAAAATAAACCCTAAAAATAAAATAATAATAATAAAAGTAAAGGAATTTATATAGGGTGAAACTTGTAAAGGGAAAAAATCAAAGGGCCCCAAGGGTTTTTTTTTCATAAACCCCTTTAAAATCACGGAAAATTTCTCTTCCCCTGAAATTCGGGGGTGCCCCCCCAGGGGGAGCGGGAGAACGCGTCGCCCCTTTTCGCTGCGCCACCCTTTCCCCCCTTTTTTTTTTTTTTTTTTTTTTGCCCGCTGTATTTGTTTCCCTATCAACGCATACACGCAAAGCAAACACGTGTGGCCCCGAACACACACCACGGGGCAAACGCACTGCGTTTCGCCCACGAGCACCCCCAAAAGCAAAAACACATCCCCCGCACACAAAACCCCAAACAAAAACAAAAACACCCCACACACACACACACGCACAAAAGAATTGGAAAGCAGGGACAAAACAACCCCACACCCCACACACACACACGCACCCCACACAAAGTAGAAACTCTCCCCCCCTTTTCTCTCTCTCTCTCCTCCCTTTTTCTCTCTCACCTCTCTTCTCTCTCCCCTCCCCCTCTCTCTCTCCTCTCCCCTCTCCCCCCCCTCACTCTCTCTCCTCTCTCTCCCTCTCCTTTTTTCAGTCTCCTATTTAGGGTTGTCGAAGAATTACTTTCAACTTACTTACAAACACACACACACACACACACACACACACACACACACACCCCCCAAAACACAAAACACACAACACACACACACACACCCCACACAGAAAGAGAGAGAGAGAGAGAAACAAACACTCACCCCTTTGTTTAAGGGAAACACCGTGTTTTTAAAAAATTTGTTTTTAAAAATTTGTAAAACTTAATTAAACTGTACAAAACCCTCACCAAAAACAAGTTTAAAACAGGGATTAAATTTTTTTCACTGAAGTATGAGTAATGTAAAAATCAAGTAGGACATTTCCAACAGCGAATGGGAAAATAAGCCTTTCAAATAGAAATTCGCCCAGTCGCTAATAGCCCGCAAAGAAGGAATGTGTGCCTTTGGGACCCCCAAGACGCTGGACTTTGGGCCCCCGACCGCCGGGGGCCTTAAAAGCAGGGCCCCCTGGTATTTAGGTTAAAGGAGTGAAAAGTTTCCAGCCGCAAACTAAAGAGTCGGGTTTTTCCCTGTTTTTGAGCAGCCGTGTGTTCAGATTTCTCTAAGCATTCTTGCTTTGCTAATCCGGGTTTTTTTGATGTCGCTGCCCCTCTACCGTCATGCCTAACAGTGCTTTCCGAAGGGACGTGAACCTTTCCCGTTGTTGGGAAATCTCCATTTTCCCCTGACCCCGGGCACATCATCAATGCCTTTTTCCTTATTGGCACGAAAGGGGAGCAATAAAAGTTCTTTCCAAATCCGCTGTCCCCCGGGCCACTTCTGAAGGTTTCCCCCGGGATTTGGAAGGTCTTCAGCTCCCGCTTCAAAGTCCGACGCCAAGTGTTCTTTGGGGCGTCCTCGTTTGCGTTTTTTCCCCCTGGTGTCCCGGGAGGGCCCGTTTTGGGCGATGTTTCCCTGTTCCCGGGCAGCAAATATGCCCCAACCACCCCATCGCCTATGGGAAGATGGGGTTGTCCCCTGCTTTCTTGGGGTTTCCCAAAAGGGAAAAAGTTCCCTTTGGGTTTGGGGATGGTTTTCCGGGCCCGAAATGCCAAGATTCTTCTGAATATTCCGGGGAAGTTTGGGTAGTTTCGAGGTCAATCTCAGTCCCTCCTCCCACACTCCGAGCCGTACAAAAGGGTGGAAAGTACACAGCTCTGGTATAGTCCTTAGTTTGGTTCTGGTGCTGTACTGGGGCGATTTCCACACATTGTTCAGATTTCTATAAGCATTTCTTGCTTTGCTAATCGGTTCTTGATGTCGCTGCCTGCTCCGCCGTCATGCCTAACAGTGCTCCCGAGGTACGAGGTACGTGAACTCTTCAGTTGTTGGTAAATCTTCTCCCATTCACTGTGACCGTGAGGGTTCTGAACGTTCAGTGTCCATCACCTCTGTCTTCTTCTGACTGATTTTCAGGCCTACTTGCTGTGCGAAAGTGCTGAGACGGGATGTCTTCTCTTGAATGTGATGGTGGGTATGTGAGAGCAGTTGCCAGATCATCGGCAAAATCTAGGTCTTCAAGCGTTGAGAAGGGGTCCATCTGATGCCCGTGACTGGTCAGCTGTGTCTGTCTCATCACCCAATCAATTGTCAGGTTGAAGAGTAGTGCTGACATGGGGCAGCCTTGTCTGACGCCGGTTTGTACACTGAAACTGGTTTTGCTGTTTCCTACTCTGGACGTGAAGTTGTTGTAGAAGCTCTTAATGACTTGGATAATCTCCGTGTGAATTCCATAGCTCGGAGTATGCGCCATACACTTTCTCGATGAATGCTGTCAAAGGCTTTTTCAAAATCTACGAAGTTGATATACAGCTGTCTCTGCCATTCCATGCACTGTTTGATGATGTTTGTGCAGGTGAAGATCTGTCTATGCATCTTCTTCCTGGTCTAAAACCTGCCTGTTCCTTTCTGAGTTGTTACTGTGACCGGTGAGGGGTTCTTAACGTTCAGTGTCATCACCTCTGTCTTCTTCTGACTGATTTTCAGGCCTACTTGCTGTGCGAAAGTGCTGAGACGGGATGTCTTCTCTTGAATGTGATGGTGGGTATGTGAGAGCAGTGCCAGATCGTCTGCAAAATCTAGGTCTTCAAGTGTTGAGAAGGGGGTCCATCTGATGCCCCGTGACTGGTCAGCTGTTGTCTGTCTCATCACCCAATCAATTGCCAGGTTGAAGAGTAGTGCTGACATGGGGCAGCCTTGTCTGACGCCGGTTTGTACAGTGAAACTGGTTTTGCTGTTTCCTACTCTGCACGTGAAGTTGTTGTAGAAGCTCTTAATGACTTGGATAATCTCCTGTGGAATTCCATATGCTCGGAGAAGGCGCCATACACTTTCTCGATGAATGCTGTCAAAGGCTTTTTCAAAGTCTACGAAGTTGATATACAGCTGTCTCTGCCATTCCGTGCACTGATCGATGATGTTGTGCAGGGTGAAGATCTGGTCTATGCATCTTCTTCCTGGTTGGAAACCTGCCCTGTTCCTTTCTGAGTTGTTGGTCCACTGCCTCTGATATTCGTCCGATGATGATCTTTGCCAGAATTTTGCTGGGAACAGATAGCAGAGTGATTCCTCTCCAGTTGTTACAATTGTTCAGGGCTCCTTTCTTTGGGATCTTCACGATGACTACCTTCTGTCCAATCTGCTGGTACTGTTTCTTCCTCCATATAGCTGCAAAGAGTGGCTGTAGAACTTCAGATGCAAACTCTGGATCTGCCTTGAAAAGTTCTGTGTTGAGGTTGTCCTGGCCAGGGGCTTTTCCATTCTTGAGAGAGCTGATAGCTGCTATAATCTCTTCCTTCTCTGGTGGTATGCTGTTCACATTGAGATCGGCATCAGGATCTTGTACATCTGCCTCTTCAGTTGGTGGTGGTCTGTTGAGAACTCCGCTGAAATTTTCTGCCCATCTTGCATCTTGTTCTGCTTCTGTGGTAAGTATTTGGTCTTGTTTATCTAGGATTGGTGTTTCGGTATTGCCCCGGTACTTGCCACTGACAGTCTTGGTGATCTTATACACCTGTCCTTGCTCTCCCTTTGCGGTGGCCTCCTCTGCTTGTCTTGCAATATCATCCATGTAGGTACGCTTGTCTGTTCTTGTCATTCTCTTCACATTTTGGTTTGCTTTTCTGTACTGTTGTTTTGTACCTCTCTCTATCCGCTCTGACTTTGTCTCTAAGATTTTCTTTTTCAGTTCTCTCCTGTTCTCGATGGCTTGCCAGGTGTCTGCTGTAATCCACCTTTTTCTCTTCCTCTGTCTCTGTCCTAAGCACGTTTCACTGGCTTGTGTGTAGGCTGTCCTGACTTGTTTCCACATGGTGTTTATATTAGTCATGTCCGGAGGTGTGTAATTTTCAGTATCCACCAGTGCTTGGAACTTGTTTTTCAGCTGGAGGGTGAAAGCACTCTTTACTTTGGTGTTGCGCAGCTTTTCCACATCAAAATGTTGTCTTGGTTTCCCAGATCCATTTTTTCTCAGCTTCTCTTTTAGGGTTGCAGTGACAAGGTGGTGATTACTGCCAACATCGGCTCCTCTCCTTACTTTTACATCTAGGAGCGATCTCCTCCATGTCCCATTGATCATCAGGTGGTCGATCTGGTTTTTGTCTCTTCCATTGGGGGAACACCAGGTAAGCTTGTGGATCTCAGGGTGTGCAAATAATGTCCCTCCAATGGCCAGGTTGCTTGTCATGCAGAATTCCACCAGTCTTTCTCTGTTGTCAATTATGCTGCCACATCCTTCTTTTCCCATGGCTCTTTCTTGGTTTGTGTTGTCTTTTCCGACTTTTGCATTTAGGTCACCCATCACTATCCTCATGTCATGGTGTGTTGTGTTTTCCATTTCAGCCTGTAATTGTTCATAAAATGTATATGTTTTCTTCTCCACTGTCGTTGGTTGGTGCATAGCACTGGATGATTTTGCATTTAGGTCACCCATCACTATCCTCATGTCATGGTTTGTTGTGTTTTCCATTTCAGCCTGTAATTGTTCATAAAATGTATATGTTTTCTTCTCCACTGTCGTTGGTTGGTGCATAGCACTGGATGATTGTGATATTAGCATGTTTACCCTCTCTCTCTCTCTCACACACACACACACTCTCCTCTCCTCTTCGGGGGGCCGATCACGTAATGTGAAGGTGAAGATGTACAGAAATTGCTCTAGTATTTTTGTGAATTACCAGTTTTAAGTGGCCTTAGTTTTTCATTGTTTGCAACATTTAGATAAGGAGGATGGGAATATCATTGCAGCTGTACAGGGCTGTCTTTGGGACATTTGCGGCAGTATTCACCTGTTTCATGTTGAAACAGGCAGAATTCAAATCGGCCATGCGGATGTCCATCTGACACTAAAAAGCGGACAAGACGGTGTACTGTTAGGACTGACCCTCACCTATCTCTTCTGGGGGGGCCTTTTGCTGCGGTGTGGTGATGTGGAGACGAACCCTGGACCCCCCTTCCCTAAATCTGCTGGCCAAGGACGCAAGCTGAGGTAAACCAGCTTGATGAGTGGTGCTGGTGGTCGTAGCACCATCACAGGTAAAAGTGCACAGAAAACTAAAGTAAGTGCAGATGTGGCCGCCAGCACACCTACAACCATACACTGCAGACAGGAGTCCTCTCCTACAGTGGCGCGTGAGGAAACCTTTACCACGATGACGGCCAAGATGGAGAAAGTGGAGAACTTGTTGACAACAACAGAAAGTATGAAGAATGAAATACAAATGTTGACAAACAGTGTTGATGCCTTAACTCACTCGGGACGGCCAATTCTCTCCCTTGGTCTCCCCCACAGACGCCCATTTGTAATGGTTAGTAAAAAAAAAAATCATAAAAAATACGTAACACATAGTAAGAAAATGAAATTTTCTGAACTTATGTATAACATACTGGGTTAGTACATATATAAAAAATTGAAGCTCTCACTTTAGTAAAACGCCGGTCATTGAGACCTAATCTGATCCCTTCTATTTTGCTTCTGACACATATGCAAACATGCTGGGCATGTCGGCTACTCTCTACAACTGCAAACAAAGAGCTCGGAACACACGGAATCACCCGACAACGCACTGCATTCGACGTTGGACAGGCTAACGAAGCTATGTTGAGCTGCACGAGTCATAGTATCATGCGGTTGCCACATGAAAAATCTGCAAAAAGCAAATCCGCTATAGCGGCGAGTCGTCCGAAACCGTGGCTTTACACCGATCCGCTATAGCGGACAGCCGTCCTCTGAGAGTTAAAAGAAGAAATGTGTTACTAGACAAGACATGGACAATCTTTGGACTGAAAATTTAGAATTGAAACAATCATATACAGATCTAATGGACAGAGTGGAAAAACTAGGAAGGAGAGCAGACGACCAAGAAGGCAGGTCGAGACAGAACATCATTATTCATGCCATAGAAAAGAAAAGTAATGAGACTGGAGCTGATTGTGAAATGGTTGTGAAAAATCTTCTTTCGGAAAAAATGGATGTAGCAGACGTCAAGTTCGATAGAGTGCACAGGATAAATTCTAAACCCAACTCTCCCATTATTGCCAGGTGTTGTTTTTATCAAGATAAGCTTAGGATATTGAAGGCAAAAACTCGTCTGAAAGGTTCAAGGATTTTTGTAGACGATGATTTCTCCAAAACTTTTAGAGATATTAGGTGCAATCTGACCCCATACTTGAAGAGTGCTAGGGCAGAGGGGAAAAATGTGAGAATGGTCTTTGATCATTAATGGCGAAAGGATGCCCTTATTGATCTTCAAAGAAGTGAATAGCGTGTTGGCTCACAGGGTAGGAAAAGTCTCAGTTAGACACTCACGTAATAGGGCTTAGGGCCATGAGGCTTGACACATCACCACACTCAGGGCAAGACAAAGACAGGTCTGACGTTGGCCTAAGCATAACACCAGATAGCCATGAGTGTTGTAGGCAGTCTTTTAATAAAGAACCTTCTTTAACTGCTGTTGAAAGCATAAATCTTGTCATATCAATGTAATTGGTGAAAGTGTCAGTCTAGATGGTGTGGATCAATTGAATTGTAGCAATACAGATAAAACAAATAAAACTTTTTCATTTTTGTCTTGGAACGTAAATGGATTGTTGTCAAAACTGTCTGACAGAGATTTTGTATCTTATGTGCGTAGCTTTGATTTTATATGTCTGACAGAAACGTTCCAGGAAAATATCCAGCCAGATGTTTTTACTGGCTATAAGGCCTTCTGTAAGTCCGCAATTAAAGTTAGCCATCAAGGGAGGAGATCTAGTGGTTTTGTTTGTTTAATAAGGCATGAGTTAACTGCCTTTGTTAGGGAGGCACCGTGGTCGAGTGGTTTAGGCGGTCGACTTGTGATCCAGAGGTCGCGGGTTCGATCCCCGCTCGGCTCGGTGTTGTGTCCTTGGGAAAGACACTTTACTCCTATTTTCCTCACTCCACCCAGGTGTACAAGTGGGTACCAGCTCTGCTGGGGAAGTATCTGGCGACAGACTAGCGTCCTGTCACAGGGGTGGTGAAAAACCATCAGTTCGCTTAACGCTACAGAAACCGGGATAAGCTCTGGCTCATGGGCCTTCTGGCTCGAAAGAACATACTTGTTAACTGCCTTTGTGAATTGTTTAGATGTTCCATACCCTAATATTTGCACTTTTCTCTGTGACAAATCTCTGTTGTGTACAGCAAGAAATGTTTTGCTTGTATGTGTGTATATCCCACCTGAAGGTTCGCCTTTTTATAACATGTTTGACGATGATAATGGAATTGCTATGTTGGAAGAATGTTTAGTAAATTGTGTGGTGACACTGGATGAAGTAGATATAATACTATGTGGAGACTTAAACAGCAGAACCTCAAACCTTTCTTGTCAGCATGTAGAAAATGACTTTAGTTCAGATGTCCAAAGCAAAAGTATGTCTCTCAGCAGCAGTCGTAATTCTGAAGATTGTGTTATCAACAATTATGGTAAATTACTATTGAATATGTGCACTGCTCTTAGTTTACAAATTCTAAATGGCGTATGTAATGGTGACCAACAAGGACGCTATACATACATCTCTGATGGAGGATGTAGTGTTAATGATTATTTTTTAGTGTCAGATGATTTGTTCTCTCAGATTTTTAACTCATGTCATTTGTTTGTTGCCGAGCGTTCTGATTCCGATCACCTTCCTGTGGAATTACATATTAATCCAGTATATAATACAGGGGTGGAAACTGAGGAGCCATCTGTTATGGAAAAGTTTGTATGGGATGAAAAAAACTATCAGTTTATAAAGAAAATCTCCAAGATGTGAACATGTGTGAAATTTTTTTTAATGCCTTTCGGATGATTGATGAGAACACTAATGTAGCTCCAGATTTGTTTAATGGTTTCATAAAAGCCAGTGCTGAATGTATGAAGAAACAGGTACATATCAATAAAGGTCCATCAAATGATACTTGGTTTGATAATGAATGTAAAAGTATGAAATATAAGGTCAGAAAACTTTTGAAGACTTTCCGAAAAACATTAAGAAACGAGGACAAAACCGTGTACTGTGTCACAAGAAGGGAATATAAATGCATGCTTGAATGAAAAAAGAAACAGTACAATAAGACTTTACTTGCAGATATGATGTCATCTATCTCTTCTCAAATCCAGTTCTGAAAAAGTGTTAACAAGGTGTCATTTAGAAAAAGTCAGCCAAAGAATAGCATATCAGTTGACAGATGGTTTCAACATTTCAAAACCCTGTTGGAGAAAGACTTATTAGCCAACTCCATGATTACTGATGTTGACAGTGATGGAACTGAGGAAGATTTTGATAGTCCCATATCTAAAGATGAAATATTAGTGGCAATTAGAAAACTAAGGAGTGAGAAAGCAGCCGATCATGATCAAATCATTGGTGAATTGCTAAAATATGGAGGTGAAAATATTGTGCTTTTCCTTCTAAAACTTTTCAACAAAATTTTTGATGATGGTCTTTTTCCAGATAACTGGGCTGAATCTATAATACTAACATTGCATAAAAAGGGTGATGTTGATAACCCTAATAACTACCGGGGAATTTCTCTTACTGACATAAGTAGTAAGATATATAGTACTATTATCAAAAATAGGTTACAGGAATGGGTTATGAAAAATAATATTACAGGTGAGCACCAAGCTGGTTTTAAGAGAGGATACTCCACTATAGATCATATGTTTACTCTGCTTGCGTTTGTACAGAAACGGTTTGCTCATAACCGTAAACTCTATGTAGCATTTATTGACTTTGAAAAAGCATTTGATTCTGTTAACAGGAACTTGTTGTGGCCTATTCTCATGAAAAACGGTGTGACGGGTAAACTATTACGATGTCTGAGAGCCATGTGTCAGAATGTCAGAAGCAGAATAAGATGTGGAACTAAAGTGACTGACTTAATATACTGTAGCACTGGTGTTAAACAGGGTGATGTATGTAGCCCTTTATTGTTTTCACTTTTTATCAATGAGTTAACCAGAGATGTCATCAATAATGAATGGTAAACATGGTGCCACTTCCCCCCAGATTTCTCAGAGTTGTTTATTCTTCTGCTTGCTGATGATGTTATCCTTCTATCTAAAACTGTGGTAGGCTTACAAAAGCAGTTAAACAGCTTAAACAGTGCTGCAACATCACTTGATCTTAAGATTAATCTGAGTAAGAGTAATAACATTGTATTCAGAAAAGGTGGCTATTTAGCTCTTCATGAAAAATGGGTGTACAATGGAAATATCATGCCTGTGATTAATGTATATGAATATTTAGGAATCTGTTTTTCTACTAAGTTTAGTTTCACAACTGCATGTAAAGATCTGGCAAGTCGAGGTAAACGTAGCCTGTTATTTGTGTTGAAAAAACTACGAATATTGAATAATAACTCCTTTGACTTGTTCATTAAGATATTTGATGCACAAATACAACCCACTGTGTTATATGGTGCAGAAATTTGGGGCTTGGATGCAGCTGTAACACATTGTGAATCAGTGCACCTCTTTGCTTTAAAGCAGTTTCTAGGCTTAGACAGACGCACACCTAATGATCTTGTTTATAGTGAAACTAACAGATATCCTCTCTCTGTTAATGTTGCGTAAGATGCGTTAGATATTGATTAAGATTTGCAATGAATGAGAGCAGGCTACCTTTTAAATCCTACAAGATGCTTAGAATCTAGATGTCAAAGGGAAAAAACAAATGGGCGACACAAATATGTACCTGTTTGTGTGAACTCAGGTTTGGATTTGTTTGGCTCAATCAATTCAAGGGGTCAGAAATTGTAGAGAGTTTATTAACGCTTTCAGGCAAAGATTGATTGACTGCCAATGGCAGCAATGGAGTGATCATATACAAAACAGTGAAAGATTTCGAATGTACAGACAATTTATAAGTTCACATGATGTCAACCCTTATCTAAAACTTTAATGGATATACATTTGAAAAGAATTATGTCTAAGTTTAGACTTGGTGTATCAGATATAAATGTTCATAAATTCAGGTATAGAGAACATGATATTGACGGCCTCAGGCTGCTATGCTCGTTATGTAAGCAAGCAGAGGAGGATGAAGTACATTTTGTGTTGTGCTGTCCAGTATTAGAGGATGTTAGGCAGAACTACATCCCTGTTAAATGTGACCCGTTTTTACGAAATGAGTCTTAACTCGCACACAGTGAAAAGGAGAGAAGCCCAAAAAAGGGAAGGTGGGGTCCACTTTGCCAATTTTGACTTTTCATCAAAAATGGAATCTGTAGTCATTAAATTTCCTATCTATGTACTTGAACAGGTTAGATATGATTTTAAAATGTGTTTTAAAACCGTTTTTATCGACCTACCCTTCTGCAGTTTTCCAGTTTCATCATTGTTATGACCACGATTTCAGCCATCCTTTTATCATTACCCCTGACTGGGCCCCACACATGTCCTATACCATTTGAAAGGTTGTGACCTGTATTTTCCATTCCACACAGTCTTAACGTGAAATCTAACCAATCAGAAATACTATTTTGAGTTATTTAGGCATAAACAAAAACCTGAAAGCTCCAGAAGAATGACCAATGAGAGTTGAAGAAGCATACCGCCTGTTGTAACGAACAGGCACTAGCCTATGATTGGTTGGGGGGGAGGTGGCTGACAACTTTTCTGTTCTATTTTAAGGACAGCATGGCCGGAAAACTTCACAATTTGCAAAGAATAATGGGCATTTTTGCTCATTTCTAGCTGATCTTCCACTCTGCGAATAGCAGATCAGTAAAAACGACATATATTTTTTACCAAATACTGTGATGCATCTTATTGTGAAGACAAAAAAATCAAACGATTGTGACAAAGGCCCGAGAAACTTCACAAGTCAACTTGAATCAAATGAACAGCGATCTATTTATTAGGGTTCAAGTGAGATGCACAGGCGCTGGTATCTGTATGCAATGTTAATAAACATGGGTATGCATACAGATCAAAGCTGCAGATCTAGACTTGAACAGTCTAGAATTCTGGGGAGACTTTTAGCATTTCACCTGTCAGTGCATGACATGAGAAAATCAACTGTTTTAAACTTACTTGACTCATGTGTGTGGTGTGTGTGTGCTGTTGTTGTTGTTGTTGTTAAACTGAATAAATAGTGTGTGTGTGTGTGTGAAATGATCAAGTCAAAATTGAGGTAAAAGATTAAGTTCACACAACTTTCTTTTCATCCTGCCTGTGTGTGTGTGTGTGTGTTGTGTGTGTGTATTAATTATACTTAGTACTATTCCAAACAGTACCTTTTGTGCTTAGTTTCAAAGTACAGTCTTTTACAATATTAATACTTTCATCATTACAACAAAAGTGAGTGAGTCTTTATATCATAACTTGTTACTTTGTTTCATTTGAAGTATTTATCATGTATCCAGGCCTTTATCAGTTAAAAATACATCTTCTGATCATACCTGTACATTACATACTATCAAAGAGTATATCTTTGCAATATCCCTTTTTAGTACCAATTTTTGTTGGTATTACCAAAGTGCAACATCTACATTTTATGTTTAATGTAGATTTTAAGAGTTTAGCCAATTGTTATAGTGAAGAAGCAAGCAGTGTATGAGATATTGTGAAAATTGAGATTTTCACTTGTTAGTGTTTGATCTTTTGACAGAACACTGCTGGCTAACATCTCAAAGCAACATAGAAATTAAACAATTTGATAACAAAACTGATACTGAGTAATAATAATAATAATAAATGAAATTTGTATAGCACTATATCTTGCAAAGACAAATCAGAGCGCTTGAGTACTGATTAACTTTTAATAATAGTTCATAATGAAAGTCTGTAGAAACAGGCTGTGTGTGTGTGTGTGTGTGTGTGTGTGTGTGTGTGTGTGTGTGTGTTTTGTTTAGATTCAATACTTTTTGTTCTGACAACAGTCATAAGTAGCCATGAACTTCAATTCAGTCCCCTGTGCATGGAGCTTTTTAAAATATGTTATCCATTCCAACCTGATCTACACTTCTGTGTGTGTGTGTGTATGTGTGTGTGTGTGTGTGTGGTTGTCTTCTCTATTTTGAAAGATCATTTTCTTTCAAGGGTACTGAATAAGTAATCTGTGTGTGTGTGTGTGTGTGTGTGTTTGTATTGCCTTGAATTTTTTTTATTCAAGGAAAATGAATGAGTACTCCATTGCTTTTTTTTCTACATGCAGTCTCTATGTGCATGCAGTATTTTGTCATCTGATAATCTATTTTCTTTTTTTCCGAGCAATCAAATGCTATTGAGTTTGATTGTCTCTGCTTTCACTTGCATGTATTTGTGCATGGATGTGTATGTATGTGTGCGTGTGTGTGTGTGTATGAAGGAGAGAGAGAGAGAGAGAGCAAAATTAAAGTCAACATTTTATTTCCAGATGACAACATTAAATAAGCAATGCAAAACATTATTGTTGCCTTTTATAAAGCCATCCAACTAAAAATTAATAAAGTAACAACAAAAGCAAGTTGAAAATGTGTGTGTGAAATGAATAACAGACAATTGGGTATGTAGTTATTATTATTTTAATTAATCTATTATAACATTTAATTCATATGTAACCAAGTATCATTTATTAGATTCTACATGTTTTCAGCTGACTGAGTTAATTCTATTGGAAATATGCTTGTCAGATATTAACAAGTCTCCTCATTAACCCCTGTCCAAGGTTCTTCCACTTCATGCCCTTTTTCAGGGGGGGGGGGCTATGAGCTAAATATCACAATGATGACAGTCAATATGTACAGTATTTTTTGTCTGATGCTGTGAAATAGTATGTTTTAACACTATATCAAATATGGCCATCATCAGTTGAATAGAAGTACCCGTTGCTAAGGTGTTAGTTGGCTAGAGTGGTGAAAAACTTTAAAGCCGATTTTCTCAGAATGTGAAATCGCTGGGTCACCCATTTCAAACACTCAAAAACTGTGTCCATTTTATAGATAGAATAATGTATCATACATCAAAAGAAAGGTAATAAATCTGAAAGTTTCAGAAAATGTAACAACTCAATTTCACCCAATTATACCTTTACTTAAGACTCCTTTTGTAAAAACGGGTCACAAATATAGTAGACAGCCTAATTTATTTAGACTCTGTTTACTCCTGGCATCAAGTCATCCTGAGGTTGTGCACAGCCTCACTTTATATTTGTGTAAAGCTTTCAGAATTAGAGAGATATTGAGTCATATTTTTTAGCTGACTTTTTGTTATACAATAACATGTTGTCGTTACTATTGCTTTTACCCTCACCAAAATATTAAGCAGTTCGGCAACCCCCTTCATGTATGGGCGAATGGCCTTTTTGTGAATAAATCCTTCGAGTTTGAGTTCTCTCTCTCTCTCTCTCCTCTTCTCTCATCTCTCTCTCTCCTCTCTCTCTCATCCTCCTCTCTCTCTCTCTCACTCTTCGTCTCTCTCATCTCTCTCTCTCTCATCTCTCTCTCTCTCTCTCTCTCTCCTCCCTCACCCTTCTTTCTGAGGTTTCTCCTCACCCCTTCAACTGTCCCATTTTACTCTCTTTTTTTCCCCTGTCTTTTTTTTGTAAAATGACAAACTTGAGTGAATAATCAAGTGTTCTTTTAAACTCCATTTTATGGTTTGATTCTCTTAATTAGCTAATTACCCACCACTCTTCCACATCCCCCTTTCCATTCCTTCACACACACACTCACACACACACACACACACACACACACACCAAACTCCTCTCTCTCTCCTCTCTCTCCATCCTCCTCTCTCTCTCTTTCTGAGTTTCTCTCTCTCTCTCTCCACACTCTCTCTCTCTCACTCTCCCATACACTCACACACACCACACCCGCTCTTTTTCTTTTTTATTTGTAAAGTCTTCTCTCAACCTGATAACCATATCTAGCATACACACATGGCTACTCTTTAACTGCTAATGATTTGATTATTTTAGCATCTCGCTCTCTCTCTCTCTCTCTCTCTCTCTCTCTTCTTTTCCTCTCTCTCTCTCTCCTCTCTCTCTCTCCTCAATCCCTCTCCTCTCTCTCTCTCTCTCTCTGTGCATTTAGAGCTCTCTCTCTCACTCTCTCTCTCTCCCTCTCTCTGCTTGTGGATTTGTGCCATGCATAGGTCAAATACCTGTCTACCTGCCAAGGTAATATCTGCTGGAGACTCTCACCAATATTTTTTAAGCCTCTATTTTTACAAGACTTTTTTCTTTTGAAGTCTTCCATTCTGTCATGCAGGTGTTGGAGGTTTTCAGTATGTATTTATGGAAGTTCCACACATTCTACTCTAGGAAATCTTGCTGTAGGTCCCCTCTTCCCCCCCCCCCCCCCCCCCCATGTTTTCCTTTCTGCCCCGTTCTGCGTTTTATCTCTTGGGGTTTTTGTGTTTGTTTGGTTTGTTGGGTTTTTGTTTTTGGTGTGTTTGTTGTTGTTGTTGTTTTTTTTTGGGGGTGTTAAAAGGGAGGATTATTTTGAGTTGGGTTTTGTTTACATGTGTGTTTTTTTGCCATTACCATTAATTGTCATTCAATAATTGAATAAACAAAAATTGTCTCTGATTGGTGGCCCTACTTGCTCTGGTCTCATGTGACCTCAGTTTCGGTCTCTTTGCCTGTGATGAGTTTGTGTCAAAGCCCTTCGGAGTGGGGGATTCATGGGGGAAAGGGCTTTGAAGGGATATTTAGGGTTTCAACACAGGGGGGTGTCTCACTCATCTGCCCTGCATCTGGGCTATTACTGTCGTCGGTAGGGAACTTAGTAAGTGGTGTCCTGGGTATGTAAGCTTGAACAGGCAGCACTGAACACCACCAAAGTGACCCAGCAGCAGTGCAGGGCCTGATGGGCTTTCTGTGGACTTCTGACCCTGAGAATGCGACACAATGAATCTTGGTATGGCTGGGGCTGGGAGATTGGAAATGAGTGGTGTGGATACAGCAGGAAGGAACTTCACATAAATTCTTTCCTTGTTTTACAAGTCTTACATAAGAGTGTTCTAAGTTTGTTTTCATTTGTTGGTACAAATAACCTTATGTTAAAAACAAGAATGGCCTGCAAGAATTGTAAGAATCTGCTCAAAAATAATTGGAAAAGAACAAAGAGATCTCATTCTTTCTGCAATCGGGCACTTGTACGCAACCCACAGCCATTTTGGCTGATCCTTCCCATGCTTTGTTTCCAGATTTTAATGTTGCCTTTCGACGCCGTTTTCAGTGTCCCATCAGCAAAACTAACAGAAAAAGAAATTCTTTTGTGCCAAAATCATTTGAATTCTGAATTCACAATGATGTTACTGCCTAGTTTTTACATTTCTCTAAATTTACTTGCCTGATTGTCATTGTTACAATGTAGTCAATACATAATTATGTTTGTGTGTGGGTGTGTGTGTGAAATAAGTCTGTCTTCTAGTCAAGGGTCTTAAAACATTGAATTCATATATTGGTGTATGGTGTGCGTGGCGTGTTCGCAACACACACGAAACGCGTTGTACGTGCTGCGTAATGCGTCGTAAAAATAAGTTTTTATGTCTTCCTAGTCAATGGTTAAAAAATTTTGTTCACATTGATGTGGTGCGTCATGCGGTGTTTGCGTGGTTACGCATCGGCGCGGTGTTTTTGGGTTTGGGGTTTTTGGACTTTATTTGAAAAACCCAAAATTTAAATAAGCTTTGTGTCTTTTAATTTGATGTGTATCAATCCCGCTATTGAATGCCCTTCAGGGGTATAAAGTGTTTTTGACTTTGACTTTGACTTTGACTATATGTTTCTCTTTTGGGGAAAGCAACCGAATTTCATGCTGAAATCTGAAATATGATGTTATACATAACAATGGGATACAATGCAAAGCATACAATATGATACAGCATAAAAAGTTAATTTCTTTTCATTCTGTATAGTTTAAACATTTATGTGAAAAGGTAAGTACAAGTATATCATTAATTTCTTTTCACTCATAGGGTTTAACATTTATGTTGATAATGATAGGGTAACAGTAGTTTTAAATTTCTGTTCACTCGAAAAAGTTTCACATTATGTTGAATGGTAAGGGAATGGTTTATGCAGGAGGGTTTTTTATTAATTTTCATTCCCATGCCTTGAATGCCCTGTATCTTTACCCGTCTGTCAGTTAATTTTATATTTTTTATGTGAAGAAATAAGCCCCCCCCTCCCCCTTCCTGAAAGAAAAATCTTGTACAGTTTCAGGGAAAAAAAGGATTGTGTTTCAGAAACTAGGACTAAAATTTACAGTGGCATATTCATTAAAAACATTTTGAAAAGGGAAAAGTTTCTTTTGTCTGCTCTTGTTGGGTTCTCCCTATTTTTTAGGGCAGCATTAACATACCACACTGACCCACCCTCTGCACCCTTCTGAATTACCACCCAGTCATCCCCATCCCCTCTCCCTATTTTTGCTTTTATTTCCAAACCCATGAAATGGTTAGTTGATGTAGTTGTTCAGATTTCCATCACATGAAATGGTTACTGACATTTGTTCAAGATAGTTTTTAAGGGGTGCCAAAAGCTAAATTTCGTATTGATACTTACTACCCCCCTTCTACTTTTGCCAACCGGGCCTATCTTTTGGTAAACCAGCATCTAATAAATGGCAATTTTTTTACTATCTGTTTTCCTGCCCTTTTCAGACGTTTGTTTTGGAGCAATCAAAGGGGAAATGTGCGGTGGGGAGTTCCGAATCCCCCCCTTTTTTCAAAACCCGCAGGAATATTTTTCCTCGCGCATTTAGGATCACCTCCTCACGTCCATCTCAGCGGACACAAAACGAAGGGGAGCTGGCAAGGGTAAGTTGAGGCTGAGCGCCGTGGGGAGCGGGGCCCCCAGCTAAGGAGCGGAGGACGCGGGCGACTGCGCACCAACTTAAGGGGTACAGCCCAGCGGGCAAAACTGGCCCGCCATGGGAGCACTGCGAGACAAACACCCCATGAGGGGTTTAACAACATTCAAAAGGAACAAGAGGGGGTTTTGTGGGCTGATCAACACTTGGGGGTAAAGGTGAATGAGTATTGTTAGGTAATCCGCTGTTTTGGGGTTTTTAAACTTTCCCCCCCACCATCTTTTTGAGAATTTTACCTTGAAGTTTTCTTTATCATTTGCAGGGCTGGCCAGAGAACAAAAGGTTAACTGGTTGTATATTTTTAATTATTATTATCAAATAAAAACACCCAAAAAATTTTTCTCAGATGGAACAGTACTGGTTTTAAAGCTTTAAGGTTTAAGCAATTTTTCTAAGGGGGAAACCAAAGGGG
>CM054134.1:64343790-64375544 GCA_028751875.1 Rapana venosa
TTGAAACAAAATGCCATAGAAAACTGCTGGGCATATCCTGGAGACAATGAAAGACCAATGAATTTGTCAAGAGTCAAATAACACGGCTGGCAGGTCCACAGGAACCCCTTCTTACCATCGTCAAGAAGAAAAAGCTGACATGGTTCGGCCACGTCACCCGCCACAACACTCTGCCAAAAACAGTACTGCAGGGAACACTCGAAGGTGGCAGAAAGAGGGGAAGACAGAGCAAGTCATGGATGGACAACATCAGAGAATGGACCAGGATGAATGACTCGGCACTACTGCGCAGAGCCGAGGACCGAGATGGATGGAGGAGGCTTATCATGGCATTGTCTTTTGTGTCTCCTCCACGACCGACAAGGTCACGGGACTGATGATGATGATGATGATCTTTTTAAGCTAACTTCAGCTTAATGTTAAAAGGTTGGAAAGGTTTATGAGGTATCTGTTTAATTTCATTGATGAAGATTTTAAGCATGCAAATTTAGAAGTGATTATTTTGAACAAGAAAGCAAGTGGCAAATTTGAGTTAAGTCATTGTTTTTGTTGTACTAGGTTCAATTTTGGGCAGAATATTGTTCAGCAAACAAAATGCTGAATAAATCGAACTAAGACTTATCACTATGTATAATAATAATTGTGTAAAAGCCTGGTGTTGTTTTGTAATGATTGTTATTATTAAGAACGCAAATTTGTATTTTTTGTGAGGAATGATATAGCAATCCTTAAGCAGGTGCAATAATAGTCTTGATCTATGTTCATCATTAACAACATTTATAATCTTCTTTTGATCATTTCATTGATTTGGTCAGTTGTGAATCTTTTGGTCTCTGATCTGAGATGGAACCTTGATTGGTTGTGTATTGAGGACTGGACATAATTATGTTTTGAGAATTGTCAATTGGACAAGAGTAACAGAATAGTTTGTGTTTTGATTTGTATTTGTAATACAATTGGTGATGTGTGTGGTTGTAGTTTAGTAGTAATTGTCAGTAGTAGTAGTAGAGTAGATTAAAGTTGTGAACCCAACTTGCTTGGCCTGGATAATTGCATTAAATGAATGTTGTTGTTTGTCACATACACGGTGTATTCAGTCTGATTGCTGAGTGAGTTGAGGTGATTAATTTTCACTACTACTTACTGTCTTCCTTTAATATTTTTTTAATATTTTTCTTCTATCCTCTTCCTATTCCCCCTTTATCACTCCCAGTCCATTTAGTAGGCAAACCCTAATCCTCTTTAGGGATACTCAAGACAATAGGAATAAGTTTAGGATTCCATTTCTGGTGCCAGATCAGGTGGTGCTAGGAATCGGAGTGGCGACCTAGAGAATTCCTGTTTAAGACTCTCTACACAATCAACACCTGCCAAACGAATGTGGAGTCCCACAGGGATCAGTTCTCGGCCCTGTTCTTTTTCACTCTCTACACTGCTCCTCTTTCACATAAATCATCATCAGATCAACCATCATTTTTATGCAGATGACTCAGATTCTAAGCAGTGATACTCCTGAAAATCTGCCTCCTCTCTTGGTTAATATGTCCTACTGCCTTTGAGATATCCAAAATTGGATGATACAGAACAAGTTACAGCTAAATGCAGATAAAACCAAAGCCATGCTTGTAGGGACCAAACACAAACTCTCTTCCATCACAAAAGATTCAATAGAATTCAGCAATACATCTGTTCCTCTATCAACTGCTGTGAAATATCTAGGGATCGTTATTGACAACACACTCTCCATGCAAAAATTAATCACCCAAACCTGCCAGTCGTGTTACTATCAATTACAACACATCAGTGCAGTTCGAAAGTCACTGTCCACTGATGCAACAGCCAAACTAGTCATGTCTCTCATTCTCTCACGTCTGGACTATTTCAATTCTCTTTTGGCTGGTCTGCCAGCATCATTTATCCACTCCCTTCAACGTATAAAAAAAACTCTGCAGCTCGACTAGTCCTCAGAAAGAAAAAAATCTGAGCACATTACTCTTCTCTTTCGATCTCTCCACTGGTTGCCTGTGCCACAGAGAGTAAACTATAAGATCAGTATCCTTTGTTACAAATGCCTCCACAAAACAGCACCTTCCTACCTCTGGGAATGTCTTCACCTGTACACTCCTTGTCGTTCCTCAATCTGGAATGACCTCCCTCTCCCTTCCCAAAAGCCTTCTTATGACGCTTTAAAATCCGGCCTCAAGACACATTTATTTCAAACCTAAGATTCTCCCCTCTTGTTCCATCTCATTTGTGTGTGTGTGTGTGTGTGTGTGTGTGTGTGTGTGTGTGTGTGTGTGTGTGTGTGTGTGTGTGTGTGTGTGTGTTGTGTGGCGCGCGCGCGCATTTGAATTTTTAAAAACTATTAATTGTAACTGGCTGCATGTGAATGAGTGGGATGAATGAAAGGGCTTTGATTTGGTTTTTTGCAAGATGTGGCCCTATATAAATTCCATGGTTGTTTTTTTTAAATTATCATTATTATAAATTGATGTAGTGATGTGATAACTGCCTCACTTACAGAACTACATACCACAAAGGTATTGATGTCCAGTATTGTTTTCTGTGTTGTGCTTTTTCTTTCTTTTTTGAGAGGGGAGTAGGGGGGGGGGGGGACATTTTTTTTTTTAATCCTTTGATCTTCTTGAAATATTATTAGAATCATATTTCAAAATGTGCTGTGTACTTTCATTTTCTTTTTCTTCTTCTTCATTTTTTTTTTTAGAGGAGGAGGATGTAAGAACTTTAAAAAAAAATATAATGATCGTCAGTTTGTATAAAAGAAAAGGGGGAGGGGGGGGGGGGCAAAAATCGAAATCTTCTCTAACGGTTGTTCTTATATTTCAAGTCAGTTCACTTTACGTGATATGGGATAGGGAAACGAAATGATAACAGAAATAATAGAAAACAATATGCAAAGAGAGTTGTGTAACAGTTAAGCATTCAACCATGAGTATAAAGCATGAAAATTCAACACAGTTAAAACAATCTAAAAGAACTTTAAAGAAACGCAGAAACAGGGCTATGTAGGCTACAACTGACTTAAAAATATCAAAAAAGAATATTTTTCATCGGACATATCTACATCGAAACTTTCTTCACAAGCGTGTTTGTCTAAAAAGGTTTTGGGTAAGAAAACACAAGCTTCTGACAATGAAATAAACAATGCTCCAGAGAAAACATTTTACCACAAATGCACCCAACATTTTTGCAAAACTATTACATTTTTAAAAGCATAAAATCGTATTATGTAGGAAATAGTCTCACGTGGACTATTGAAGAATACGATGCTGTTGTTTTTTCCTCTTATTACATTATTTAAGGAATCTATACTCTTCTATGACACAGACTTCACATTCGAAGTTGCTTTGAAGAAGTATTCTCTAACAAAAGGAAGCATTCTTTGCCTGAAGGACTATGGCAACTTCAGAAGACTTCTAAATTTTGTTAACCTTTTATGGACCATTATATTACCATAGAGACCAGCATGAGAGGGTGCCCCCAAAAATCTGAGGCCTGTACCTTTTATTTTCAGTGTATCTAATGATTTACAGGATCGTTTGACCCCCACACACCTTTTATATTTTTGTGATGAGGCATGCACTTCGCCAGATGGCAGAGAAACTAGGGGTTTGTGTGTTTATTTCTTCTTTTTCTTAAAGTGAAATCCGAGGACTTTCTTCTAATCACACAATCTTATAGATGTTGAGGATAGATTGAAAACTGCAAGGAGTGGAGGACTCTGGTTGCAAAACCTTCAGTGGTGGCCCAACAGTCTACAAGACTAGGGATAAATGAAATGAGGAGGAGGAAGATATTGCTAACTGGGTAAAAACATTAGGAGACTCCATTTTGGCAACATGAGCATTACAGCATAATAGAAATTCATCTGAAAGAGATGCAACCTGAACAAGTCATGGCATTGTACAAATTAGAACTTTTCCACTGAAAAAGCAACTAACATGCTAAAATGGACTAAACCAGTTGGTAGGCAATCCTATTTTTCAGTTGATGTTGTGAGTTTGATTTTAGTTCATAAAGAAACTAGGGTTTCTACCTTCTTCTTTTAAAAAAAAAATTAATGTACGAGAACAAGTTATGCACTTTAACAGCCTTTAATAGGTAATGTCGATGTTCATTTGAAGAGAACTAGGCCTATTTACACTACTTTTAGTCTGTTTGTTGGAACAAGTGAAACACAGAACACTTGTAACATTTTTCGAGACTGATCAAAAGATGTCACTTAACAGCCTGACGTCATTCTGACGCCATCAGTTTGGCGTCATAAGACATCCAGGAGAAAGGATTGTGACAAGATCAGCTTCCTAGATCAGCGTAGGCAGAGCCAACCGCAGGACCAACAGGATGTGTTGTGATAGGGGCTTAGCGGCATCACCATGTTTCGCCACTAGGACCTCATAGACGGTTCATCAGTCCGGCTGACGCTTGAAAAGCGCCACGTGCTTGCTGTCAACGCACGCCACAATCGGTCAGTGTACTGATGGAGATTGAAAATACTAAGACCCAGACGGGGAAACTTGTTTTCCCTCAGTTTTTAACGTCTCATAAGGGCATGTTAAACATCTAGATCTAGTATCAAACTAGAAGAAACAGGTGAAAGTTCCTTTCTGCGTTGATTCAATTAGGCCTAACACTTTTGTTTTTTCTCTGGGCTTTTAAAGTTGGCTCCTTGCGGTTATGTCCTAAACCCCCATACGGACAGATCCCCATGCTTATGGATCAGGCCACGTGTGTCTTTGCACTACCGAGAATTTAAATCGATAATAGAAAGGTAAAGGTGACCCATAACCTATATTAAGGTCGTAGGGGAGCGAGTCGTCAGAGACCTCAATTCTCTAGGGCCAGCGTATTGAGGGTGGCGCCCATCTCCTCTCCCTCGCTGCTTTACCTTCCCTGACCCTAAAGAGGGCAGGTACCCATTTACAGCTGGGGGAACTGTACTGAAGCCAAGGCGTGAAAACGGTCACCCATCCAATTGGTAACCACGCTCGACGCTGCTTACTTGGCTGGGGGAAAGCGAGTGCTCCGACCACTGAGCTAGTCCTTACCGTCATCCCCACTCAAGCTGTGACTTAATTAAAATTTTGTTGGCTTTCCGTTGTAAGGGGATAGCCTAGACCACAGCTGCAATGACCAAACTGACAGTCTCTGGAAGGACCAGAACAATCATGGCCATCAGCTTCAAGATCAGACTGGTGCATTCCCTGGTCAGGTCCATATTTCTGTATGCATGTGGAACGTGGACTATAACATTTACAGCATACATTGAAAGGATAGAGGCAATGGAAATTAGATGCTTTCGCAAACTTCTTTGAATCTCATACAAAGATCACATAACTAAAGAGGAAGTGAAAACCAGAATTGAAAACACCATGGGCATATGAAAAGCTCCTAATTTCAGTTATAGGAAAAAAAACACCCAAAAAACTACCCAGTACTATTAGTATCGCGTAGTAAAATAATAATGGCAATAAATAATAATGATAATAAATAAATAATAATATTAAAGAAACACAACAACACCAAAAAGCACAACAAAGCCCAGCTAACTGTTGTTTTAAGTTGTTATTGTTGTTGTTGATGTTGCTGCTGTTACTTAAGGACGACGATGATGATGATGATACAATAACGGTAAAGGTTATGATGTATTTTTTTTCTTATCCTCTACATAAACTAATAATGATAAATACTGCACAAACCTCCCCCCCCCCCCCCCCTTCTCTCTCAAATAAAGATCATTCATTCATTCGTTAATCCCCCCCCCCTCTCTCTCTCTCTGTCATATCTGTCCTGTGTATATAACTTTCTCTATTCTGTTTGTTTATGCATGTTTACATTTTACCTAATTCTTTAGACATTTCGCTATTGTTTGTTTAATTGAATGTTTGGTTGATTGATTTACCTTTTGGACTGAGGGCTGGATGTAAAAAAGCCACCATTGTGCTTACTTTATTCAATAAAAATGTTCATTCATTCCTCTCTACCACCCGAACAGCATGCCCTGCCCGTAAACAGGAAATACCTATGTTTCTTTTCTCAGCTCCAACCTAAGTCCGCTCACACCTGCTCTCCGAATATGCATGAATTGCTTCCCTTTTGAGCAAAACTAGCCTATGTCAAGAGCTACTCTGTGTGTACAAGAGATTGGAAAATGACGTCATGTGCTAGGAGTTGCCTCCCTTCAACATACACAGACCTGCGAAGCTAAGGACCAGTGGCCTCCCTTAGTAGTTCGTGCATTTTCGCATGAACGGAAATATCCGTGAATTTCCATATTGGGCGAACAATGACATGACGTACTAAATTCATCAACACAGATTGACAACAAGGAACAGTGTGCTAACTCGCGCACAGAAAGAGTAAATATTCGCCTGATCAGTGAAACCTAAGGTAAGTGATCGGTGTCAATTGGAAGATTAGTTGTCATTGTGTTGACTGCATAAGAAGTGGACAATAATGTGGGTCTCTGTTTGTGGAAAAATGGGTTTGTTTACATCAAGCAAGGTCAGGTGGCTTAAGTGCAGATGGCTTTGTGTTGGAAGACTTGCTGGAACAGCTGAGGAAATGGCAGACGACATTTTACCGTCACCCTCGTCTCGAGAATTATGTGCAGATTTTCCGTGAAATATAAAAACACGCTTTCGTGCATTCCAGTGTGTGTATTTTACACATTATGAGGGTTTGCCCAGGATTCCTACTATTTGCTGTTGAGATGTTGTGGCTTATGGAATGAAGGCGCCAGCACGATCTTGATCGCTTTCATCGACAAGTATATCGCCACGAATATTTCCCTTTCGTAGTTCTTGCTTCCAAAATCAGTGTAGTGGAGGCAATCGATATAAGTAAATACGAAATACCCAGAGGGAGAAATCGCTAGGAATGAAAGGTTTACGTAACGGTGAATGATTATTGGGAATACTTCGAAGTGCCCTCGCTGTGTGAACTGAGCGAGGGCACAGTTGGGTATGAACCCGCCATGCTCCCGCCACCAGTAAACAAAGGCGACCTGCCTTGTGGAAACGCCAGCTGCCGAGAGGGCATGGAGAATTGTCGTGTCCACACGCGTGTGGCCTTTCACTGTGGTCCCTGTGGCCTTTTGCTGGATTGGATATTCTGAGACGTTAATCTGAGGATTGTGAAAGGCAGGCAGTGGACAGGCTGAAACAGTTGGCACCCTTACCAACCACTGAATGCCTCACACATGTTCTTTGTTCCCAGACTTTAATGCCCACAATGCTGTAGGGGGGAAAATTAGACTAATGTTTTAACATCAGCTTAGTTTTCTTTCTTTTGTTGTGACCTGTAATGATGTTTGCATTAAGATTAACAAGTGTTGGACTAGTACTAGCAACACATCTGAAGAAAAACATTAACTACCCACTCTCTACTGTAGGGCCTAGAACTGTAGAAGTTTTTTGTCACTTAAAAAAATATGTATAATAGATTATGTTGACTAAGGGTCGAAAACAGTTTAACTAAACATTACTTGGAATTGCTGGTACTGTTGAGAAAACCTTGATTATAAAGGTATAGATAGTAGTAATAGTACTTAGTAGATTTGCACGTACAGTGATTTAGTAATTAATGAATTATACTAATGAAAATGGCAAAACACTAGATGTTTGCTAAATAGTAAAACTGCCAGTATTATAGTCAGACTATTCCCAGGTTACTACACAAAACTTATTTTGCTAGTGAAAACTGGCCGTAATTGCGTAAACAATAACAGAACCAGCAGCTAAAGCATGTTGCACTAAAATCTGCCAATATTAATGATGATATTAAAAATAATAAATGGCATTTTCCAGTGCTATATCTTGCAAAGACCAATCAAACATTTGCATTCAACCTATTCTTACACAGTACTCAGTAGTCTTTAGTAATTTTGCATATTTTATTTAGTTTTAATTATAAATGTGTAAAAAAAATTTATGTAAATGTTTAGTATATATATATATATATATTTTAATAATAATAATAAATGGAATTTATATAGTGCTGTATTTTGCAAAGACAAATTATATCAAAGTGCTTGCACTCAACTCAGTCTTACACAGTCTTGCAATCAAGAACAATATTCCCAACAATCCAAATGTGCACACACAGATACACACACTCAGTCACACACACACACACACACACACACACACCACACACACACACAACACACACACACATACATACACACACACACATACACACACACACACACACACACACACACACACACACACCACACACACACACACACAGAGGTTATACACTTTAGCAGGGTGATGGGACTTCAGCTGTTGAAGGCAGCAACTTATTTTGAGCTTATATAATGTTTTCCACAATGTTAGCAAAATAGTTTTGATTACAAGTTTATCCACAATTAAACTTTAAACGTTGACCTGAACAGCACTAGTCTGGGACATGTATTATGATATTGATAAACAGATAATGCTATATGAGTATGTCTGAAGAACCAATTATTTTTAACATACTGTTGAGAGAATGATGAATATGGGATTGAAAAACATATAGAATAAAGATATTAAACAGCCACACATTTAGTCAAGGTTCATAATGATAGTATACCATATCATAGTTAATTGATTAACCAATGACTGAAACATCAAGATAGTTGTTGTTAATGTTATCCTGTGTTTTTGCAGTAAATGAGCAATTGATTAGTTGAACATACTACTGAAGCCTCCTGTATTTGCTGACTTCATTTTTGTTTTGTTTTTGTTTTTATGTTGCTCAGCTAGAGTTCTGAGTTTCACCAGTGATGAGATTTTGCCTAACATAATAATAATAATATATGGAATTTATAGAGCGCTTTATCTTACAATTAGAAATCAGAGCGCTTAACATGCCTCAACTGAGTCAACATGACAATTTTTGCCCACCATGGTAGCCGCATTCTGACTTCGGGGATGATGTTCAAACACTACACCCATTGTGCATGCACTTTTAAAAAAAAAAAAGTAATCTGCTCCTACTGACATGCAAGGGCCAACTCTTCTGAAAGGCAGAACAGGTTTTAACATGTGCGCAAAATGCATGGGTTTGCACATGGGACCATGGTTTATTGTCTCATCCAAAGGACTTTTACTAGTTTTACTTTTAGGTGAGTGGGGTCAGTACTGATGTAAACTCCAAGGGAAAATTCCCCTCTCTTGAATGGGTGCCTTGGTGGTGGCTCAAACCTTGGCCATCACATCACAAGCTCAATGCTCTAGTCTAACCACTAGGCCTATGCTATTGAGGAATATCCTGCCCTGCACTGACTTGATTTGAAGTCTGCCCTATTTGCTGACCACATTTGGTAGAGTTCTACAATACCATGAGAATTACCATTGGATTTGTTGTACCAAAGTAAAGCATTATTGAGTATTCAGGTTTAGTTTTTTACTTTCCTTCCCTCCCCCCCCCCCCCCCCCCCCCCCCCCCCCCCCCCCCCCCCCCCCCCCCCTCCCCCTTTGCTTTCCTTAACCACATTTGCCCTTTATTACATTTATATTAATGTTGTTGTCTTTCCTCTCTCTCTCTTCTCTCTCTCTCTCTCTCTCTCTCTCTCTCTCTCTCTCTCTCTCTCTCTCTCTCTCTCTCTCTCTCTCTCTCTCCTGTTGAAAAGTTTTTATTGTCTGGGATAAGCTATTTTACTTTCTCAAGTTACTAACAGCTGCTCTGATTAATGTGTTAACATGCTGTCTTTAGTGATACTTTTACAGGTTACAAACTGAGCAAATACAAACTCAAAAGTAGTTTTCCACTTAATAAGATAATTTTGCAGAAACTCCAGGGATAGGGCAAAAGAAAGAAGAAAGAAGACACTTAGACAGCAAAATTCATCATAAGCAAGAAAAACTGTCTATAGCCATAGGCAGTAAGTATGTAGCTCATATAAATAATTTGTGAATTTGTAATTTCAGTCCACTACAATATTGTGTATTACATCATAGATTTTTGGTATGGATGTATCTTCTTGTTTTTTGTTGTTGTTTTTTTTTGGGGGGGGGGAGTATTTAATAGAAAGTGTAAAGCCTAAGTTAGAAGTAAATTTTTGTTCATCATTTTAACCTACTCTCTTGAAGAAAATAATTCCAGTGATTGGGAAAACAGAGGGGATTTTGAAACTAGTGTAAAATTTGTGTGCAGTGAGTTAAGTGATGGTCCCAGTGTGCATTACCTAGCTATAATATTAATGATAATAAATGGAACTTATATAGCGCTTTATCTTGCAAAAACAAATCAAAGCGCATATATGTGCGTGTGTGTGTGTGTGCACGCGTACATGTGCATGTACGTGTACAGAATAACTTAACACTATCCCTACATTATCTTTGATTAAGGAAGAGAATTCCTCTTTCCATGTACATGTGCACTGTGCACATTTGTATGCTACGGTAACCCATTGGTGGGTGATATGGAGGGAAGGGTTAGTAGATGGTTGGTTAACCTTTAGCAGGTTACCCGTAGGGAAAAGGTTAAATAATGCTGATTATCCTGCTTGATTCATAATACTAATAGTCTGAAAATACTTTGAAACCAGAGTGTTGTAGCTATATAATTATTACTGTTTTTGTTGCTGATATTTTTGTTACTATTATTTTAATCATTCTTTAATTTTCCACTAACATGAAGATATTGGTATTGGTAATAATAGGAAGAAATAAGTAGAACTCAAACATGCTGGGAAAAAACCCACTGAAAATAAAGATTATTTAAAATACCCATTTGAGATTAACCTAAATTTTCACCATGGTCAACTCTGCCATTTAAAAAAAAAAACTTGCACATTACCTGTTCTTTATTAGCGCCTGGGCTTTATCACAGTTCTTGATTAAACCATTGACGCTGGGGGCAACAGCAAGGTGAGAGGCTGTATGACCAGTGGCTTTCCTACTCATGGAATTCCACTTTACAGCTTAGTCTTTAGTGATCGACTATGACTCTGACTAGGAGGCTTGACTCGCACAGTCCTTATGTGCTGCAGCCCTGGGGGCTGGTTGGCCTTTGGAGAGCATCTCCAACGCTGACTGTCCTTATGCCCACTTGGCCGAGAGAGTAGGGATGTGCTGTGGGCAAGGCATCTCCACTATAATCAAATTTCTGCCCAGCTTCCAAAACAGCAGCTGCCTCCTCTGCTGTTTTGGAGGTCATTGTCGGACATGACGGACATACATACATACATACATTAGTATTGCCTAGGCTTGTTTCTTCTTTCTCTTCATTACTTGGCTGGAATTCCAAGGTCAACTTTAGTTGAGATTTATTATAAATGAGGTTTTTGCACATGTGACTGTTTTGCATCGATTATTTATGCTATATACTATATAGTCACTACATTCTGTCTTTGGGGACAATATGAATATCTAAATAATTATAACACCAGTGATGTGCATGATTATATGGCTCTGTTTTCATTTTGCCATTCATTCATAGCGACACTCAATGGCCTTCTCTTCTTAGAAAAGGAGAATAGGATTTAATGTGCGTACAAGATTATGGTTAATATTGGTTATGCTGAATATATTTCACATGGGCCTTCAATCTGAACCAAAGGACTAGAATGGGATCTGATCAGAATCTGCACAAAGGTTTGGCTCCAGAGAGAAAGACTCTTTCAACAGGTCTGACAGTCACACGAGAGAATTGAACCGGTGGCTCTTGGATGAAGCATCATCATTTAACCATTTAAATAAATAATCAGCTGAAGGAGATATTTTAAGATATGGAAGGCTTAAATTTATTCTGTTAGGATGATTAATCTTATGTGAACAGCATGTCTAGGGCTCAAGATTATTTCACGACCTTGAACATATAAATTCTCTGAAGCTATAAGTACTAGACTGCATCTTTGCTTCTGCAGAAATGGAAGGCTCATTTTCTATTGTGTCTTATTTCTGGTAAGTATTGTTTGTACTCTGTGTGAAATGTGGAAAATGTGTGTGTCTTCACAGACATATATAGATCTCTGTGTTAGTTGTTTGTGAATGATAATCGATATGGGTAATTTTGTGTGTTGGTGACCTTTTTTTGTTTCAGTTGAGAACAGTCCCCCCTAGCCGTATGACACAATATCTTTGTGTGAAACATACGCTAGAGAGAACAGACCCGCTGATATGAATAATGAACATATGGTTTGGCGCGAGTGAAAACATCGTGAAGTTCCGACGGTGTACCATGCTATTTGAGGTTTGAATCATTTTAGGCGGTACATATGAAAAGAACATTTTTAAAAAAGAAAAGAAAATCTTATTGAATTTTTGTTACATGGTCGTTTTATGAATTCACATTCTTTTGGATCAGAACTATGGATACTTATATGCACTGAAGTATTCGCGATTGGCGACATTTTAGGTCCTTGAAATGCAAGAAACTAAAAGAGGAGGGGGAAAAAAATCCCTTTCTATTTTAACGTGATGTCCTATGTGTTCACTGTGTCATACGTAGAGGTGTTCTTTTTAAATGTTCTTTGCGGCATCCTCCCACAGCTGTCTTTTATACCCAAACCAATAGTATGTAAAAGAATTTTCAGAATATGGTTGGGAGTAAACTTCTGTTTTGATATTATAATGTGAAGAGAGAAATTTCCATTGCTGTTCAAAATTTTAGTTAGTCGACTGGGGATAGGGCAAAGGAATCTGCAATGAACGGGACCTGGGAGGAATATTTACTTTTTTGTTTGGTGGTAGGTGGGTAATTTTCACAATATATTTTCCCTTTTTAAAAATAAAAAAAATCTCTACGAAAACAAAACACAGTGGAATAACAATAACAGCAATTTTTAAAAAATGACACAAAGACACACTGAAGCACAGATTTCAGCTCTTGCATCAGATGGTTCCACAAACAGTAGAAGTCAAAATTTCTTTCCTTACCACAGACTGCATCAGATGAAGTATCCATAGTTATTTGTTATTTATCTCTTTTTTTTTCTTCTGATCTTGCATTCCTTGTTGCAATATTTCAGTCCAGGCAAGTAATCTGACACGAGAGGAGGAAAACAAAGATCAGCAATCATGTCAGCTCACTCGCCTAGAACTGTTACAATAGTGTTTGATTCAGATTTTGCTATGTTCCGTCTTAAGTGGTAACCGCACATTTTTCCCCTTCAGCTCTGGTCTTTCTGCTAAATTGATATGGATCATGCAAGATACCTTCAGTACCTAATTTGGATTGACATACTTTGTTTTGCATACAAGTTACTTTTTTTTTTTTATTGCTTTGAAGAGTGATTGTAATCTGCAGACATATGGCAGTGTCCAGAGTGAAATGAGATAACATTTTTTTTTTTTTAATCTGGAATTTAAAGAACAACAAGAAAGTGTATGTACACATACATGTACTTTTTTTTTCCAGTAAAAAACTTCAATTTACATATTTGTGAAAAGAAAGGGGGAAAACAAAATAGCAAATTGCACACTCACATCATGTGTTACCACTTGAGATTAAAAAGAAAAAAAGTTTATCATCGTTGTAAAGAGGTTTTGTTTTTGTTTGGTTGTTTTTTTTTGTTGTTTTTTTTATAGATATTTTTTTTGTGTTGAAAATAAGAAGTGTTGTAATTCAATACAAAAGGACCATATCATGTCCTTGATAGAGTATAATCAGTAAGTTTACTGGAAAAAAGTTTTCTTCGTAGGATGCAGCATAGAGATAGCTTATACAGTGCAAAGGAGAGTTTTGTGTGTATCAAATGCACGGATAGTTGAAATGAATTTATGAAAAATTAGAATGTGGATTAATTATCCCATGCCACTCACAGGGTTTACATGAATTTATTCCTCCTTGTATTTTGTGAATCATAGGAACATTATTGAATTTTATCTCAGTTTCACATAATTGAAGCTTTTCCCATGGTTTTTGAGAAATAAGTCTGGGTTGTTTTTTTATTCAAAGACAGGACAAACTGAAAATACTTGGAAAATTTCAGCTTTTCAGATCATTTGTACAAGTCTTTGTTGAACAAGTTAGCAGATCTATACTTTTTGCTACACTACAGCACAGACGTGGCTGACTTCCTTTTTTTATAAAATCAGAAACAAGTCTACCCCCTCCTTTATTTCAGTTGATTCCAGGGTATGCTGTATGTGTGAATTTGGGTGTCATATTTTCTTTTAAAAAATTTTTCTTATTCGCTCAGATACTATGATTTGTGTTTGTAGTTCTCTACTATTGTGGTCATTCATCACAAAGCATAAAAAATATTATAAGGAATGGAATTCAGCAGAAAAGTCACTAAAGTACAGAAGATAAGAATGTAATTTTGTACTGTTGAAAAGAGCAGTCATACAAACCCATAACAAAGCAAACCAAGGAAAAGTTTATTGTGAAGATTTCGTACACAAGGCTGTGGCATTAACACAGTAATGAGGTTTGTAGCTACATCCTGCTCTTGACACCAGATAAAATCTAACTTGCTATCTGCTGTTCCTGTGTGAGAGCATTCACTGTAGAAATCCCTCTACTGTCCAGACTGAAAGTAGGTCATTTCAGATACTTGTAGTGGCCTTATTTCAGTGTGACACAGAGGAAAACATTTCTTTTAAAAAATTTTTTTTATTAACTGTGGGTACTTTTCATTTGCTTAAAAAATGTCTGCCTTTATTTGCCCAAATTTAGGGCTTTTTCTATAGTTATGCTTTTCAAGAAAAGGTCAAATTTATTTAGCAGCTCCCTGTATTTCTATCATCAATAGTTTTTTTAATTTTAGCTAGAAATAACTTTACTGTGACAACAGTCATAAGTGACATTGAATTGTTTATAATTTCTCCTTTTTTTAATGCGTATCTCAGATTTTTTTTCAAGCTTAGTCTTGGACACCTACATTTTTGTATGAACCTAATCCACTTTCCCAGTGTACACTACAGCTTGTCCTGTGAGTTGTAACTGTAGAGACAAAGAATGTTTCATTTGATAAAAACAAAATTGGGGGGAAGAAACACACCAAGAAAAGAAATTATTCGCCAAAGAAACCCTGTGAGTAGAGTCAGGCATAATTATCATTCTTTTTTCTTTTTCTAAACAAACAAGAAAAGAAAAGAAAAAGGAAACCGAACAATATATAAAATATACGTCTTTCCTGCCCTGGGGTAGATCGCTCAGTCACATAAACTGAGAGAGAGCCCATGCTCAGGGCGACAATGGCAGCCACATTTATTTCATATATCCTGATCACATTCTATACCTATGTCATTCCTTCCTTGCATTCAGCAGGCCTTGGGTCAGGGGGTTGAACACTTTTCGGTACACTTGTGTACGTACGATTCCAGCCGGCTTCGCAGTCATCAGCAAGATGTCGCAGAAAACAAATTTTATCATTTGGGTTCAGGTACGGTATACAGTCACTCACCTTATTCACCCTGAAGCATGAACTCATGCTGACATGTAGAAAATACATTATCTTTCTAAAATTTGTGTTAGACCAGTTTGTTATAGTTTGTTCAGGTTTGTGTTGTCATGTTTGTTATAATAAACATTTGGGCAAATAAGATGAAGTCTGTTCACAGCTGCTGTTGTGGGATCAAAGCTGGGAAAATGTTCCTAGCTTTAGCATTAACAGATCCTTTTTATTGTTCTATCGATTTACATCATCCCACCATGCATGTTTTAGATTCAAGTTATGAGTTACCACAAATATATTTTCCAGTAATTCACCAACCTTTTTCATTACAAGTCTTAGCAGTACTTGCTTACCATGTCTTGGACATAGTTAAAAAAAATAAAGAAGTTATTTGTTAGAGGCATAAAATGACTTTACCCGTATTCTGGATGGTTTTTGCAGATATCATCAACCATCGGGTTTCTGCTTTCCATGTTGCTGTTTGTCAGCAGCTGTGTTGATGACCGCGGATGTTTAATTTCTGTGTTACAATATGCTGTTCTGTATGACAACTGCCTGATGTTGATCAAAGCACTTGATTGGTCTGTGATGTCATTGCCTTTGATTAAGTGATTACTGGCATTATTTGGGATTTGTTTGTTTTTTTCACTGGTTTTGTAAAAAAAAAAACACCAAAAACCACACCCAGGTTACTTTGTTACTCGCAAATTATATTGATTTAACTAGTGTTAATACATTAATGCAAACGTAAGCTGTGATACATAGACAAATATGTTGTTAAACTCCACAGGTTTGTTTTTTTTAGGAAAATGGTGACAGATGTTGGTTTAAAAAATTTTTAAAGATAATGATCTTGCTCTTCATTTTGAACTAAAGTTTGTTCTTGCTAGTATGATAGTATCTCTATCTTTATTTTTGTCCATGTCAGTTTGTACTTTCATCATTTAGGTGTAGTAGACAGAGAGCTCTGATATAGAGGTTGGGATTGCAGTTTGTTCAATCATTATTATGTAAATAGAGGAGGATTTTAAATTTTAGCAAGATATCTGAATCTGTCATTTTGGGAAGGAGCTGTCTTTGCCAGTAGTGTAACTACCTTTGTATGCAGGGATTAACCCAGTGGACTGCACGGACCATAGAAATTGGATAAAAATGGTTGGACCATTCTGATATTACACCCATCCTCATTAATATCATATACAGCTGATCATATGTTTGGAGTTTCATGTTTGCAGTCCTTATACTTTTGACTTTTAAAAGAACAGTATCATCAAGTGAAAAGCTGTAATTCTGTTATAGTCTCTTGAAATTTTTACACAAATGGTTATTTCTGTATCTTGGAGATGATAGGGATTGCTTTCTGTTTAATAGTTCATGTGTTGAGGGTTTTTCAGGTTTTTTAGTGATGAATATGAAAGCTGCAGAATGTGTTCAGATGATGAAGCTGACTCATTAAGTCATTTATTCATTCAATGATTTTTGTTGTTTTTGGAGCAGTCGCTGTATTGATATAAGTTTTCAAACAACATGAAGAGGATTTTTTCAGGTTTTCTCTTTGTGAACAGTTACTAAAAGTAGAAAACAGTCATTTGAATCAGGGGTGTATTCAGTAGGGTTAGTGGTGTAGTGTTAGTTCCTCCCCCCTTTCTTTTTTTATCTTAAGAAATCGTCAGAGAAACTTTTCTCTAAGATCTATAGAGTTACATATCTGTAATTGTATCTGGTATTTTTATCTTTTTTATCATTATGTGATTTTGTTGAATGACTGGATCAGGCATAGTTTCGAGTCGATTAATAAGATATGGAAGTGTTTTGGAGGGTATACATAGCCATCTCTCAGCAGAACCCCCTTTATAAGGAATCAGTTTAGAAGAAATAAAAGATTGAGGATTGTACAAGTTGATTAAAATTTGAGAAGAATTCAACAGTAAAGGTCTTTATGTTTATGTACGGTGAGTATGCTTGCTACCATTATGTTAATGCTATCAATCTGTACTTTTTTCCTCAGTTTTTGTGTATCATAAGTCTTTATCAGATATTCAGATTTATACAATACCATGGTCAGCCTAGCCTCTAGGTAAGCATCAGATAGAGGATTATGGTAATATTGGATGTACCTATACACATCAGTTGTAAATGGCTATTGGACCAAGTAGTGTTGTAAGATTTTTTCAAGTTAAATCATTTACAGTCTTTTATTTTCAAATTACCTTGTTAACTAGTATTTAAATCCTCGCAAAACATATCTATATAGCTATAGGTGTTTCTCATCTTGAACTACATAAATGTACTATTATCTGTCAGTCCGATTTAGAATTCAGAAACCGCTCCATTATTTTTAGTTAGACCAAGCAAACCTAAATCATTTTCCAGGTCCTTGGCTAATAGTGCACATGATCAAGAGGTGTAAAATTGTGATGGTTGGTGTTGCCTAAAAAAAAAAAAAAAAAAAAAAAAAAAAAAAAAAAAAAAAAAAAAAAAAAAAAAATAATAACATAAAAAAAAAAAAAAAAAAAAATACCCTGACTTGTGGTGTTCAGGCAGATGAGCATGCCTAAATCAAGGCCGACAGGTCTTTGTCTTACGACCATGGTAGACACCAACTGGTCCCACGGGGACCCCTCTTCTGATGATCGCCCATGCATCCCCTCCCCAAGGTTCCTCCCGGGCCAGGAGCCCCCCATCCCCACACTCATGGGCAATTCATTTTCCAGAACCAGCCTTGCATGGTGCAGGGCCAGGGCAGCCCCCAGTGGGTGAGAGGGACCCTTCCTGGGGGGTCCCCCTAGGGGCCATGGCCATCTCCATCCGGAACTCCCCATAACCACCAGCCCCAAATGAAAGGGTTTGGCTTAACATGCCCTGGAATGGTGGCCAACAACAATTCACACAACCACCGCCACAACAACCGCAACTTCAACCATCGAGTACAACCACCGCAAACAACAACAAGACGGGACGAGGCGTTGGACTTGGGGGTGGTGGTTCAAGCATGGCGCAGGGGCAGGGGTGCGAGGGCGTTGGGGAGAATGGAGAGCAGCGCTACGTGTGCTTATGTGTGGGGACCTTTCTGCAGAATTCCAACGAGTCAGGGGTGCACCTGTGTGATGCCAGTGTTCCAGACAACCGCAACCTCAGCCTGAACAGCAACAGAGAGCTGAGTTCCATAAGAAATGCAACGCAACCTGGCGATGTGGAGCGCTGCTTTGTAATTGTATTCATGTGCCTGAATGTCTGGGGTTCAAAGAACTGCACTGGTCTGTTATAAATGGACCTGGAGTGTTGCATTGTCTGTGTCTTGCTTGACTAGAGTACACTTTTGTCCATGTCTTTGTGTACTGGAGTGCTCAGTCATAATTTCTTTGTATTGGCCCAAAGGGCTACATTGTTTGTGTTGTAGTTTGACTTAGAACTGTTAAAACTTTGGCTTTTAAAAATGTGCTTGGACTGAACTGCTTTTTGTTGTGTGTCGTCATCCAAACAAAGTGCTGTGATGGTCTTGTTTCACAGTGTAGTTTGTCATAATGTCTTTGCATGACAAAGTGGCAGATTTTGTCTGTGCTTTGTTTGGACCAAAGTTTGCATAATTTGTGTTTGGTGGATCCATCATGTCCTTTGGGAAAGTCAGTCACAAGTCTTGGTCTATTTGGCTGATCTAGTCATACCTGTGTCCTTTATTATCTAGTCACACCAGTTGTAATCTTTGTGTATTTGTGAGTTTCCATCATATCCATCTCTAGGCCTAGTGAGTGTGTTTGTGGAACATTTTGGGTTTTGTTGTTTGCTTTGGGTTTTTGTTTTATTTTAATATTGTTGTTTATGCCTTGTTGTAATGGTGATTCTAGGGTGCGCCCTTTGTGGGGATTCCTGCATTGTTTTTTAAAAAACTGCTGCAAAATGATGTGTGCAATGCGCCCTGACAGATGCAAAAAAATCCCGTTGAAGAGCGACATTTTTGTACAAACGATGCACATTGAAACTGCGTTTGCATATATCTAAAAAAATAATGCATCTAGGCCTTCTTCCACCAAAGTTTCGGTTTACTTCTAATTGGGCTAGGCCTCACTTTTGACCAATCACAGAATACCTGTTAGTTGTCCTTTTCAATTCGGACTGTACCACAGTTCTGCAGGCTATTACATTGATACCCAGGGTCAGAAAGATTTTCCTGAATAGGTCTAGCCCCATACAAGTGTTGTGCATTCCTAATAAAGCGGGCTTGTCCTACTCTGCGTGTACTTCAGAAACAAGTATGGGGTCTGAGATCGTTGAGGAAGATGCAGCTTATCAGCAGGTTTGGAGCTGGTAGGTCTATGGCCGTGACCAGCGGGGAAGTCAAATTTCCTCCACAGTCAATGTGTTGTAGCACTGGTCAGGAATAGCACATGTAGCACGTTTTATTTTCTGACTCGACTCTTCTCCCTATTTGCAGCAATTTTCCTTCCTCCTCGTTCCTCGTAAGCGTTTAATTTCGACTCACTTAACAATTATTTGTTCAAATGTTTCCACTTCCATACAATACATTCAATAATCGTCTTGTAATCAGATGAAATCGTTGTACCAAAGAAGACGTCCTTTTTTTTTCCCGCCACTCTGCTACAATTTAAAGCATTCAGGTCGCTTGGGCTTTTTTTTTCCTTCCCTCCCCAACTACACACATGTAAGTGGTCGAATTTACACTGACATCTCCCTGCATCGCCCCACGATTTTCAGGACACATTGTTGTGAAATACCATTGAAGGTCTGTGTGTTGATGGAAAGTACTGCCGATGTGGGCAGCACCAACTGTTGGCTGCGGTTGTATTGGAATCTAGTGGCGGCCTGCGTTACTGTTGGCTGCAGCCGTAAAGGGGTCAGACGGTTAACCCATAGCAACCTGAGGTCACCCAGTACATTCTCACACTATTCAGGGACTGTTCATGGAAGTAATTTTTACAACTTTCAATAGTCACTACACATAAAAAAAAAGAATTAAATATATTTATGCTATCTTTTACTGCAAGAAATGTGATTTCCTGCATTCTGCATTTTATAAAAGTACACACTGGGCCCCCAATGCAATTTTTGCATTCATGCAGTTGTTTACAAACACACACAAATTTTATCGATACCTCATCACTTTTTTGCTATCGTTATGGCAATCATGATCTCTTCTCTTAAACTTGTAAACAAACAGCTTGTTAGGCAATCTGCCCATCTGCTTTTATCAGTCTTAATATTCCAATGAAAAAGCCCTTTAAATCTGCTCTATGGCGTCCAAATCCTCTCTCAGCACACATTCTGCCATTGCCCATAACAAATTTATTTAGCAAACTTAAAAAAAAGTCATTATTTGCTTAAAAACTCACTGATTTTGGACCACAGTAAGTGCAAACAAGGGAGGCCCCGTTGTTCGAGTGGTTTAGCGCGGTCAATCGTGATCCAGAGGTCGCGGGTGCGCATCCCGCTTGGCTCTGGTGTTGTGCCCTTGGAAAGACACTTTATCCTATTTTCCTCACTCCAACCAGTCATCACTGTGTACAAATGGGTACGGCTCTGCGTGGGGAAGTATCTGGCGACAGATAGCGTCCTGTCACTGGGGTGGTGAAAAACCATCAGTTCGCTTAACGCTACAGAAACCGGTTAAGCTCCGGCTCTATGGGCCTTCTTGGCTCAAAAGAACATTTATCTTTAAAAGTGAAACAACATGGTGAATACAGGCTTCGCCCACCTGCAAAGACGAACGTCGCTGCAGGTATTTGTTGGTACCTGTGGACTGTGGCAGTACTTTTGACATGTGACTTTTCCAGGACAGTGTTAAGCTCCATGCCTCAGGAGCGCTTAGTTTCAGAGACAGTGTGGCTTGCTTCAGGTCGTATCTTGTCTTTTATGGCAAGAAGAGTCAGTTAAGGAAATCGCCATGTGTGTCGCATACTGACACCGCACACGCGTTCGTGGTGTTTCCTTGGGTGTGCTCCCCTGACTCTGATGTTCTGGGCGGGAGACTTTTTGCGGTGCGTGCGACGTGGCAAGCAGAATCGGGTCCTGCACCCCTGCTGAAGTCAGAGTCCATGAGGCGACACGGTCTGACCCAGCAGTGGACGGGGCTCCAGCTCAGACCTGGAATGGCAGCTACCCAGGACAGTGGACCAGGTAACTCCTCTTCTTCCTTGTCTTCCCTTCGCCAAGATTCTTTGATATCTTCGTGTTGGAATGTGGATAGTTTGTCGAGGGTCACTCTTCAGTCATCCCTCCAGCACTTGAGCCGTACAAAGGGTGGGAAGTACCACAGCTCTGGTTAGGTCTTAGTTATGGTCCTGGTGCTGTACTGGGATTTAGGACGTTTCCACACATGTTCAATGCTTCTCATTCCCTCCGTTTAGTTTCAAGCCCAAGTTTCATGACTGGCAGTGGCGAGGGCGTGGATATAAATCAACAGGGCAAAAGGAAAGGACTAGCAGTAGCGGCTTGGCAGCTGTAGCCGTGTTCAGCCGTAAATTACCCTTGTGTCTTTCACACATCCTCTTGCACATAATTGTTTAAAAACGACCAGCAATGCACTCTCTAAAATGAGCTTTAAACGAGCTTTCTTTCGACTCCAAAGCTCAAGTACTTTCTTTCATACTGGTTGATGTGACAGCAGTTCAAACGACATCGAAGATAAATAGGAGAGGTGCAGGAAGAAACACTATCACAAAAACAGACATTTCTAACTCTCTCTCTAAAGCACATACTTATATTATAAAAAATGAACATAGAGAAACATTGAATATGTCTGCATGCAGGACTAACCTTTTTGGGGGGCTGCGGAATTTAACCTGTTGCAGAACGAGGCCATAAATAAACACACCGTTAGCGGACTACAGGCTACCGCGCGCGGCAGCGGTGGAGGGCAGGGTGATGGAGAGTGTGGGGAGAGAGTCTTCCGCGGTCATTAGTGTTAGGCTATTCTGACTTCTCTATTAACATCCTGCTGGTCAGTGTGTTAGCCTACAGCAGTACACAGTCTACTGTATTCATCAGCTTTTTTCGCAGTATCCTTGCTACAGGCTGAAGGTTTGTTCATAACAATTCCACAGTACAGCTCATATTGATAAACCCGAGAACACAGTAGGAAAACAAATGTTCTTTGTTCGGTATCTCTATACTGTCATCAAGCCAAGTACCTCTCAAATGGCTCAGGTTTTTATTTCCTACTGATTGTTTTGATACTATACAAAAGCATTTTCTGTTCCTGTTAAGAAATTGTTTTGATCAAATGTTTATCTACTTATCAGTCCATGTGTTGTGTAAAAAAAAAAATTGCACAAGGACCTACACTTTGACATCAAAGCAACACCCAAATAAAAAGCGCAAGAAAGAAAAACACACCACACACAAAAACGGATGACAAAATTTTACAAAACTGATATACACAGGGGAATAGATTTTAAAAAGAACATGAGTGGTTATTCCATTATCCTTGAAATAAGAATAAGCAAAAATAATAACACATACACATGAGCGCACGTGTGCAACACTCACCTATTACTCACACACACACAAGCAGACAAACATTACACACTCACACAAAATGGGCATAAATATCATGTAGCATACCCTATACTTAACATACGCGCGCACGCACACTCTTAACACGCGCCGTGTGCCACACCACACACATGTAACTACAAGAAGATTGTGCACGGCACACATGTGCTTGAGATAACTAACAACTTGTAACTGACACACAGCCAGGAAGCACATTGGCATATTTAGTGCTGTGGCCGATACACAAAAACACACTCACACCCGGTCACACATGCCATACAAGGGACATACGCATTAATAATATTAATAATATGAATTATGTTTGGCTATTTATTTAGCGGGAATCTTGTTAAAGCACAAATCAAAGCGCTCAGATTTATTTCATACCCACTTTAGTCACGGCTGATTTCTCTCCGTGATATTCGGGCCGGCTCTCCCAGGGTGAGCGGTGATGACACGCGGTCGCCATTAGCGTCTTGCTCCAACCTTTCACCAATTTTGTTGTTTTTTTTTTTTTTTCTGCAGCTGAGATTTGTTCCCTATCAGATCGAATACAAGCCGCACACACGTGTGCGCGAACTCACTCCTCGCGCAAACGCACATGGCGTGCGCCCACGCACGCACGCAATTCAAATCCCCGCACACACACAACATTAACACACAAAAAAACTTCAACTCAAAGACCTGTTTAAAAATTCTCGATTTCAAGAAGGCTTTTGAAGAGTATGGCCGAAGGCCTGTGGCAGGTCCTCGAATGTTTGGCATTGAAGAACAGTGCAAACCATTCAAGCACTATAAAACACTGCAAGCATGCAGTCCTTCTGAAAAATCGGTCGGAGATACTTAAAAACCAGTTGGGGTCCAAAACAAGGATCCTTTTATCTCCATCCTGTTAATCTGTTTTTTGGAAACTCATGAGAGAGCCCCCTCCATGATTTTCCACCCTACCATCTCCATTGGCGGCAGACCCTCAACAATTTACGGTTTCCGATGACATTGCCCCTTTTTGGGCGAAGTAATACGAGCTGCAAGACCCTTCCCAACCAATTTGAAAACAGAGCGGGAGCTAGGATGGAGTGGCTCGGAAAAAAGAAAAAGTACTTTGAACACCGAGCAATGCCCCGCTAAAATTTAAAAGAACCGGGCCAAAACGAGGAGGTAGACGCTTTTTAAATACTGGGCGCTACATCAAAAAAGGAGGCGTGACGACAGAAATCAAAGTCAAAAATTTGCCATGGCAACATCTTCCATGACAAAACTCACCACCATATGGAAAAGAAAAGAGATCATTTTTCCCCAATCAAACTTAAATCTCAAAGCCCTAATTCAGTCGCCCCTGCTGTCGGAAGTGAAACCGGGAAATTTGACTGCTGAAACAGCAAAGCGAATCCAGTCATTCGAAACAAAATGCCATAGAAAACTACTGGGCATATCCTGGAGAAGAACGAAAGACCAACGAATTGTCAAGAGCAAATAAACACGGCTGGCAGGTCCACAGGAACCCCTTCTCAACCATCGTCAAGAAGAAAAAAGCTGACATGGTTCGGCCCGTCACGCCAAAAACACTCTGCCCAAAACAGTACTGCAGGGAACACTCGAAATGGTGGCAGAAAGGGGAAGACAGAAACAAGTCATGGATGGAAAACATCAGGAGAATGGTCCAGGATGAATGACTCGGCACTATTGCGCAGAGCGAGGAACGACGATGGATGGAGGAGGTTACCACGGCATCTCTTTTCATGTCTCCCCCGACCGCCAAGGTCAACGGGGTCTGATGGATGATGGATCTGCCTTCGACTAGTAACTGGGAACCTAAGGGACAGCTCTGGTTTGTGTTCAGGTTAGCACTGGGAAACCTTATTGACAGCTGTGCTCTATCTTAAGGTTAGCAGCTGGAATCCTTAGGGACAGCTCTGGTCTGTCTTCAATTTTCACTGAGAAACCTTAAGGACAGTTGTAGTCTGTCTTCAGGTTAGCACTGAGCAACCGTAGGGACAGCTGTGGTCTGTCTTCAGGTTAGCACTGGGAAACCTTAGGGACAGCTGCGGTCTGTCTTTAGGTTAGCACTGGGAAACCTTAGGGGTAGCTGTGGTCTGTCTTCAGACTAGCACTGGGAACTCTTAGGGACAGCTGTGGTTTGTCTTCAGGTAAGCACTGAGAAACCTTAGGGACATCTGTGGTCTGTCTACATGCTAGCGCTGAGAAACCTAAGGGAGAGCTGTGATCTGTCGTCAGGTTTACATTGAGAAACCTTAGGGACAGTTGTGGTCTGTCTTCAGGTTAGCACTTGGAAACCTTATAGACAGCTGTGGTCTGTCTTCAGGTTAGGACTGAGAAACCTTAGGGACAGCTGTTATCTGTCTTCAGGTTTGCACTGAGAAACCTTAGGGCAGCTGTTGTCTTTCTTCAGGTTAGAACTGAGAAACCTTAGGGACAGCTGTGGTCTGTATTCAGGTCAGCACTGGGAACCCTAAGGGACAGCTGTGGTCTGTATTCAGGTTAGCACTTGGAAACTTCAGGGACAGCTGTGGTCTGTCTTCAGGTTAGCACAGGAAAACTTATGGGCAGCTGTGGTCTGCAGATTTGCACTGGGAAACCTTAGGGACCAGCGGGGTCTGTCTTCTGGTTAGCGTTCCCCTTGAGAAACCTTTGGTAGACAGCTGTGGTCTGTGTTCAGGTTAGCACTGGAAAACCTTGGGGACACTGTGGGCTTGTTCAGGTTGGGCACTTGAAAACTTTAGTGCAGCTTGGCCCGGGACTTCAGGTTGCACTGAAAACCTTAGGGACAGCTGGGGTTCGTCTTCGGGTTAGCACGGGGAAACTTTAGGGACAGCTGTGGTCTGTCTTCAGACTAGCACTGGTAAATCATAGGGCCAGCTGTGGTCTGTCTTCAGACGAGCACTGGAAAACCTAAGGGACAGCTGTAGTCTCTCTTCAGGTTAGCGCTAAGAAACCTTAGGGACAGCTGTTGTCTGTGTACAGACTAGCACTGAGAAACCTTAGGGACAGCTGTGTTCTGTCTTCAGGTTAGCACTGGGAAAACTTAGGGACATCTGTAATCTTTCTTCAGACTAGCACTGGGAAATCTTAGGGACAGCTGTGATCTGTCTTCAGGTTCGCACTGGAAACCTTAGGGACAGCTGTAGTCTGTCTTCAGACTAGCACTGGGAAACTTTAGGGACAGCTGTTATCTGTCTTCACGTTCGCATCGGAAAACCTTAACGAGAGCTGTGATCTGTCTTAACTAGCACTGAGAAACCTTCGGGACAACTGTGGTTTGTTTTCAGGTTAGCCTTGAGAAACCTTAAGTAAAGCTGTGATCTGTCTTCCGGTTAGCACTGGGAAACCTTAGGGACAGCTGTGTTCTTTCTTCAGGTTAGCACTGAGAAACCTTAGCGATAGCTGTGGTCCGTCTTCAGGTTAGCGCTGGGAAACCTTAGGGACAGTTGTGGTCTGTCTTCAGGTTAGCACTGAGAATTCTTACGGACGGCTGTGGTCTGTCTTCAGGTTAGCACTGGGAAACCTTAGGAACAGCTGTGTTCTGTCTTTAGGTTAACGCTGAGAAACCTTAGGGACCGCTGTGGTCTGTCTTCAGACTACCACTGAGATACCTTAGGGACCTTAGGGACAGATGTGGTCTGTCTTCAGACTAGCACTGAGGTTTGTTAGGGACATCTGTGGTCTGTCTATTGACTAGCACTGGAAAACCAAAGGGTCAGCTGTGGTCTGTGTCTTTAGACTAGCACTGGAAAACCAAAGGATCAGCTGTGGTCCGTCTTCAGGTTAGCACTGGGAAAACTTAGGGACAGCTGTGGTTTGTATTTAGATTAGGACTAAGAAACCTTAGGTAAAGCTGTGGTCTGTATTCAGGTTAGCACTGGGAAACCTTAGGGACAGCTGTTGTCTGTCTTTAGACTAGCACTGAGAACTTAGGGACAGCTGTGGTCTGTCTTCAGACTAGCACTGGGAAACCTTAGGGACAGCTGTGGTCTGTTCTCAGACTAGCACTGGGAAACCTACGGGATAGCTGTGGTCTGCCTTCAGGTTAGCACTAAGAAACCTTTTGGACAGCTGTGATCTTTCTTTAGACTAGCACTGGGAAACCTTGGGGACAGCTGTGATCTGTCTTCAGGTTCGCACTGGAACCCTTAGGGACAGCTGTGATCTGTCTTCAGACTAGCACTTAGAACCCTTAGGGACAACTGTGGTCTGTCTTGAGGTTAACACTTGGAAACCTTATAGACAGGTGTGGTCTGTATTAAGGTTTGCACTGAAAATCCTTAGGGCCAGCTGTGGTCTGTCTTCAGACGAGCACTGGGAAACCTAAGGGACAGCTGTGGTTTCTCTTCAGGTTAGCACTAAGAAACTTTAAAGACAGCTGTGGTCTGTCTTCAGACTAGCACTGAGAAACCTAAGGGACAGCTGTGTTCTGTCTTCAGGTTAGCACTGGGAAACATTGCTTCTCATTCCCTCCGTTTAGTTTCCCAGCCAAAGTTCATGACTGGCAGCTGGCAGGGCGTGGATATAAATAAACAGGGCAAAAGGAAAGGCAGCAGTAGCAGCTTGCAGCTGTAGCCGTGTTCAGCCGTAAATTACCCTTGTGTCTTTCACACATCCTCTTGCACAGTGAATTGTTTAAAAACGACAAGCAAAGCACTCTTTAAAATGAGCTTTAAACGAGCTTTCTTTCGACGCCAAACTCCATGGACTTTCTTTCATACTGGTTGATGTGACAGCAGTTCAAACAGACATGAAGATAAACAGGAGAGGTGCAGGAAGAAACACAATCACAAAAAACAGACATTTCTAACTCTCTCTCTAAAAAAGCACATACTTATATTATATAAACAATGAACATAGAGAAAACATTGAATATGTCTGCATGCAGACTAACCTTTTGGGGGGGCTGCGGAGTTTAACCTGTTGGCAGAACCAGGCCATAAATAAACACACCGTAGCGGCTACCAGCTACCGCGCGCGGCCAGCGCCGTGAGAGGCAGGGTGATGGAGAGTGTGGGGAGAGAGTCTGCCGCAGTCATTAGTGTCAGCTATCTGACTTCTCTATAAACACTCCTGCTGGTCAGGTGTTAGCCTACAGCAGTACACAGTCTACTGTTTCATCAGCTTTTAGCGGTATCCTTGTTACAGCTGAAGGTTTGTTCATGAACCAATTCCAGTACAGCTCATAATTATAACCCCGAGAACACAGTAGAAAACAAATGTCTTGTCAGTATCCTATACTATCATCAAGCCAAGATACCTCACAAATGGCTCAGGTTTTTATTTCACTGATGTTTCTGATACTATTCAAAAAGCATTTTCTGATCCTGTTAAGAAATTGTTTTGATCAAATGTTTATCTACTTATCAGTCCTGTGTTGTGTAAAAAAAATGCACACAGGCCTACACTTTGACATCAAAGCAACACCCCCCAAAAAAGCGCAAAGAAAACACACACACACAAAACGGATGACAAAATTTACAAAACTGCATATACACGGGAACTAGATTTTTTTAAAAGCACATGAGTGGTTATTCCATTATCCTTGAAATAAAAGAATAAGCAAAATAAATAAACACATACACATGAGCGCACGTGTGCACACACACACACATACACACACACAAGCAGACAAACATACACACACACAAAATGGCATAAATACATGTACGCATACCCTATACTCACACATACGCGCCCACGCACACTCATACACGCGCGCGTGTGCACACCACACACATGTAACTACAAGAAGATGCGCACGGCACACATGTGCTTGAGATGACTAACAACTTGAAACTGACACACAGCCAGGAAGCACCTGGCACATGTAGGTGCTGTGGCCGATCACACAAACACACACACACACACACACACACACACACGTTCACACATGCATACACGGGCGCATACGAATACACGCACGCACACACGTGTGCGCGAACACACACCACGCGCAAACGCACATGCGTGCGCCCACGCACGCACGCAAATTCACATCCCCGCACACACACACACACACACACACACACACACACAATAACACACACACACACACGCACACGATTGCATGCAGGGATGAACACACAAACGCACTCACACAAAGTAGATCTCTCCCCCCCCCCCTTCTCTCTCTCTCTCTCTCTCTCTCTCTCATCTCTCTCCTCTCTCTCTCTCTCTCTCTCTCTCTCTCCTCTCTCCCCTCACTCTCTCTCCCCTCTCTCTCTCTCTCTCTCTCTCTCTCTCTCTCTCTCTCTCTCTCTCCTCTCTCTCTCTTTATTCAGTCTCCTATTTAGGGTTGTCTGAAGACTTACTTACTTACATACTTACTTACTTACTTACTTACTTACAAACACACACACACACACACACACTCACACACACACACACACACACACACACACACACACAACACACACACACACCACACACACACACACACAACACACACACACACACACACACACAGAACACTGAACACTGAAAAGTTTTATTGTACTTCGGCCTTAGGCCACTATACAAAACATGTTTCGGGCAGGGGGTAGGTATAGATCACAGCAGCAAGCATTATATCCATTTGGCATTCCCACTTCTGCAAGCATACAGAATCACACTTCTAGTCTTCTAGTCATCATCATCCCCATCATCTTCTTCAGCATCTACATCACCATCGCTATCAGCATCTTCATGTTTCTATAGCAGCATCTGCAGCAAGAATATCAGCATAATCATCATTACTTTCATCATCTATGTCATCATCACAAACATCTTTCTTCTCGTTATCTACACTATCATCGTCTTCTTTGGCCTGTATAATTATCATCATCACGCTCATCATCTTTAGTATCTAATTATTGTCGGATCGTTATCTTCATCATCACACACCGCTTCCATTGACATTTTTCAACATATACATCATTGCTACTATATTCATCTTAAACATCTGTCATCATAATCACCATCACCACCATCACCCTCAAAATCTGGACCATCGTTACCATCGTCACCTTCATATCCACATCATTGCCACCATCATCACCATCATCACTTTCAACATCTACATTAACACCAGCTTCAGCATTTCCATCATCATCGCCACCATCTTTCTGAGCGTCTACATCATGATCATCAATATCACTGTTATCATTATTCAAATATCTGTATGATCGTCACACCACCTTGTAGCATCTCCCTCATCCTTCCTATTATCAGGTTCAGTAACTACATCATCATTCCCTTAATAATTTTGAATTCTACATCGCCATTGCCGTCACCATGTACAATATTTACATCATCTTCGTCACAATAATTTTTCACCATACGCATCACCTCCATCGTCTTTTTCACACGATACATCCTCATCAATTAACATCATTTTCAATATCTACATTTCCACCACCATTACCTTCAACATCCACGTCACACAGCCACCATCATCTTACAGTCCACATCACTTTCTTCATCAGCTTCACCCTCTATATTATCATCATCATCATCATCTTGAACATCCAATCACCACCATCATCATACTCAACATCTACATCACCCACCATCATACTCAACATCCACATCACCGCCACCATCATACTCAATAATAAAATCACCACCCCATCATACTCAACATCCACAGCACCGCTACCATCATACTCAATATATACATTTACCACCATCATACTCAAAATCTACATCACCACCACCATCACCTCAATATCTACATCACCACAATTATCATCCTCAACATCTACATGACCATCGTCCTCAACATCCACATCACCACTACCAACGTCCTCATCATCTACATCACCACCACCATCGTCTTCAACATCTATATCACAAGCACCATCAACACTGCAACACTATGCCCACCATCAAAATCAAGTTACTACTATCAGAATGACTATTTCGACGTACAACCAAATTTATATGAAGATGTTTTCATGATAAAGCTTGACTTATTCATACTGGGGGGGAAAAAAAAACTTCTGCTATCATCGTACATGGTCACAAGACTGTAAACTAGAGACAAGGATTATTTGGTGCTCTATTCATAAACCAAAAGTTATTACATTGACATCATATTCTCTGTAATCGTCAAGTTTACACAACTCATTTGTAAACATTCAGCAAGTTTAATCAAATAACAAGCTCAGATAAGAATTTCTTTCGTCTGTTGGCTGAATGGAAGACATACCGGGAAACACTATGCATCTGGTGAGGGTTTGCTACCTGCAACAACACATGTGGAGGAATTTCAGCTGAATCACCAAGGAACTTAGCTCTGAGATCAGAATACATGGGACAGTTAAACAAAAAGTGCATTTCGTCTTCAGTTATTGACTTACAAAAGGGACTAACTGGTAAATGATCAGACTCTGTCATATTTTCTACATTTAAAGAGAGTACCTTAATAGATGTTAAGAGCTCAAAGGAAGTAATGAAATAGTCTACTGTACTTGAACCAGACGGGGATATAAATGTACAGCTATCATCAAAGCACGTTTCACAAAGACCATTCAATATAACACAGTCAAAGATATTGCACAATTCAAGAAGTTGGTTCCCAAATATATTTGTATGCACATCCTGTGATTTTTTTGGCATTTCTGAGTCAACAAATCCCTGAAAGTTTTCGAAATCATTGTTATCATTCAAAATACTATAGTTGTAAGTTGCTGTTCGTGCATTTAAAATCATCCCATTAATAGAAGATAGAAATCATCATACTCACTCTGGAGGTCCAGTATGCAGTGTTCCAAATTTCCATGCCAAAAATGCCCTGCTTTGTTTTCCAAAAAGGTGAATCATATGGAGGAACATATGAGCACACAACAAAAAACATCCCTTTCTTGTATTTAACAAATCTTTGTACATCTTTATAACAAAAGTA
>CM054134.1:64376044-64426447 GCA_028751875.1 Rapana venosa
GGGGCCCTGGGGTGTTTCAGACAGCACGAAAAACCCTTGGGGACAGCTGGGGTCTGTCTTCGGGTTAGACTGGGAAACTTTAGGGACGCGTGGTCTGTCTTAGACAGCAGGGAAAAATCATAGGGCCAGCTGGGGTCTGTTTCAGACGAGCAGGGAAAACCTAAGGGACACTTATCTGTTTTCGGTTAGCGCAAAAAAAAACCTAGGGAAGTTTGTCTGCGTACAGACTAGCATGAAAAAAACTTGGACAGCTGTGTTCGCTTCGGTTTAGCATCGGAAACTTAGGGACAGCTGGGCTGTCTTTAGGTTAACGCTGAGAAACCTTAGGGACAGCTGTGGTCTGTCTTCAGACGAGCACTTGGAAACCTAAGGGACAGCTGTGGTTTCTCTTCAGGTTAGCACTAAGAAACTTTAAAGACAGCTGTGGTCTGTCTTCAGACTAGCACTGAGAAACCTAAGGGACAGCTGTGTTCTGTCTTCAGGTTAGCGCTAAGAAACCTTAGGGACAGCTGTTGTCTGTGTACAGACTAGCACTGAGAAACCTTAGGGACAGCTGTGTTCTGTCTTCAGGTTAGCACTGGGAAAACTTAGGGACATCTGTGATCTTTCTTCAGACTAGCACTGGGAAACTTTAGGGACAGCTGTTATCTGTCTTCACGTTCGCATCGGAAAACCTTAACGAGAGCTGTGATCTGTCTTCAGACTAGCACTGAGAAACCTTCGGGACAATTGTGGTTTGTCTTCAGGTTAGCCTTGAGAAACCTTAAGTAAAGCTGTGATCTGTCTTCCGGTTAGCACTGGGAAACCTTAGGGACAGCTGTGTTCTTTCTTCAGGTTAGCACTGAGAATACTTAGCGATAGCTGTGGTCCGTCTTCAGGTTAGCGCTGGGAAACCTTAGGGACAGTTGTGGTCTGTCTTCAGGTTAGCACTGAGAATTCTTACGGACAGCTGTGGTCTGTCTTCAGGTTAGCACTGGGAAACCTTAGGGACAGCTGTGTTCTGTCTTTAGGTTAACGCTGAGAAACCTTAGGGACAGCTGTGGTCTGTCTTCAGACTACCACTGAGATACCTTAGGGACCTTAGGGACAGATGTGGTCTGTCTTCAGACTAGCACTGAGGTTTGTTAGGGACATCTGTGGTCTGTCTTTTGACTAGCACTGGAAAACCAAAGGGTCAGCTGTGGTCTGTCTTTAGACTAGCACTGGAAAACCAAAGGATCGCTTTTCCGTCTTCGGTTGCACTGGGAAAAAACTTAGGGACAGCGTGGTTTGTATTTAGATTGGACAAAAAAAAACCTTGGGTAAAGCTGTGGTCTGTTTTCGGGTTGCACGGGGAAAAGCCTTGGGGACAGCTGTTTCTGTTTTTTGATAGCATGAGAACCTTTAGGGACACTGTGGTCTGTCTTCAAATCATGGGAAACCTTTAGGGACAGTGTGGTCTTTTCCCAGACTAGCAGGGGAAACCTGGGGATTGCGTGTCCGCCTTCAGGTTAGCACTAAAAAACCCTTTTGGACACTTGATCTTTTTTTTTAACTAGCACGGGAAAAACCCTTGGGGAAGCTGTGATCTGTCTTGGTTCGCACTGAACCCTTAGGGACAGCTGTGATCTGTCTTCAGTAGCATTAAACCTGGGGAAACTGTGGTCTGTTTGGGGTTAACACTTGGAAACCTTATAGCAGGTGTGGTCTGTTTTAAAGGTTTGCACTGAAAATCCTTGGGGCCGCTGGGGGTCTGTCTTGACGAGCACTGGGAACCTAAGGGACAGCTGGGGTTTTTCTCTTCAGGTTACACTAAAAATTTAAAGACACTGTGGTTGTCTTCGACTAGCATGAAAAAACCAAAGGGACAGCTGTGTTCTGTCTTAAGGTTAGCACTGAGAAACACTGCTTCTCATTCCCTCCGTTTAGTTTCCCAGCCAAAGTTCATGACTGGCAGCTGGCAGGGCGTGGAAAAAAATAAACAGGGCAAAATGAAAGGCAGCAGTAGCAGCTTGCAGCTGTAGCCGTGTTCAGCCGTAAATTACCCTTGTGTCTTTCACACATCCTCTTGCACAGTGAATTGTTTAAAAACGATAAGCAAAGCACTCTTTAAAATGAGCTTTAAACGAGCTTTCTTTCGACGCCAAACTCCATGGATTTTTCTTTCATACTGGTTGATGTGACAGCAGTTCAAACAGACATGAAGATAAACAGGAGAGGTGCAGGAAGAAACACAATCACAAAAAACAGACATTTCTAACTCTCTCTCTAAAAAAGCACATACTTATATTATATAAACAATGAACATAGAGAAAACATTGAATATGTCTGCATGCAGACTAACCTTTTTAGGGGGCTGCGGAATTAACCTGTTGGCAGAACGAGGCCATAAATAAACACACCGTAGCGGCTACCAGCTACCGCGCGCGGCCAGCGCCGTGAGAGGCAGGGTGATGGAGAGTGTGGGGAGAGAGTCTGCCGCAGTCATTAGTGTCAGCTATCTGACTTCTCTATAAACACTCCTGCTGGTCAGGTGTTAGCCTACAGCAGTACACAGTCTACTGTTTCATCAGCTTTTAGCGGTATCCTTGTTACAGCTGAAGGTTTGTTCATGAACCAATTCCAGTACAGCTCATAATTATAACCCGAGAACACAGTAGAAAACAAATGTCTTGTCGTATCCTATACTATCATCAAGCCAAGATACCTCACAAATGGCTCAGGTTTTTATTTCACTGATGTTTCTGATACTATTCAAAAAGCATTTTCTGATCCTGTTAAGAAATTGTTTTGATCAAATGTTTATCTACTTATCAGTCCTGTGTTGTGTAAAAAAAATGCACACAGGCTACACTTTGACATCAAAGCAACACCCCCAAAAAAGCGCAAAGAAAAACACACACACAAAAACGGATGACAAAATTTACAAAACTGCATATACACGGGAACTAGATTTTTTTAAAAGCACATGAGTGGTTATTCCATTATCCTTGAAATAAAAGAATAAGCAAAATAAATAAACCCATACACATCAGCGCACGTGTGCACACACACATACACACACACAAGCAGACAAACATACACACACACAAAATGGCATAAATACATGTACGCATACCCTATACTCACACATACGCGCCCACGCACACTCATACACGCGCGCGTGTGCACACCACACACATGTAACTACAAGAAGATGCGCACGGCACACATGTGCTTGAGATGACTAACAACTTGAAACTGACACACAGCCAGGAAGCACCTGGCACATGTAGGTGCTGTGGCCGATCACACAAACACACACACACACACAAAACACACACACACGTTCACACATGCATACACGGGCGCATACGAATACACGCACGCACACACGTGTGCGCGAACACACACCACGCGCAAACGCACATGCGTGCGCCCACGCACGCACGCAAATTCACATCCCGCACACACACACACACACAACAATAACACACACCCCACGCACACGATTGCATGCAGGGACGAACACACAAACGCACTCACACAAAGTAGATCTCTCCCCCCTTCCTCTCTCTCTCTCCTCTCTCTCTCTCTCTCTCTCTCTCTCTTTTTCCTCTCTCTCTCCTCTCTCTCTCTCTCTCTTCTCTCTTTCTCTCTCTCTCTCTCTCTCTCTCTCTCTCTCTCTCCTCTCTCTCCCCCCTCACTCTCTCTCTCTCTCTTTTCCCCTCTCTCTCTCTCTTATTCAGTCTCCCTATTTAGGGTTTTGTCTGAAGACTTACTTTACTTACATACTTACCCTTACTTACTTACTTACAAACACACACACACACACAACACACACACACACACACACACACACCACACACACACCACACACACACACACACACACACACACACACACACACACACACAGAGAAAACAAACAAACACTCAGCCCTTCGTTTCTTGGGAAACACCGTGTTTGTAAAAAAAATTGTTTAAAATTAGTTAACTTAATTAGCTGTACAACCGTCACCCCAAACAAGTAAAGCAGGTATTAAAGTTTTGTTCACTGAAGTATGAGTACTGTAAAAATCAAGTAGGACATCCAGCAGCGAATGATAAATAAGCCTTTCAAATAGAAATTCGCCTTGTCGCTAATAGACAGCAAAGAAGGAATGTGTGCTGGCACCGGAGCGCTGGATTTGGGGCCCCCTGATCGCGCGGTCCCTAGATAGCAGCCAGTGGATTTGGGTTTTACGGAGTGGGTTTTTCCCTTTTTGAGCACCCGTGGAAACCTTGGGGGACAGCTGTGTTTCTGTTTTTGGGACTTTTTCACTGGGAAACGTTGGGGGCCCAGCTGTGATCTGTCCTAAGGTTCCACGGGGAACCTTAGGGACAGCTGTGTCTGTCTTCGACTCTAAAGGGGAAAACTTAGAGACGGGCGGGTGTTTCTGTCCTCAGGTTCGCGGGGGAAAAACCTTAGGTTCGCTGGGGTTTCTGTCTTCAGACTAGAACTGGAAAACTTAAGGGACAGTGTGTTCTGTCTTCCTTTTTTGGGAAAAAACCTTGGGAAAGTGGGGATCGTCTTGAGACAGCATTGGGAAAAACTATAGGGAAAATTGTGGTCGGGCTTGAGGTTAGACTGAGAATTCTTGGGGAAAGATGTGATTGTCTTCATTTTTAGCACGGGAAAAACTTTGGGGACAGCTGTGTTCTTTTTTTTGGGTTTTGCCCCGGGAAAAACCTTTAAAGGGACAGCTGAGGCTGTCTTGGGGTTAGCACTGAGAAATTTACCCACAGCTGGGGCTCTGTCTTCGGGTTAGAAACTGATAGTTCTTGGGGACAGCTGTGGTCTGTTTTTGGGGGTTAGCAGGGAAAAACCTTAGGACAGTGGGGTTTGGGTTTTTGGGTTTAACGTGAGAAAACCTTGGGGAAGCTGTGGCTGTCTTGGGGACCCCCATGAGTCCCTTGGGGAGAGTTGGGTTTCTGTTTTTTAGACTAGCATGAGGTATATTAGGGACCAGCTGTGGTCTGTCTTTAGATTTGCACGGGAAAACCTTAGAGAGTTTGGTTCGTCTTTAGATTTGCACTCGAAAACCTTAGGACACCCTGGGGTTTGTCTTCAGGTTAAAACTGGGAAACCTTAGAGACGCTTTTGGTCTGTTTTCCGGTTACCCTTTGGGAAACCTTAGGGGAAAAGCGGGTTGGTTTTGTCTTGGGTTTAGCAGGGGAAAACCCTTGGGAGGGGCTTGGTTGACTTTGGGTTTTAACGTTTGAGGAAACCTTAGGGACAGTGTGGTCTTTCTTCAGGGGTACCACTGAGATCCCTTAGGGCAGCTGTGGGTCTGCCCTTCAGACTAGCATGGGGCCTTAGGGACAGCTGGGGGTCGTCTTCAGACGACCCACTGGGAAACCTAAGGGTCACTGGAGTCTGTCTTTGGTAGCACTATGAGGGGGTTTTGGGACACTTTTTTTGGTTTGATTAAAAAACCTTGGGGACAGCGGGGTTTCTTTTTTTTGGTTAGCCTGAGAAACCTTGCGACAGCTGTGGTCTGTTTTCGGGTGGGCCCGGGGGGGAACACTTGGGACACCCTGTGGTCTGTGTTCAGGTTAGCATCGGAAAGTCAGTGACAGCTGTGGTCTTTCTTAAGGTTAGCCCGGGGGGAAAACCTTTGGAAAGTTTGTGGATTTGTTTCAGGTTAGAAAGGGGAAACTTAGGGAAAAGCTGTGGTCTGTCTTCGGGATAGCACTGAGGTACCCTTTGGGGCCAGGTGGTATCCCTTTTAAGGGTTTTAGCACTGGGTTTTTTTTGGGAAACCCTTGTGGTCGGGGTCTTCGAAAACCCCCGGGGGGAAACCATGGGGCCAGCTGTGGTCGGGTTTTCCCGACTAGCATGGGGAAACCCAAAAGGACAGCTGTGATCTGTCTTCAGCTAGCAGGGGAAACCCTTGGGGGAAAAACGGGTGGTCTGTCTTCGGGTTAGCAGGGGGAAAACCCTTTATTGACAGCTGTGGTCTGTGTTCGGGTTTAAAAGGGGAAACCTTAGGGAAAGGGCTGGGGGGCTATTTTTCGGGGTTAGCACGGGAAACTTTATTTGTCAGCTGGGGTTTCTAAATTGGGTTTTGCATGAAAACCCTTAGGGCCCAAGCTGTGGGTGTTTTTTCTTCGACTAGCATTAAAGAAACCTTAGGGACAGCTGTGGTCTGTCTTAAGGTTAGAACTGGGAAATTTTTAAGGGGGACAGCTGTGGTCTGTTTTCAGCTAGCACGGGTTTAAAACCCCAAAAAGGGCCCAGCTGTGGTCGTCTTCGGCAGCACGGGAAAAAACCTAAGGGACGGGGTTTGGGTCTGTCTTCGGTTAGCGCTAAAAAAACCTTGGGGGACAGCTGTTGTTGTTTTACGATAGCATGAAAAAACCTTAGGGCCAGCTTTTGTTCTGTCTTCAGGTTTGGGCCCTGGAAAACCCTTAGGGACGCTTTTGGTCTGTCTTTTTAGGTTAAGGGCTAAAGAACCTTGGGGAAGCTGTTTGGTCTGTTTCGACGAGCACTGGGAAATTAAAGGGACAGTGTGGTTTTTTAAAGGTTGGGCACAAAGAAACTTTAAAGAAAAGTGTGGTCTGTCTTGGGACTAGCACTGAAAAACCCAAAAGGGACGCTGTGTTCTGTTTCAGGTTAGAAATGGGAAAAACCTTAGGGACAGCTGTGGTCTTTCTTTGGGTTTTAACGCTGAGAAACCATAGGGCAGCTGTGGTCGGGCTTCAGGTTGGGCCTGGGAAAACTTAGGGACATCTGTGATCTTTTTTCCCAGATAGCACTGGGAAACTTTGGGACAGCTGTTATCTGTCTTCACGTTCGTTTGGGAAAAATTTTTAAAACCGAGAGCTGTGATCTGTCTTCAGACTCCCATGAAAAACCCCTTCGGGGACAACTTGGTTTGTCTTCGGGTTTTAACCCTTGAGAAACCTTAAGAAAAGCGGGGGACCCTGTTTTGGGTTTTGCCCCGGGGAAAAAACCTTAGGGCAGCTGTGTTCTTTCTTCAGGTTAGAAATGAAAAAACCTTAGCGATAGCGGGTGGTTTTTTCTTCGGGGTTAGCGTGGGAAACCTTGGGGGACAGTTGTGGTCTGTTTTTTCAGGTTAGCACTGAAAATTTCTTCCCGGACAGTTTTGGTTGTCTTCAGGTTGCAGGGGAAAACCCTTAGGGACAGCTGTGTTTGTTTTTGGGGTTAAACCCGTGAAAACCTTGGGGAAAGCTGTGGTTTGTCTTCGGGATTTACCACTGAATACCTTGGGGCCCTTAGGGAAAAGATGTGGGTTTTGTCTTTCGGGATTTAGCACTGAGGTTTCTTTGGGGGGACATCTGTGGTCTGTCTTTTGGGATAGCAGGGAAAAACCCAAAGGGTCGTTTGGGTTTTGTCTTTAGACTAGCATGGAAAACCAAGGGTCAGCTGTGGTCCGTCTTAGGTTTTGGGCACGGGGGAAAACTTGGGGGAAAGTTTTGGGGTTTTTGTTTTTAAAGATTAGGACTAAAAAAACCTTTAAAGGAAAAGCTGTGGTCGTATTTCAGGTTAGCATTTGGGAAAAACCTTTGGGCGTTTGGTTGTCTGCCCTTTTAGACTGGGCATGAAAAACCCTTGGGGGAAGCGTGGTTTTGGTCTTCAGACTAGCCGGGGAAACTTAGGGACAGCTGTGGTCTAGTTTCAGCTAGCCACTGGGAAACCTTTTTGGGGATAGCTGGGGTTCCCTTTTCAGGTTACACAAAGGGAAACCTTTTGGCAGCTGTGTTTCTTTTTTTTGGCTACCGGGGAAAACCCTTTTGGGGGCCCAGCTTGATCTGTCTTCAGGTTCCCCACGGGAACCCCCGGGGGGGACAGCTGTGATCTGTTTCAGTTAGCACCTTAGAAACCTTAGGGAAAAAACTGTGGTCTGTTTGGGGTTTTAACATTTGGAAACCCTTTTTTGGACAGGTGGGGTCTTTTTTAAAGGTTTGCACTGAAAATCCTTAGGGGCCAGCTGTGGCCCTGTCTTAAAGACGAGCACTGGGAAACCAAAGGGGACAGCTGGGTTTCTCTTCGGGTTTTGCCCCCTAAAAAAATTTTTAAAGACAGCTGGGGTCTGTCTTCAGCCCAGCACTGAAAAACCCTTTAAGGGACAGCTGTGTTTGTCTTCAGGTTAGCATGGGAAAACCCATTTGCTTTCTTTCCCCTCCTTTTTAGTTTCACACCCAAAGTTCAGGGACGGGGCAGGCTGGCGGGGCGTGGATATAAATAAACGGGGCCCAAAAGGGAAAGGAAAGCAGTTGAGTTGCAGCTGTGCCTTTTGTTAAAGCCTTTAAATTCCCCTTGTGTCTTTCACACATCCTCTTCCCACAGTAAAATTTTTTTAAAAAACGATAACCCCCAAAGATTCTTTAAAATGAGTTTTTTTCGGGGCTTTCTTTCGACCCCCCAAACCCCTTGGACTTTTTTTTAATTACTGGTTGTTTGGGGACAGCATTTAAAAAAGGGACATAAAGGGATAACGGGGAGAGGTGCAGGAAAAAAAAACCCCAATCACAAAAAAACGGGACATTTCTAATTTCTCTCCTAAAAAAGCACATACTTATATTTTTTAAAAAAATGAACATAGAGAAACTTTAAAAATAGTCTGTTTCCCGACAAACCCTTTTTTGGGGGCCTGGGGAAATTTTAAAACCTGTTGGCAAAACCCGGGCCAAAAATAAACACCCCCTTTGCGGCTCCCAGCTACCGCGCGCGGCCAGCCCCCCGTGGAGGCAGGGGATGGAGAGTGTGGGGAGAGAGTCTGCCGCAGTTTTTGTGTCAGCTGTCTGATTTCTCAAATAAACACCCCTGTGGGTCGGGTTTTTCCCTACAGAAAGTACACAGTCTATTTTTTCTTCAGCTTTTAGCGGTTTTCCTTTTGTTACAGCTGGGGTTTTTGTTATAAAACCAAAAATTCCGTACGGGTTCAAAATTTTAACCCGAAAAAACACAGTAGAAAACAAAGTCTTGTCGGTATCTTCTATCTTCAAGAAAGATTCCCTCAAAAAGGGGCTCAGGTTTTTATTTCACTATGTTCGGGTTACTATTAAAAAAGCATTTTCTGACCCTTTGTTAAGAAATTGTTTTTGATCAAAGGGTTTACTACTTCAGTCCCGTGTTTTTGTAAAAAAAAATTGCACCAGGGTACACTTTGACATTAAAGCAACACCCCCCAAAAAAGCGCAAAGAAAAAACACCCCACACAAAAAGGATGACAAAAAATTTTCAAAACTGCATTTAAAACGGGAACTAGTTTTTTTTAAAAGGGACAAGGGGTGGTTATTCCATTTCCTTGAAAAAAAGAAAAGCAAAATAAATTTAAAAAATAAATCAGGCACGTGTGACACACAATACCAACACAAGGGGCAAACATTTCACAAAACACAAAAAAAGGGATAAATTTCATGTACGTTCCCCTTTTTCTCACACATACGCGCCCCGCACACTCTACACCCCGGCTGTGCAAAACCCCCAAAAAAGGGAAAATACCCAAAAAGATGCGCACGGGGACACATGTGCTTGAATGATAAAACTTTAAACTGACACACAGCCAGGAAACACCCGGCACATTTGGTTTCTGGGGGGCCGGGTCACACAAAAAAACAACCCCACACACTCACCACACACACCGTTTACCAAAGTTAAAACGGGCGCATACGAAAACAGCACGACTCACGTGTGCGCGTACACCACCACGCGGGAAACGCACATGCGTGCCCCCCCCCCGTACGCACGCAAAATTACAAACCCCGCAAACACACACACACAAAAACACCCAAAAACACACACACACACAACACACAATAACACACCACCCCACACCGCCCCACGGGTTGCATGCAGGGACGAAAACACAAAAAGCACTCACACAAAGTAGATCTCTCCCCCCCCCCTTCTCTCTCTCCTCTCTCTTCTCTCTCTCTCTCTCTCTCTCTCTCTTCCTTTTTTTTCCCCTCTCTCTTCTCTCTCTCTCTCTCTTCCCCCCCCACTCTCTCTCTCTCTCTCTCTCTTCCCCCCTCACTTCTCTCTCTTCTCTCTTCTCTCTCTCTCTTCTCTCTCTCTCTTTTCTTTTCTTCCCCTTTATTAGTTCCTTTTAGGGTTGTCTGAAAACTTACTTACATACTTACTTCTTACTTTCTTCAAAAACACACACCACAAACCACACACACACCCCCACACACACACCAAAACACCCCCACACACACACCCCCACACACCCCACACACACAACACACAGAAAAAAACAAACACTCAGCCCTTCGTTTCTTGGGGGGAAAAACCCTGTTTGTAAAAAAAAAAAGTTTAAAAATTTGTTAATTAATTAGCTTTTCAACCGTCACCCCCAAAAAAGTAAAACAGGTTTTTAAAGTTTTGTTTTAATGAAGTAATAGTACTGAAAAAAACAAGTTGGACATCCAAACAAACGAATGATAAATTTAAACCCTTTTAAATTGAAAAATTTGGCCCCTTTTCGCTAATAGGGCGAAAGAAGGGGAAAGTGTGCGGGCACCGCGAGGGCGCTGGGGCTTGGACCCCCCATCGCGCGGGGGCCTAGATTGCAGCCAGATGGTTTTTTAGGGTTTCGGGTCGGGTTTTTCCCGTTTTGAGCCGCCGTTTGGGAAAACCCTTTGGGGCAGTGTGATTGTCTTCGACTCTCCTGGGGGGAAAAGGGTTTGAGACAGCTGTGATCTGTCCTAGGTTTTGCACTGGAAAAACCCAAAAGGGGCAGTGTGGTCTGTCTTAGACTAGCAATGGTTAAAATTTAAAAGGGCCCGCTGTGTCTGTCTTCACGGTTTGTATTGGGAAACCTTAGGGAAAGCTGTGATCTGGGCTTGAGGGCTAGCCCCTTGGAAAAATATGGGAAAACCCGGGGGTCTGTCTTGAGGTTTGGGGACTGAGAATTTTTTTGGGACAGATGTTTATCTGTTTTTCAGGGTTTGAAATTTAGAAATTTAGGGGGCGCTGTGTTCTTTCTTCAGGTTAGCACTGGAAAAAATTTAGGGGGCAAACTTTAGGTCGGGCCCTTTAGGTTAAACACTGAGAAAAATTAGCAACCCGCTGTGCTCTGTCTTTTTGGTTTGCACTGATAATTCTTAGGGCGCCCGGGGTCTTTTCTTCAGGGTTTTTACTGGGAAACCTTAGGGGGCAGTGTGGTCTGTCTTTGGTTAACACTGAGAAAAAATTAGGGACAGCTGTTTGGGCTGTTTTTCAGGAAATACCACTGAGATTCCTTAGGGTGAAGCTTGGTCTGTTTCAAAACTAGCATGAGGTATTTTTAGGGACAGCTGTGGTCGTCTTTAGACTAGCACTGGAAAACCTTAGAGGACAGCTTTTGGCTGTCTTTTGACTAAAAAAATCGAAAAAATTTTGGGTCAGCTGTGATCCCGTTTTTTTAAATTTTTTCCCAAGAAAACTTAGAGGGCCTGTGGGCTGTTTTCAGGTTAACAATGGGGAAAATTAGAGACAGCTGTGGTTGTTTTTCAGGTTTGATGGGAAAAAAATTAGAGAAAGCTGTTGGGCTGTCTAAGGGGGTTAAACACTGGGGGAAACCCCCTTTAAAGGGGGGAGCTGTTTGGTTTTTTTGACTTTTGGGTTAATTGGGTGGGGAAAACCCTTTGGGGGCGCTTTTTTGGTCCCCCCCTTTCCCCCTTTAGACTACCCCTGAGATCCTTAGGGACAGCTTGTGGTTTTTTCTTCGGGTAGCACTGGGTACCTTAGGGACAGCTGTGGTCTGTCTTCAGACGAGCATGGGGAAACCTTAAAGGGGCAGCTTTGGGGTCTGGGCTTTGGTTAAACACTTTGAGAGCGTAAAGGGGCCCGCTGTTATTGTCTTCAGGTTTTTCATTGAAAAACCTTAGGGGGAAACTTTTGGTTTTTTTTAGGTTAAACATGAGAAACCTTAGCGACAGTTTTGGCTGTTTTCAGGTCGGCCTGGGAAAAACTTAGGGACATCTGTGGTCTTGTTCAGGTTAGACTTGGAAAGTTCATTTACAGCTGTGGTCTTTCTTCAGGTTTTGCACAGGAAACCCTTTTGGAAAGCTGTGGTCTGTCTTCAGGTTAGAAATGGGAAAACCCTTTTGGGACAGCTGTGGTTGTCTTCAAGAAAATAGCACCCGAGGTTTCCTTGGGACGCTGTGGTCTGTCTTAAGGTTTTGCACTGGGGGTTTTTTTGGAAAAAGCTGGGTCTGTTTCAGGTAGCACTGGGGAAAACCCTTTGGGCCAGCTGTGGTCTTCTTCCGACTTTTCACTGGGGGAAACCCCAAAGGACAAACTGTGATCTGTCTTCAAACTAGCGCTGGGGGAAAACCTTTTGGGGGAAAATTGGTTGTTTCGGGTTAGCGTGGGAAAACCCTTTTTGAAAGCTGTGGGGCTGTGTTTTAAAGGGTTGCAATGGGGAAAACCCTTTGGGCAGCTGTGGGCTAGTTTAAAGGTTTTCACTTGGAAAATTTAGTGTAAACTGTTGTCCCGACTTCAGGTTTTGCATGAGAAAAACCCTTAGGGCCGCTTGTGGTGTGTCTTCAGAATAGCCCCTGAGAAACCTTAGGGGGCAGCTGTGGTCTGTTTCGGTTAGCCCCTGGGAAACTTAAAGGGGGAAAACTGTGGTCTGTCTTCAGACGAGGCACTGGAAAAAATGGGCCCGCTGGGGGTCTGTCTTCAGACGGCACTGGGAAAACCTTAGGGGGCAGCTGTAGTCTTTTCTTCAGGTTTTTGCGCTAAGAAACCTTAGGGACAGCTGTTGTCTGTGTTGGGCTAGCACTGAGAAACCTTAGGGGACAGCCCGTGTTTGTTTCAGGTTAGCATCGGAAATCTTAGGGACCGCTGTGGTCTGTCTTTTTGGGGTTTTCGATGAGAAACCTTAGGGGGCAGCTTGGTCTGTTTTTTCAGACGAGCATGGGAAACCTAAAAGGGGCGCTGTGGTTTCCTTTAGGTTGAAATAAAAAAATTTAAAAAACAGCTTGGTCTGTCTTTAGACTAGCACTGAGAAACCTAAGGGGCAGCTGTGTTTTTGTCTTTAGGGGTTTGCGCTAAGAAAACCCTTTGGGAAAGGGTGTTGTTGTGTACGACTAGCACGAGAAACCTTAGGGGCCCGTGTTTTTTCTGTCTTCAAAGGGTTTGCATGGGGAAAAAATTAGGGGGCGTGTTACTGTCTTCACGTTCGCCCTCGGAAAACCTTAACGAGAGCTGTGATCTGTCTTGACCCAGCACTGAGAAACCTTCGGGGGAAAAATGTGGTTTGTCTTCAGGTTAGCCTTTTGGGGAAAACCCTTTTTTAAAGCTGTAATCTGTCTTCCCGGGTTTGCCCCCTGGGGAAAAATTAGGGGGCAGCTGTGGGTTTTTTCTTCGGGGTTTTGCACTGAGAAAAATTAGCGATAGCTGTGGTTTTGTTTCGGTTTGGCTGGGAAACCTTAGGGAACCCCCCCCGTTGTGGTTGTCTTCAGGTTAGCACCCGGATTTCTTTCGGACAGCTGTGGTCTGTTTAAAGGTTTTTTACTGGGGAAACCTTAGGGGGCAGCGTGTTTTTGGGCTTTAGGTTAACGTGAGAAACCTTTGGGGGGCAGCTGTGGGCTGTCTTCAGACTACCACTGAGATCCCCTTTGGGGACCTTAGGGGGGCAGATGTGGTTGTCTTCAGACTAGCACTTTTGGGGTTTTTTTGGGCATCTGTTTTGGGTTTTCTATTGACTTGCCCGGAAAAACCAAAGGGGCAGCTTTTTGGGTTTTTCTTTTTTGGGTAGCACTGGGAAAACCCAAGGGTTTTAGCTGTTGGGGCGTCTTCAGGTTAGCACTGGGAAAAACCCTTTGGGGGCAGTGTGGTTTGTTTTTTTAGATTAGGGCTAAGAAAACCCTTTTGGGAAAGCTGTGGTCTGTATTCAAGTTAGCATGGGAAACCCTTTGGGGCGCTGTTGTCTGTCTTTAGACTGCACTTTAGAACCTTTGGGCAGCTGTGGTCTGTCTTCAGAATTGCACTGGGAAAAACCCTTAAAGGGGCAGGGGGGCCCAACTGTGGGGAAAAAGGGTTTTTTTTGCCTGTTTCCTTTTTTTTTTTTCCCGGGGTTTTTTTTTAATAGCCCCCTTAATGTTTTCTTCTTCCTTTATTAATTTTTTAACCTTGTTTTCTTGTTTTTTCCTTCCTTTCTTTTTTGGGGTTTTTTATGGGGGTTCTTTAAATTTTTTTCCCTTCCCTTTTTTTGGCCCCCTTTTTTTCCCCTTTCCCAAACATTTTTTCTTCTTTTCTTTCGTTTCTTTTTTGCTTCCCATTTCCTTTCATTGGTTTCTCAGACTAGCAAATGGGAAAAAAAAGGGTGCTTTTGGGTTTTGCCTTCAGGAGCCCCTGGGAAAACCTTTGGACAGCTGGATCTTTCTTTTAGGTTTGCCTGGGGGAAAAATTGGGGGGCAGCTGTTATCTTTTTTCAGGGTTTTTATTTAAAAAATTAGGGACCCGCTGTGGTCTTTCTTTAGGTACCCCTTTGAAACCTTTGGGAAAATGTGGGTTTTCGGGTCCCTTGGGGAAAAATTAAGGGGCATTGTGGTCTGTTTTGGGTTTTTCCCCCTTTGGGAAAATCCGGGCCCGTTTTGGTCTTTCTTCAGGAGCACAGGAAAACCTTTTGGGGGCCCGTGGTTTTCTTCAGGTTAGGGACTGGGGGAAATTTAAAAAACAGTGTGGTCTTTCTTTTGACTACAAATGAAAAATTTCTTAGGGAAAGTGTGGGTTTTTTTAAAATTTGCACTGGGTTTTTTAGGGAAAACTGTGGTCGTTTTTCAGAGAGCATGGGAAAAATTAAAGGGCAGCTGGGGCTGTTTTTGGTTTGCACTTGGGGAACCTTTGGGGCGCTGTTATCTGTTTTTCAAATTGCATTTAAAAAACCCTTTGGGACAACTGTGGTCTTTTTTTTCGGGTTTTCAGAGAAAACCTTAGGGCAGCTGTGGTCTGTTTTAGGTTGGACTGGGAAAAACCCCTTTGGGACAACTGTGGCGTGTTCAGGTTTTTGCACTTGGAAATTTAGGCACTGTTGGGTTTTCTTCAGGTTTGCCCCAGGAAAACCCTTTTGGGAAAAATGTGGTTGTCTTAAGGTTTTGCATGGGAAACCCTTGGGAAGGGTTTTTGGTCTGTTTCAGGTTTGCACTGGGGGAAAATTTAAGGGGAAACTGTGGGTTTTCTTAAAAAGGGGCCCCTGGGAAATTTTTTGGGCCCGCTGTGGTCTTTTCTTCAGAGACACGGGAAACCTTTGGGCCCGCTGTGGGCTGTCTTCCCGGACTTCCTGGGGGCCCTTTGGGGGCAGCTGTTGTCGTTTCAAATAGCACTGGGAAACCTTAGGGGCAACTGTGGTTTTTGTCTTCGGTTAGCCCCGGGAAACCCTTTTTGGGGCCCGCTGTGGTCGGGGTTTTTGGTTAACGGGAAAACCCTTTGGGGCAGCTGTGGGTTGTTTCAGGAGCACTTGGGAAATTTTTTGGGCAGCTGTTGGGCCCCCCCTTCAGGTTTGCAATAAAAAAACTTTAAGGCCCCTGTGGTTGTCTTTAGAAATAGAATGAGAAAAAACCCAAAGGGGCAGCTGTGGTTTGTCTTCAGGTTAGCCTGGGGAAACCCTTAAAGGGGCAGCTGTTGGGCTGGTTTTTGACAAGGGAAATGGAAAACTTTGGGCCCGCTGTGGTTTTTTCTTCGGAGCACTGGAAAAACCTTTGGGACAGCTGTTTTCTGCTTTAGGGTTCGCATGGGAAAAATTAAGGGAAAGCTGTTTTTGTTTCAGGATAGCACTGAGAAAACCTTTGGGAAAAAACTGTGGGTTTGGGTTTTTAGGTTAGCCTTGGAAACCTTTTGGGGGAAAACTGTGGTCTGTCTTAAAGGGTTTCGCTGGAAACCCTTTGGGACTGTTTTGGGGGTGTCTTCGGGGCACTGGGAAACCTTTGGACGCTGTTTGGGTTTCTTTTGGTTAGCTTAAAAACCTTTTTGGGGCAGCTGTTTTTCTTTTCTTTAGGAAAGCTGAGAAAACCTTTTTGGGGCAGCTGTGGTTTTGTCTTTTAGGTTAGGCCTTTTGGGGGCCCTTTGGGGGCAAATTTTGGGCTGTTTCAGACTAGACTGAGGCCCTTTGGGACAACTGTGGTTTTTTCTTTGGTTTGCACTGGAAAACCAAAAGGGCAGCTGTTTCTGTCGACTTGCCTGGAAAACCAAAGGGAGCTGTGGTTTTGTCTTCAGGTTTTCAATGGGAAAAAAAGGGGAAACTGTTTGGGTTTTTTTTTAGGTTTTGGCAAGAAACCTTGGGAAAAACTGGGGATTGTTTAAGGGGTTTAAAACCTGGGGAAAACCTTTGGGACAGTTTTTGGGCTGGTCTTTGGTTTGAAATGAGAACCCTTTGGGGCAGCTGTGGTCTGTTTCCGTTTGCACTGGGGAAAACCCTTTGGGAACAGCTGTGGTTTTGGTTTTTTAGGTTTCCTGGGAAAACCTTTGGGAAGCTGTGGTCTGCCTTTAGGTTTCCAAATAAAAAACCTTTGGGGCAGGGGGATTTTCTTTAGGGGGGGCTAGCACTTGGCTTGGGGAACTGTGGCTGCTTATTCGCATGGAAAAACCAAAAGGGTCAAACTGTGGTTTTGTCTTTAGGGTAGATTAAAAACCAAAAGGGCCCCTGTGGTTCCCCCCTTAGGTTTCACTTGGGAAAAAATTTTGGGGGCAGGTGTTTGGGTTTTTATTTAAAATTTAGGAAAATGAAACCCCTTTGGGTGCTGTGGGCTGTTTAGGAGCACTGGGGGAAAAATTAAAGGGGCAGCTGTTGGGTTTCTTTAGGAAGCCAAATGAAACCTTTAAAAAACAGCCCGTGGGGCGTCTTCAGACTAGCCTTTGGGGAAAACCAAAGGGACAGCTGTGGGGGTGTCTTTAGGGTTTGCATGGGGAAAACCCACTTTCTTTCTTCCCTTTGGTTTTGCCCAAAAAAATTTTGGGACAGGGGTGGATAATTCTTTTGGGGGGAAAAGGGGAAAGGGGACAGGTTTACTGTCCTTTTAGGTTTTCCCTGGAACCTTTGGGGACGGGGATTTGTTTAAAAATAGATTAAAAAACCTTTAAAAAGGGGAATTGGGCTTTTTTGGGGTTTAACCCTTTGGGGGCCCTTTCATTGGTTGATTAAGGGGATTAAAAACCAGGGGCCCCTGGGTCGGTTTGAGGGCAGGGAAAACTAAAAAACAGCTTTTTCTCTTCAAAAAGCCATTTTTAAAAAATTTAAAACATGTTCTGGAAAAAAAGAAAAGCCCTGAGAAAACCTTTTTTTGGCGGGGTGGCGGTTTTCGGTTGGGAGGGGAAAAAGGCCCCTTTAATTTCCCCCCTTTTGGGGTTTCCCCGCAAAAACGGCGGCCCCCGGGGGTGGGGGAGGGGGTGGATATTTGGGCAAAAGGAAAGGCAGCAGTAGCAGTTGCAGCTGTAGCCGTGTTCAGCCGTAAATTACCCTTGTGTCTTTCACACATCCTCTTGCACAGTGAATTGTTTAAAAATGATAAGCAAAGCACTTTTTAAAATGAGCTTTAAAACGAGCTTTCTTTCGTCTCCAAACTCCATGGACTTTCTTTCATACTGGTTGATTTTGACAGCAGTTCAAACAGACATGAAGATAAACAGGAGAGGTGCAGGAAGAAACACAATCACAAAAAACAGACATTTCTAACTCTCTCTCTAAAAAAGCACATACTTATATTTATATAAAATGAACATAGAGAAAACATTGAATATGTCTGCATGCAGACTAACCTTTTTGGGGGGCTGCGGAATTTAACTGTTGGCAGAACGAGGCCATAAATAAACACACCGTAGCGGCTATCAGCTACCGCGCGCGGGCCAGCGCCGTGAGAGGCAGGGTGATGGAGGAGTGTGGGGAGAGAGTCTGCCGCAGTCATTAGTGTCAGCTATCTGACTTCTCTATAAACACTCCTGCTGGTCAGGTGTTAGCCTACAGCAGTACACAGTCTACTGTTTTCATCAGCTTTTAGCGGTATCCTTGTTACAGCTGAAGGTTTGTTCATGAACCAATTCCAGTACAGCTCATAATTATAACCCCGAGAACACAGTAGAAAACAAATGTCTTGTCGGTATCCTATACTATCATCAAGCCAAGATACCTCACAAATGGCTCAGGTTTTTATTTCACTGATGTTTCTGATACTATTCAAAAAGCATTTTCTGATCCTGTTAAGAAATTGTTTTGATCAAATGTTTATCTACTTATCAGTCCTGTGTTGTGTAAAAAAAAATTGCACACAGGCCTACACTTTGACATCAAAGCAACACCCCCAAAAAAGCGCAAAGAAAACACACACACACAAAACGGATGACAAAATTTACAAAACTGCATATACACGGGAACTAGATTTTTTAAAAAGCACATGAGTGGTTATTCCATTATCCTTGAAATAAAAGAATAAGCAAAATAAATAAACACATACACATGAGCGCACGTGTGCACACCACACAATACACACACACAAGCAGACAAACATACACCCCACACAAATGGCATAAATACATGTACGCATACCCTATACTCACACATTACGCGCCCCCGCACACTCATACACGCGCGCGTGTGCACACCACACACATGTAACTACAAGAAGATGCGCACGGCACACATGTGCTTGAGATGACTAACAACTTGAAACTGACCACACAGCCAGGAAGCACCTGGCACATGTAGGTGCTGTGGCCGATCACACAAACACACACACACACACACAACACACACACGTTCACACATGCATACACGGGCGCATACGAATACACGCACGCACACACGTGTGCGCGAACACACACCACGCGCAAACGCACATGCGTGCGCCCACGCACGCACGCAAATTCACATCCCCGCACACACACACACACACACACACACACACACAATAACACACACACACACACGCACACGATTGCATGCAGGGATGAACACACAAACGCACTCACACAAAGTAGATCTCTCCCCCCCCCCCTTCTCTCTATCTCTCTCTCTCTCTCTCTCTCTCTCTCTCTCTCTCTCTCTCTCTCTCTCTCTCTCCTCTCCTCCCCTCTCTCTCTCCCTCTCTCTCTCCTCTCTCTCTCTCTCTCTCTCTCTCTCTCTCTCTCTCTCTCTCTCTTTTATTCAGTCTCCTATTTAGGGTTGTCTGAAGACTTACTTACTTACATACTTACTTACTTACTTACTTATTACAAACACACACACACACACACACACTCACACACACACACACACACACACACACACACACACACACACACACACACACACACACACACACACACACACACCACACACACACACAGAACACTGAACACTGAAAAGTTTTATTGTACTTCGGCCTTAGGCCACTATACAAAACATGTTTCGGGCAGGGGGTAGGTATAGATCACAGCAGCAAGCATTATATCCATTTGGCATTCCCACTTCTGCAAGCATACAGAATCACACTTCTAGTCTTCTAGTCATCATCATCCCCATCATCTTCTTCAGCATCTACATCACCATCGCTATCAGCATCTTCATGTTTCTATAGCAGCATCTGCAGCAAGAATATCAGCATAATCATCATTACTTTCATCATCTATGTCATCATCACAAACATCTTTCTTCTCGTTATCTACACTATCATCGTCTTCTTTGGCCTGTATAATTATCATCATCACGCTCATCATCTTTAGTATCTACATTATTGTCGTGATCGTTATCTTCATCATCCACACCACCGCTTCCATTGACATTTTCAACATATACATCATTGCTACTATATTCATCTTAAACATCTGTCATCATAATCACCATCACCACCATCATCCTCAAAATCTGGACCATCGTTACCATCGTCACCTTCAATATCCACATCATTGCCACCATCATCACCATCATCACTTTCAACATCTACATTAACACCAGCTTCAGCATTTCCATCATCATCGCCACCATCTTTCTGAGCGTCTACATCATGATCATCAATATCACTGTTATCATTATCAATATCTGTATGATCGTCACACCACCTTGTAGCATCTCCCTCATCCTTCCTATTATCAGGTTCAGTAACTACATCATCATTGCCTTAATAATTTTGAATTCTACATCGCCATTGCCGTCACCATGTACAATATTTACATCATCTTCGTCACAATAATTTTTCACCATACGCATCACCTCCATCGTCTTTTTCACACGATACATCCTCATCAATTAACATCATTTTCAATATCTACATTTCCACCACCATTACCTTCAACATCCACGTCACTACAGCCACCATCATCTTACAGTCCACATCACTTTCTTCATCAGCTTCACCCTCTATATTTATCATCACTCATCATCATCTTGAACATCCACATCACCACCATCATCATACTCAACATCTACATCACCCCACCATCATACTCAACATCCACATCACCGCCACCATCATACTCAATACATACATCACCCACCACCATCATACTCAACATCCACAGCACCGCTACCATCATACTCAATATATACATCACCACCATCATACTCAAAATCTACATCACCACCACCATCATCCTCAATATCTACATCACCACCATTATCATCCTCAACATCTACATGACCATCGTCCTCAACATCCACATCACCACTACCAACGCCCTCATCATCTACATCACCACCACCATCGTCTTCAACATTATATTCACAAGCACCATCAACACTGCAACCACTATGCCCACCATCAAAATCAAGTTACTACTATCAGAATGACTATTTCGACGTACAACAATTGGATATAAAAGTGTTTTCATGATAAAGCTTGACTTATTCATACTGGGGGGGAAAAAAATCTTCTGCTATCATCGACATTGGTCACAAGACTGTAAACTAGAGACAAGGATTATTTGGTGCTCTTTTTCATAAACCAAAAGTTATTACATTGACATCATATTCTCTGTAATCGTCAAGTTTACCAAACTCATTTGTAAACATTCAGCAGTTTAATCAAATAACAAGCTCAGATAAGAATTTCTTTCGTCTGTTGGCGAAGGAAGCATACCGGGAAACACTATGCATCTGGTGAGGGTTTGCTCCCTGCAACAACACATGTGGAGGAATTTCAGCTGAATCCCCAAAGGAACTTAGCTCTGAGTTCAGAATACAGGGACAGTTAAACAAAAAGTGCATTTCGCCCTTCAGTTATTGACTTACAAAAGGGACTAACTGGTAAATGATCAGACTCTGTCAATTTTCTACTTTTTAAAGGAGTCCCTTAATAGATTTTAAGAGCTCAAAGGAAGTATAAAATAGTCTACTGTACTTGAACCAGACGGGGATATAATTTGTACAGCTATCATCAAAGCACGTTTCACAAAGACCATTCAATATAACACAGTCAAAGATATTGCACAATTCAAGAAGTTGGTTCCCAAATATATTTGTATGCACATCCTGTGATTTTCTTGGCATTTCTGAGTCAACAAACCCCTGAAAGTTTTCGAAATCATTTTTAAATCATTCAAAATACTATAGTTGTAAGTTGCTGTTCGTGCATTAAAATCTCCCATTAATAGAAGATAGAAATCTCATACTCACTCTGGAGGTCCAGTATGCAGTGTTCCAAAATTTCCATGGCCAAAAATGCCCTGCTTTGTTTTCCAAAAGGTGAATCATATGGAGGAACATAGGGAGCACACAACAAAAACATCCTTGCTTGTATTTAACAAATCTTTGGTACATTTTTATAACAATAGTATTTTCATATTCAACATCAACTTTTTCAATAAAAGATGAAAATTTGATTTCTTGATCATGACAATTACTCCTCCTGAATACCTTCCTGACGAGAAGCTTTCTAGCTTTGGAAAGGGTAAACAACAATAGTCATGAAAAGCAGGAAAGTCAAAATCGATTCCAAATAAACGTTTTGTTAGACAAATAACATCATATTTCAAAAGGAAACTAACAAAGTACGTGTTATCTAATTTGGTAAAAGCCCATGCACATTGTAATTCAGAAATTTAACATGATTTGTATTTACATTAGGGTCTAAAAGTGCCATGTGCTTGACTGGCTCTTGAGATTTGCTCTTTGTTGCATTAAGGTGATCATTCTTACCTTGCTCCTTATCAAAACTGTGGCCCGGCCGTTTCCCTATTTTCTGCATCTGCAGCACCTGCATTTACCCCTTAGCTTTTGCCTTAAACCGTGGATCCAGACCCCTGTCCATGACTCCCTCATCAGTAGTTTACCTTCTTAAAGGAATCAGTAATGCTGCTTGGCTATTAGACCGAGCTGAAACATTACGTCTCCCTTGCCTGGACCTAGTACTGCCTGTCTGGGAGGCAGCCGTCTGGGTTTACGCTTGTGCTGTGGGCAAAGACTGAATGTTCTGACTAGCTGCTTGCTTGTTTTGTGTGTTGGAACTCTCTGCGACCAGCTTTTCCCTCAGTGCTTGTGTCATGTGCTGTCTAAAGGGTTGGCCAGTATTGAAACCCTTTTTTTTCTTTTTAGTCACACGTTATTTTCCATGTTGTCATCTATGTCATCGTCAGTTGCTTTGTCACAGTCAGTCCCTTTTGTCAGCACTACATATCTACATCTAGATCACCTTGTTGTCTGTCAATCGCCCGTCTCGTCATGTATGTCATTGGGATCCAGGGTCCAAGCATCACCATCTGTTTTGTCAGACCTGTAAAGATTAGTATTTATAACTGCATCACTCATACAGTCTTCACTGTCTTTAGGTCCGTTGTCAGTGGTCTTCTGCTTTGGTGTTTCTCCTGCATGATCAGTATGACAGTCTACTCCACCCACATGACCATTCTCCTCATCTATGTTTGGGTCACCATTTGCACTGGAGTCAGGATCTACTTGAGTGTCCACTTTGTGTACTCTGTTTTTCTTATGCCTCCTGAAATCAGCATCTGGTTTGGTGCCACCGTGTTTTGAATAACCTGGAGCAGTTCTGTTTAAATTACTGCCAGCTCTCTGTGATGGAACCCTCTCGGCTGTCCTGGGCTGTCTTTCATGTCTCACCACTTCACTGTAAGAATGGGCACCTGGTACAACTGGTGTACCTCTGTCCACTCCCTGCTTTTTGCTAAAGTTGCTTTCCACAAGTTCTGTACTGTCTTGCCTTGAATCACTGTAGCAGTTCTCCATGCTTACATCTCTGTCCCACTCCTTGAAGTTTTGCTGCTGAATCTTGTAGCGTGGTCCCAGCGTTCTCTGGGGAAAGGGCTGCTGTATGCCGGGGCCCGGCGACCCTTTACGTCCATAGGTTTTGCCTAGATGTGGAACATGGTATTTCTGCGGGTTCTTTTCCTTCTCCCACTGATGGTCCTTGTCAGAGTACCTGGCACCTGCATCTCTCTCCCATCTGCCATGATTTTTGTCCCATTCAGAAGGCCATTCCTCTTTTCTGGGAGCCAACTTGCGATGGGAATTGTTGTCTGTGCTCATAAGACTGAGGATAAGGTTGTTTTTCTCTGACATGCAGTTTGCCTTGATGGATGTAGGCAATCTTACCTTGCCCCGATGAAAATCTACCGCCTCTCTTGGCGGGTGTGGGGGTCAGACGCCACCTTGATTCCACTTTCACGAAAATTGTCCCTAAAGTTCCTGTCACCTATCCCGCCATTTTGTCTGACCAGCGGCAGAAGTGAAAATATTATAGGGCGTGGTTCATTCCCCCATGTCTGGGCCTGCCAACACGATATGCTCTCGAGATGTCTTCCCTCCGCCAGTGGGGTGAGGTCCATGTTCATTCAGGATGTCAATAACAATTGAGTAGTTGCCCGGTATCCTCCCTGGGCCATTTCATCAACATTCAGGAGTTTAATATTGCATGTCTTCATGCTTTGCTCAGTAGATTCAAGTTTTTTCTCCACTATCTCCCGTCGGTCAAGAATTATCTGTCTGTCTTCTTGCAGTTCCTGTTTTTGACTTCTTGTTATGTATCACAAAATTCTTTCAGTGTGTGCATCTCTTCAAGGAAGTGTGAGAGCCTGACATCTAGAGTGCTGAACTTTTCATCTATACTGTTTTTTTACTGTTTGTATGAAGGAAGAGTCCTTGTTGAATTTGCGTAAAGCGCCCGTCAATCATTTGGGAAAACATTTTCAACAGGTGGCAAAAGTTCTTGTCGAGACATTCTTCCCCTTTTAACTTCTTCCCTTTTTCACGTGCCTGTGTTCAGTGGTTTGTTTACACACATTAGAGTACACATGCCTACGAAAACAGGAAAAAGTTCATGGGGTTTGCAATTGAGCTCTTTCCTCTAAAAGCAAATTTTCACGTGCACATACACAGATTGACACTGTTCCGCTGTCCTGAGCACTGTGACAATTTTATATGCAGAAAAAAATCCTTCTTTGTGTCATATTAATTTTATAAATGTTTATATAAGCACATCCACTGACCTTTTCATTTATTTCAAACCAATTTTAGCTGCACACACCATAAAGGAACACATCTGCAAGGAATCACCACAATTGAAGATCAGTAAATGTCATTTTCTTTACAATTTTACAGAGCACAGCCAAACACAACCTGCCTTCCTGAGTGCATCTATCGGCCCCCACACACAGAGGGAGAGAGAGAGAGAGAGAGAGGAGAGAGAGAGAGAGAGAGAGAGAAGAGAGAGAGAGGGAGAGAGAGAGAGAGAGAGAGAAAACAAACAAAAACTCAGCCCTTCGTTTTTTTGGGAAACACCCTGTTTGTAAAAAAATTGTTTAAAATTAGTTAACTTTAAATTTGCTGTACAACCGTCACCCCAAACAAGTAAAGCAGGTATTAAAGTTTTGTTCACTGAAGTATGAGTACTGTAAAAATCAAGTAGGACATCCAGCAGCGAATGATAAATAAGCCTTTCAAATAGAAATTCGCCTTGTCGCTAATAGACAGCAAAGAAGGAATGTGTGCTGGCACCGCGAGACGCTGGACTTGGACCCCTGATCGCGCGGTGCCTAGATAGCAGCCAGATGGTATTTAGGTTACGGAGTCGGGTTTTTCCCGTTTTGAGCAGCCGTGGAAACCTTAGGGACAGCTGTGATCTGTCTTCAGACTCTCACTGGGAAACGTTAGAGACAGCTGTGATCTGTCCTCAGGTTCGCACTGGAAACCTTAGGGACAGCTGTGGTCTGTCTTCAGACTAGCACTGGTAAACTTAAGGGACAGCTGTGATCTGTCTTCACGTTCGTATTGGAAAACCTTAGGGAAAGCTGTGATCTGTCTTGAGACTAGCACTTGGAAACTATAGGGAAAACTGTGGTCTGTCTTGAGGTTAGCACTGAGAATTCTTAGGGACAGATGTGATCTGTCTTCAGGTTAGCACTGAGAAACTTTAGGGACAGCTGTGTTCTTTCTTCAGGTTAGCACTGGGAACCTTAGGGACAGCTGAGGTCTGTCTTCAGGTTAGCACTGAGAAAACTTAGCAACAGCTGTGCTCTGTCTTCAGGTTAGCACTTGGAGACCTTAGGAACAGCTGTGGTCTGACTTCAGGTTAACGCTGAGAAACCTTAGGGACAGCTGTGGTCTTTCTTCAGACTACCACTGAGATACCTTAGGGACAGCTGTAATCTGTCTTTAGACTAGCACTCGAAAACCTTAGGGACAGCTGTGGTATGTCTTTAGAATAGCACTGGAAAACATTAGGGACAGCTGTGGTCTGTCTTAAGGTTAGCACTGGAAAACCTTAGGGACAGCTGTGGTCTGTCTTCAGACTAGCACTGCGAAACCTTTGCGACAGCTGTGGTCTGTCTTCAGACGAGCACTGGGAAACCTAAAGGACAGCTGGAGCCTGTCTTCAGGTTTACACTATGAAACCTTAGGGACAGCTGTGGTCTGTCTTCAGACTATCACTGGAAAACCTTACGGACAGCTGTTATCTGTCTTCGGGTTTGCACTGAGAAACCATAGGGACAGCTGTGGTCTTTCTTTAAGTTAGCACTGAGAAACCTTCGGGACAGCTGTGGTCTGTCAGGTTTGCACTGGTAAACTTAAGGGACAGCTGTGATCTGTCTTCACGTTCGCATTTAGAAACCTTAGGGAGAGCTGTGATCTGTCTTGAGACTAGCACTTGGAAACTATAGGGACAACTGCGGTCTGTCTTGAGGTTAGCACTGAGAATTGTTAGGGACAGCTGTGATCTGTTTTCAGGTTAGCACTGGGAAACCTTTGGGCCAGCTGTGTTCTTTCTTCAGATTAGCACTGGAAACCTTATCTTAAGGGTAGCACTGGGAAACCCTAGGGACAGCTGTGGTATGTCTTCATGTTAGCACTGGGAGACCTTAGGGAGAGCTGTGGTCTGTCTTCAGGTTAACGATGAGAAACGTTAGGGACAGCTGTGGTCTTTCTTCAGACTACCACTGAGATACCTTAGGGATAGCTGTGGTCTGTCTTCAGACTAGCACTGAGGTACCTTAGGGACAGCAGTGGTCTTTCTTAAGGGTAGCACTGGGAAACCTTATTGACACCTGTGGTCTGTGTTCAGACTAGCACTGAGAAACCTTTGCGACAGCTGTGGTCTGTCTTCAGACTAGCACTGGAAAACCTTAGGGCCAGCTGTGGTCTGTCTTCAGACGAGCACTGGGAAACCTTAGGGACAGCTGGAGTCTGTCTTCGGGTTAGCACTATGAAACCTTAGGGACAGCTGTGGTCTGTCTTCAGGTTAGCACTGACAAACCTTAGAGACAGCTGTGTTCTTTCTTAAGGTTAGCACTGATAAACCTTAGCGACAGCTGTGGTCTGTCTTCAGGTTAGCACTGGGAAACCTTAGGGACAGCTGTGGTCTGTCTTCAGGTTAGCACTGGGAAATCTTAGGGACAGCTGTGTTCTTTCTTCAGGTTAGCACTGATAAACCTTAGCGACAGCTGTGGTCCGTCTTCAGACTACCACTGGGAAACTTTAGGGACAGTTGTGATCTGTCTTCACGTTCGGATTGGGAAACCTTAGGGAGACAAAGAAAAAAAAAACTGTGGTCGGTTTTCAGGTTAGCACTAGGAACCTTAGGGACAGCTGTAGTCTGTCTTAAGGTTAGCACTGGGAAACCTTAGGGACAGCTGTGGTCTGTCTTCAGACTAGCACAGGAAACCTTAGGGGCAGCTGTGGTCTGTCTTCAGACGAGCACTGGAAACCTTAGGGACAGCTGTGGTCTGTCTTCAGGTTAGCACTGAGAAACCTTAGAGACAGCTGTTTTTTGTCTTCAGGTTTGCACTGAAAAACCTTAGGGACAGCTGTGGTCTTTCTTTAGGTTAGCACTGAAAAATTGCGACAGCTGGGGTCGTATTAGGCAGCTTAAAAAATTTAGGGACATCTTGGTCTGTATTCAGGTTAGCACTTGGAAATTTTCTGACATGGGTCTTTTCGGGTTGACAGTGAAACCTTTTTATTTATTATTTATTTTTTATACGGGAAATTTTGGAAAAAAGCACTATGCTTTTTTACATCTCCCCCGGTGTATGGGTTTTTAAAATTGTTTTACTTTTCCCCCGGACACGAGGGCCCCTACTCTTTCGAAAAGGGAACAAGTTTTTAAAAGTGTGCGCAAATGTTTGCATGCGTTCGCTCACGGCCCTCGGTTTTGGTCTCATCCGAAAGTAGCATCCACCTGGAATTTGTGTAGGAACTTCTTTTCTACCCCATCTTTTTTTCCCATCATCACTCATCACCAGTCCCTGCCCCAAAGGAGTGGGGGGGGGGGGGGGGGGGGGAAGAAAAAAGACCAAAAGGATTTTTTTCCCATGCTTCACATCCTGTGTGGCTATAAAGGGTTTTTGCAGGGGTTTTGGGGGCCCCAGTCTTTGATGTTGTAACTTGTTTTCTTTTGGGCGGCCTTTTTTTCTGCCTTTGACTTTTCCCTTGAAAAGGGGGTTTTTTGCAAAGGTGTTTGTTTGTGGTTGACCAAACCCACTAGTTTTTCCTCTTATGGGGGAGAGCAGAGGTTTTTTGGGGGGGCCCCCCCGCTTTTTGTTTCTTTTTCCAAAGTTTTTTTGGTTTTGTGTTTTTTTGATATTTTGAGGAGTTTCTGTGGCATTGTCTCGAATGTTGGGTTTTCCCCTCTCTACTTGTGACAGGTCAGTTAAAGCCAAAAGGGAGGATAGATATACGAAGGTTTAGAGGTGATTTTTGCAAGCTATGTTGTTGCTTTGATGATCCTTCAGTCGGGCAAGAGAGATGTTGCTGTTGAGCGGTTTCACTTCATTGTTTAGGGCCCCATTTGTTGGAGGGCCCTAAGTATTTGCATTGGTCCCCTTTCCCGTATTTTCCTTATCTTTTTTTCCGCGCTGCTTATTCCTTTTGAATGATCTTGTTTTCTCTGTACTGCCCCTGCTTTTGCGCTCGTAAATCTATAGAATCGTGGGGTTTGCAGTTTTGTTTGCTGCCCCCCATGAGGTAAATGTCATCTGAAAATTTTTGGGTTGCAAAGGGGGTTTTACCAATGGAATAAAAAGGGGTTTTTTGCATTTCTTCATTTTTTTTCGAGGAAGATTTAAAGAAAAGGTGGGAAGGAGCCGAGACCCCAAGTGGTCTTGAAAACTGCCCAGTATTGTTCTGAAAACTGCACTTCTTCGTTCCGAAAGGGCCCTTGATGCTTAAAAGAGGCATTGTAAATTTTTTAAAGTCCCTGAGTACTTGCCAAACCCGTCATCCATACCTGTAAAAAAGCCTTTTTGAAGTTTTTAAATTTTGTGATACAAGCTTTTGGTTTGGGAGATGTTTCTCTATCAAAATTTAGTTTAAAAACTTGTTCCTTGTGTCATTTTGGTCTAACCGGCTTGTTTTTTGCCAGATTTTTTTTTCCCGCTTTTTTTTTTCATTGTTGAGGTACCGCAATGATTTTTCTAGAGGGTTTATGAACTAGGGTTCTGTAGTTGGCATTGCTTGAGGTTTCCTTTTTTGGGTGGGGTTTTTACAAGAGACTTGCCATTCTTTGCCTTTTTTTCGTGAATTCAGAAAAAATTTCTTGAATCGCCTTGCGTTTCATCTCCCCCATTTTTTAGAGTTCAGCTGGGATTTACGTTTCGGGATTTCCCCCCTTCTTCGATTTTTAAATACTGTGCTATTTAAACCCCGAGTATTGGGGGTTTTTATTTGGGTTCGGGGGTTTGTCAGAAATATGTTGGTTTCTGGGGGTGGGTGTTATAAACCCCAAAAGTACCCGTCCAGGTTGGGGGATGGCATTTTTTTCCCTTTAAAAGTTTTCCCTTTTTTTGCTTCAATAACAGGGTTTAGGTTGGTGGTTTTAGTTGTGTTTCGGTGTAAAACTTTTTTGCAATTTCCTTGGGCCCATTCCAATTTCGATGCTGTTGCTCGTTTTTACCCACGTTTTTGGGGCTTTCTCATTTTTTTCCATTCCTGTGGTACCCCTGTATTTGTTGTTGGCTTCTTGCTTGTAAAACATTTGTTCCCTTAAGCTCTTTTTTTTTTGGTCGCAGAGGTCAAAAACCCTTTTGTCACCGGGGTTGTTTCTTTTTTCTGTTCTTTTAAATGTTTTTCTGTGCTGTCATTAGTACTTTTTTGATGTTTTGGTAGGTGTCCCATCTTGTCGAGGCTGTGGTGCCACGAACTTTCCCCCAATGTTGGTTGGGAAGATTAAACCATGGGGGGTTTTGGTTTTTCCGATAAATCTTATCGGGGGGGTTTGGGGGCGTTGTTTTGCTTTCATTTTAGTTGATGGTGGTATTACAAGGGGTGGGGTCACTGCCAATTAGTCCTTTGGGAATGTTTTGGTTTTTGCTTGTTTATGCTGGTTTTAAATTTTGGGGGTGAAAGAATGTATCAATTTGATTGTAATAAACCTTTTTGGTGATCCCAGGTTGATTTCTAGTGGATTGTGGGGGTGGAGTTTTTTTTTTCCCAGAGTTATTTTGTGCTTCTTTGCGAATTCCAGCACCCCATCTTTCATTTGTTTCTCATCCAAACGCCCTTGGTTCCTGTCCATTATGGGATAGTCCCCCCTTAGCACCAGTCCCCCTTCCACATAAGATGTCTTTTTTGGGCGTTTTGGAGAGGCGTTTTAAGTTGTTTTTAAAATTCTTATTTGCATAGTTCGAGTTGGAGCTAAATGGATGAGATGAATTTGGGTTTTAAAAACTTGTTTGTGATGGGGTTGGGTTTGGGTTGCACATGACGATACTTGACACAATCTTTTTTCCTGACAATGAAGCCTACTCCAGGGTGATGTGTTTCTCTTCTCCCGTACCATATCTTGGGGGCCCGTTTAGGGGTTTTTTCCCCCAAACCCTCCTTTGACTTCCGCATCCCCCTGGATGCCTTTTATTTTTTTCATTTGTGTGATTCCCTTACCTTCTGTTTGGATAACCCTTAAATTTCCTGTTCCGGGTTATCCTTTGCGGGAAGTTTAAGTTGGTTCGTCCATTTTCATTGTCCTCCCCCCTGGGGGGTTGCAGGGGGTAGCGCGGTCGTTGTGACCCGGGCCTCGCCCGAGGATTTTTTTATTTTTTTTCCCCATATGTCCTTTCGTGGGTTTGGGGAAGCTTGGGGGGCCCCCCATCTCCTCCAAATTACAGTGAGTAGAAGCACCCCCCCTAAAATTTTTTCCTCCAGAAAGCGGTTACCGGGGGTTGGGGTGGGTTTAAAGGGACCAACCAGAATGAGGTTGAGTGCCAAGTGGGCCCAGTGCCCCCTTTCCCCCGGGATGTACTGCATTTAAAAAGGTACCCCCCTCCCCTTAAAAGCACCCAACACCCCATTTCTTTCCTTTTTTTTTTTATTTTCTTGTCTATTTTCTCCCTTTTGGGTAAATTCCCAATTTTTTTTTTCCAAAAAAAAAAATTAAAAGATAACATTCCCTCCCTACCAATGGGATGCGCTGGGGACTTTTTGGTGCAAAACGGGCAGAGCAATGCATTTTCCTCGAAAATATACGAAAACACCGGTTTTCGTCTGAATGGAAGAGAAAAGGAAAAAACAAAAATACTTTTTGTTGCTTTTCAAAGGATTAAAAAAGGGTTGTCAACATTCGGGAATTTTTTTTTTTCAATATGGTTTAACTGGCTTATTTACAGTATACAATAAAAAAAATAACAAAAGTTTTGCTGGTTATCACGACTCACCTTTTTTTTAAAAACCTATCAACCGAAAAGGTAGATTATAGGGATGTCCTCGTTAAAAATTAAAGTGGTTAAAATGGGCAGGGGAAAAAAAAGTAAAGTGCCCGTTTAAAAACCATTTTGGGGGTCGTTGTAGAGGTCTTCCCCGGATTGCTGAACCAGGGCGGCCCATGAATGAAACATGTTGTAAAGTCCTTGCCCAACATTTTCCCCTACACACGTAAAGGCAGACAGTATGGGTACAGCACATTACATACTGCAGTCAACAGGGTTTTAAGCAGGGGCTCATATATCACATATCATCATATCACATCATCATCACCCATCATCATCTTCTTTCAAACCCGTGCTTGGCGGTCGGGGGGAAACAAAAGACGAGCCGGGGGTAAGCCTCCTCTCCTTGGGGTCCGGCTCCGGGCCAGTATCCCGGTATTCTCCTGGTATTTTTATTTTGCCCATCCATGACTGTTTTTTTCCCCCTTTTTCCCCACCTTCGAGGGTTCCCGCGTACGTTTTTGGATGTTGAAAAGGGGTGAGGGGGAAAACCATGTCAGCTTTTTTTCTTGGATGTGAGAAGGGGGTTTCCCTGGGGACCTCCAGCCGTGTTTTTTTGACTCTTAAAATTCATTGGTTTTTTTTCGTTCTCTTGGATATCCCCATTTTTTTCTAGGGGATTTTTTTTTAAAAATGACTGGTTGGTGGAGGCAGGGGAGACAAAAAGCCCGGCCAAAAAGAGTACCAAAATGTTGGATCGTGCGAAAAAAAAAAAAGGATGTATGAAAGAAGGCTAGAGAACCTTTTGAAATTTTTTAATAAATGTATCCATCGTCATGGACTTACCCCGGGAATCGGGGGGCCCGCCCCTGAATGAGCCATGCGTATGGGACAAGTAAAACCAGGGCGCCCACCCACCTCAGGTGGCTGATTTTGGGCTATATGTCAGCCTTGCCCGGGCCCCTCCACCTCTTCTTCAATTACAGGTGGGGATGGGTTTTTTTTTAGCGTTGACAAGATATTGACCTGCCCCTGTAAAAGCTGTAGAACACCACAAAAAAACACTGAGGTGGGGGACTTATGGCAGAAAAGAAAAAGTGGGCTAAGACAAACAAATAAAATTGTCCCTTTTCCATTCTCGCTGTGAAAAGATAAATTTTAGATAGGTAATCATACCGGCATTCAGACAAGGCCCATAGGGCGGTTCTGATTGACTTTGCCTGTGACTCACAGCAGAACTGTGAAAGTAAAGAAAAAGGATGTGTTTGTGGTCCCTTTTTAGTTCTTGGGGTCATTTATAAAAAGGGGCCCAAATTGTCCCGGGGGGAACAGATGAAAATAAAAAACCGCTACACAGCAAAAAAAAAGCGCTTTGTTTGTAGTTTCAAGATTCAGGCATAAAAACCCCATAATGATTATTATTAATTATAACATCCGCCAACACACTTTTTTGCTACGGGGAAAAGTAAGTTCTTTTTTTTGAGTAGGGGTGGTGCAAATATCCATAAAGCGAGAAAAGTTCCACTGTCAGGTGGTTTGGGGCAAACTTTGGAGCAAAAGAGAACAAGGAAGCAAGACGAAAAACATTGACAAACAAAACAAAAAAAGGGACAGGACATGAGGAAAAAAAGGGGGAACAAAAAAAAAAAAAAGGGAAAAAGGAAAAAGAACGCAGGGAAGAAAACGAAAGAAAAAAGGGAAAAAAAGAGATGAAGAGAAGAAAAAAAAGATAAATGAAATATGGGTTTTTGGGGGGAAAAAAAAAAATCCCAGTACAAAACGAAAGATAAAAAAAAAGCAGAAAAAAAAGAAACATTGTGAAAAGAAAAAAAAATAGTAAAAAAAATAAACGGAAAAAACGTAAAGAAAAAGAAAGAAAGAAAGAAAGAAAGAAAAAGAAAAAAAAAAATGAGAAGAAAAAAGAAGCAACAGAAAAAAAAAAGGAAAAAAACGAAGCAAAAAAAAAGGGAAAAACAGGGAAAAACATAAACGAAAAAAAGACCAACAGAAAAAGGGAAGAAAAAAAAAACAAAAAAACCCAAAAAAAAGAAAAAAGAATAAAGTAAACAACAAAAACAAACAAAATTTAGTTTATAATCTAAATTTTGTTGTAGAAAACCCTTAACCAAAAATTAACCCAGCAGGTTTTCGAGGATTGCAGAGTAAAAGAAAAAGAATTTTTTTTCTTTTTTTTCCGGGTTTCCCTTAGCATTGGGGGAGTGTATCCCTGGTCTTCATCTGTACTTGAAATTTGAAAGTTTTCGTTTGCTGGTTCGCTGCCTATTGTATTAAAGGAAAATATTTTTTTTCCGGGAAATGTGAGTATGTTTGTTTTTTTGGTCAAAAAATGTACAAAAATTTATAAAACCCTTAAACGGCATATTTGAATATTAGACTTCACCTTGGGGTTGATATTGTGCATAAAAATTAGAGCACAGAGGAAGATTTTACGGAAAATGGGGGTGTCTCTCTTTGGTTCCATTTGGGGAAGATAGGGAAAATTTAGATCAACCCTACTTTTTTCATAAAACCGCGACTTCAGCCCCCGGGGGGCTCTCAGGGGGATGAAAGTTGCTAGTTGTGTAAAACCGGGGGTTTAACCCCCGAAAAATTTTTTTCCCCTATCTTTAACAAAAATAGAAATAAACTATTTTTTTGTTGAGATTTAAGCAAATGTAAGGGTTTTAAATGTGAACACAATTTTTATTTTTTAAGAAAAAATTTTATTTAAAAAAGACAAGAACGACAAAAACCCTAGAAAGGGTTTTATTTAAAAATTTAAAACAAAACCCCTGACAAAATCTAACAAAATAACAAAACTAGCAAGAATGACAAAAAACCTAACAAGAACCCTGAAAAAAATTATTAATAAAGTTTGGAAAATAATTGAAAAGAAAAAATCATAAATTGCGATGAGCTTTTGAGCTGAAAATAGGGTTAGTCAAGAAGACATTTATAACTGAAAAAAGATTTGTGGATAAGAAGGTAAGTTGTATTTTTGGGTTGGGGTAAAGAAAGCATTATTAGGAATACAACTAAAACAGTTTTGAAAAGGTACAGCAGTTATACCAAAGAATTAGTAATTTTAAAAAATAGGTATATAAATTTTTTCGCAAAATGGTGAAAAGTTTTGGGGCAAACGTTTTTGGTCTGTATGGGGCTAAAGAAAATAGGCCTTTATTGGACTCGAACCCCGATTAGTTTGATCTGTAACAAGATCTTTTTTTGTCAAAAAAAGGACCATTGCGGGTTGTATCTCTTTTGGGCCCCCTGTTGCACCAGGGGTTTGTAGCTTAATTTAAATATTTAAATTAAAAAAAGGTTAAAGATGGAAGCGCAGAACAGTGCCAAAAAAATTTAAAAACAGGGCAAATGGAGCGCAGCAGACAGACGCGAATGTATGAATAAGCACAGCGGGAAGAAAGAAAGTGAATTCCGCAAGTAAAATGGTACCAAGACGGAAAAGGGCCCGGGAGAATTGAAGAAAAAAAATTAGTACAAAAGCAAACAAAAGATTTTATCTGGAAAGATCAAAAAAAAAACAAACGTATAGTTTCAAAGCCAAAAATGTTTTTCAGTTTACAATCATGTTTTGTATGGCTAGTGTTTTGGTTGGTTAACAGTTAAAGAGTATGGACAACAGGCCCAACAAAGCAAGAACCCGTGAAAAAAGCCAAAACGGCCCCAAACCAAACCCATTGAAAGCAAACAGTTTGCGGCCCCATTCGAAACGCATTAAAATAGTTATTGAATATTTAAATTTAAACTAACAAATATGAGTACAAAAAAAGACAGCATTTTAACTTGGTTACCACGCAGTATTGGTTTGGCCTCACGTTGGTATATTGGGGGAAAAAAAACTGAAAAGAACCCGGGCTGAGAAGGGAAAATAGACTTTAAGTAGCCTAAGCTAGTTGCGTTGTAAAAAGATCTATTGTTTCAAAAGATTTTTGGAAAAGGGGAATCATTCGGGAAAAATTAACCTAAATAGAATGAGGAAGCTTTGTTGGCTTCGTCAGTGATAATTTTAATCCCCCTTGATAGAGTATTTTTTTAAATTTTAACAAAAAGGAAAGGGGCAGAAAAAAGCAATAGGCAAATTTAGAAAGGCAAAAAACCATACAAAAGACGAAAAATTTGCTCAGTTAATCATTGTATTAGGAGGATGTAAAAATTTCAAGATTTAACCCAAAAAGGGGTACTTAAAGGAAGCGCTGTTAACAAATGAGCATTGCGCAGGAAAAGTTTGAGGCAGCAAGGGGTTTGGCTAAAAAGCTGTGGCAGATCTTTTTCCCTCCCCGGGACTTTAACAACCCCCTCATAACCAAAGAAAGATATATCAAAGATTGTTTATTTCCCCATGACGGACAGAAAAGAGTAGAAGTATGAATGATGTATTGAGTAGTTGTTAAAGGGGGCCCCCTTTACTGAAAAGAATGTACTAAGGGATGATGTTTGTTTCCCCAATTACGCAATGTTCAAGTTTGGAAACCGAAATTTTTTAGCATAGCTTTTCTATCGTGTGGTTGTATTTTTTTGTCTGTGAAATCAAAGATGCAGTTAAATCTCCCCTCCCTTAAAAATTTTTGTACATCACCGAGGTTTTTAAAAAGTCAAAGTTGGGAGGCTGCAGTGTCTTATTATTACAGGACCAGTGAAGGGTTTAAAAAGTAGTATGTACTTTGCTTATTTTTTTTATTTTGGTAAATGAAAGTTATACAGTAATGTTCTTTGGGGTATTTTGATTTTTGTAGGTTTATGAAACCCTTCTTTGCTTTTTGAATGAGTGAGTAAAGTTGTGTGTTGGGGTTACCGTCTTGTTTTTGGGTGGAAGGATTGCAGATCAGAAGGCAGGGGTTATCCCCCCTCGGGTTTTTTGGGGGTTTTTAAAAATGAAAGGGTGTAAAAAAAAAGCTTTTTAAAATGTAAGGGGGCCCCTTTACAACAAGTTTATTTTTGTATCATATAATAGGGTTTTTGTTATTATGAATAATGGGTGGGTCTTTTTGGGCTTCTGGCAAAAGATGAGAGTAAAAAGGGAAAGGTGAGAAGTATTTTAGATAGCATGGTTGATTTTTGCGTGAGGGGGGGGAAAAGAGTTTTTCCAAATGTGCAAGGTCGTGAAAACCTTCGGCCGTAGTTTAGTCCCTATCACTGCGGTTTTCGTTGGCACCCAGTTGGTGTTGCTGATGTTTACCCTAATAATTTGTAGAAGACTTGCGAGCAAAATTTTGGTTTGAAGCAGTTGTCAGTAGGTTAGCCAATTAAAGGGTAACCTAGGTGTTTGTTAGTGTTATAACATTTTATTGTTATAAAATGAATTAATAAATAAATCAAAAACGAGTTTGTTCATTAAAAAGATGCATTAGTGTTGGTGACAGGAGGGATTTTTTCAAGTCAAGCCCCCAACCCCACTAAAATCAAAATTTTTAAAAAAAGTTTTTTTTTTGCGCATTTTTGTGAGCCCCCCGCCCTGTGTTCCACGCCGTATTTAAATTTCCCCGCCACCCATCCCCGTTTGTTTTTTCCCTTAGAGTCGGAGGTCCAAGGGACCCTATCACTATCGGGCCCCCGGGGGCCACCCCGGGGGGGCCCTGTTTGCTGCTGGTATTTTGGGGGTTTTGGTGTGTTTTAGCTACTACCAAAAACCCCTACTAACCCCCCTCTAAACATTTTTGATCCGGACCCGGGAGTGATTTTTATGGGGGTTTGAGCCATCACAAGCCCCTAAAAGACTGTCCCCAAACCCTCAACCCAAAAAGGGCCCCTGACACAAAAAAAGGACGAAGTGTATTGGAAACCCGAATCTGGGGTCCCCATGAGACCAGGAAATGGGAAGAATCAGAAAAAATTTTTTTTTATTGAGATGATTGTGAAATGGGGATGACGTAATTATGCTTGGGGAAAGTGCATTCTTTGAACTATTGACAGGGTTGTACTTACGTTACTATCATAATATCCCGGCGTAAAGGGGAGAGATACAGAATGCAGTGTTGGTCAGGAAATTTGGCAACATTCAAATCGATCCGTAATGGAGACGTCGATGTGTGGCCCCAGTTTTCCCAGAGGCAGCACCTCATTGGGTGGGAGGGGGGGAGTCCAAAAAAATTTTTAGGGACTTTTTTGGGATCGAACCCGGACCTTCCCGTCCGAATCAAGGCACTACCACCCCCCGGGGGGGGTTGCAAAAATATATTAAACCCCCCCATAAAGATGAGGGGTGCAACAGGGTTGTTAATTTCAGTTCTAAAAAACCCATTTAAAACTTTGCTACCATTGCAATACATTATGGTTGTCAAATGTGACCACAGAAACCCAAAAGGCTAGTTAAGTCTGTTAAGATTTCAGTGTCATCATTGGGCGCGCAGAGCTGGGGCCCCTTTGCCCATGTGAAATTAAAATCTGTTTGATAATGGGGTTTAAATGAAGGTTATGGGGGTGTGAAATGAGTTCAATATTGTTTTAAGAGCGTAACAAAAAAGGATAGAAATTTAGCATGGGGATCTGTTTTTGGGGGTGTGCACAGAAATTATAATATGATGGGGGCCCATAGATCTTTTTTCAGGTGATTTTTACGTTTGGGATGTAAGCAAGAGCAAAAAAAGAGGGACACATTCATTTTTGAAAAGGTGAAGGTTAAAAGGAGGATTAGAGAGGATTAATGATTTTGTCGTGCCTATGGGGGTTTGGTGTTTGCTTTGGAGACGGAAAAAGGTCGAGATCTCACAGGTAGGGGGCAGGGGTTTATGGCAGAAGCATTTTCTTCAAATCTTGAAGACGTTCAATTATTGTGAATCCCTCAAGATAAGTGTTTTCAAGTTTTCTTCCATGAAAGGTTAAAGGTAGATTTGTATAGGGCTTTCAATAGTACTTCCAAAGCTTGCAAAAAAGAACGTAAAAACTAAAACAACAAGTTCTCTTGGGGAGTTACGCAAAGGGCAAAAGTGAAAAAGAAAAAAACCCCCCAGCCCCCAGTAGCATAGTATACGTAAAAGCACAGACAGTGAGTAGTAGCACGTGAAGCGCCCCCCTTAGCATATAACGTAAAGCAGCAGCACCAGTGGGTATCCCGTGAAGCAGCACACCGTAGCAGAGTAAATGAAGCACAGACCGAGCAGTAGTGAGTAAGCAGCACCAGAGCAGTGTAAAGTGAAGAGGCCCCAGTAGCATATTACCGTGAAGCACCCCGTCTAGTAACGTAAAGAGCGCCCAGTACGTAGTGAGTGAAGCGCGAAGAGCATAGTAGATGAAGGGGCCAGAGCGAAGTAGCAGTGAGCAGCAGCAATACATCAGTAAATGTGCCCAGCATATAACAGCAAAAACCCTACCCCCTTATAGGGGTTAGAACAAATAAAAATTTACCCAAGGACCCCGGGATGAATGATGTTTGTCAATTCTTTTTGGGGGCGATTTGTTTTCTTTAGAAAAAAAAAAAATAATAACATTAAAAAAGCTCACAATGTAGCGAAACCCCCAAATTTAAAAAACAATCAATTTTCGGGTAGCATTTTTTTTTTATTTTTTAATTTTTTTTTATTTTTATATTCGGGGGTAATGGAATAGCATTAGGGGTTTTTTTTACATTAAGCAACAAGGGCCTATCTTACAAAAAGGGAAAACGGTTTTAAAACTGTGGCAATATTTTTGGTGATGTGTTTTTGGGATTTTTTTTTAATTTGAAAGTGGCTTTTTTGGCTTTTGTTACCATCCCCTTGTTTGGGTGGGGGTTGGGGGGGTTTGGGTGGTGAGTTTCCGTCAGTGCAAAAAACCCAAGTGTTTAATGGCAAAACCCATGCAGTAATTAATGAAAAGTGCATCCTTGTCAGGAAAAGTAAAAGAAATTCTTTTCTGGTTGTTTTATATATCGAGAGAGTGGGGTGGATTGTTTTTTTTATTTGTGATGAGATTGAAGTTTTGTTATTGTTTAGGACCCTAAACTTGTTGGTGTTATTTTTGAGTTTTTTTTGAGGCTGGGATTCTTTTTTTATTTCGTGTTTGAGATTTGATGGGTTTTTTGCTGCTTCTTTTTTCAAATTAGTGTGAGTTAAATTTGCCCAGTTATAATTTTTATTAATACTTGTGGTATTGAATGGGCCCCTTTTTTCGCCCGGGTTGGGGTGTGGGTGGTGTGTTCTGATTTGTAAATCAGTAAGTCAAAAAATTTTTAATCATCCATGGCCATTTTATATTTAAATTAACCCAAAACACAAAAATATATTTTGATTGTTTAAACTTCCATTAGCTTAAAAATAACCCAAAAAACCCCGGTGAAAGTAGTTTAAATTAAATGCTTTACGGGTTTTGTTTGCTGTTGGAAGGTCTTAAGTGGGATCCTTTTATGTTTTTTTGGAAGGGTTTGTTAGAATTTTAGCCCCGAATCTTTTGTAATATTGGTGTAGAGCAGCCGGATCATAATACCTTTTTTTTTGCATAGCAACACTTTAACTTTGTTGAGGGATTTTTTTTTAAAAAGGGGGTTTTCCCTGTTTTGTTAAAAAAAACCCTTTTTCCCATGGCGTTACTGTAAATTGTTTTGTTTCCCTATATAGCATAGTAAATTAAATATTCTGGGATGGTTTCCCAACTTTTGTAAAAAATTTTTCCTGTTTTTTAAAAATTTTTTCCAAAAAAGACCCCAGTCCCGTGGATAAAAGATCGTTACACCCTAGCCCTTTGGTTTCTTTTTTATTTTTTTTATTACTAGTGTAGTACAAAAAGCAAAAAAATGACAAAATGTTTGGTGAAATTTTGATCATAAGAATTGAAAGATTTGGGTTTAAAAAGGGAAAAAAGACATCGTTTTACAAAAACCCCCCTCTGGATGAAATCAATTGTGTTAGGTTTCTATTGGAAAAAATCTGTCATTGTCCCGGGCCCAAAAAGGCTTGCTTTCAAGTGATAGAGTCTGATGATCCAAAAGGTAAGAGGTGCTGTCACAAACAATGCAAAATGTTCTTTTCTATTGATTTGTGGGTGAATTGACAAAAGAGTATTTTTTACAAAATACGGCCGTGCGGGGTAAATATAGAATAGATTCTGCTGTAAGGGAAAAAAAAAAAAGGGCACGCCTAGCAAAAACATTTGGGAAGGGTTCTGTATCCCCCAACTTTGAATGTTCATCTCACATTTATAACTTGGGGTATGAAAGAAACGTATTGAGGAACCCTTTAATGAAGGCTGGTTATTATATTGCAGTGAAGCAAAAAACAAAATATCTGGATATTGGGTTGGGTTGAAAACACCCAAACTGTTGTTTATTTAAAATCTCTATGAAGAGTGCCAAAAATAGCATAATGAAGAGCAAAGGAAATTTTGTTGGAAAATTAATTGAAATTCAAAACAAAGGAATAGATACTGTTTGAAGAAACGACAGCCCCTTTAAAAACAAAGGTGAGGTTTTTAAAACCCCCATCAAGCATTGTCATGATATAAGGGCCAAAAAAAGTCAAAGTTGGTTATTCTTACCCTAAGATTTTTGAGTAAAAAAATTTGGTGCTGGAACACCCCAAGGGTTCCTTTGGGCTTGCTTGCAAATTTTTGCATTAAACAATTTTAGGCTGTTGAAAGCATCAAATATGCGTTTGGTTGATTAAGGGACAGATATATAAGTTGATGGCTCAGGAAGAACATTGAAAAGGGGCAGAAGGGAATAACTATAAAAACAGAAAAAAGCAAGAAGAGATGAGCCCCTACAAATATATTTTTTTAGTAATGGATGCAAACAACATGAAGGCAACAGATAAAAGAAGTGTTTAGTGACATTAAATTTTTTAAAAAGACACTGCCTTAATAGTGGGGCAGATGGTGGGAAAGACTGTATTCGTATTAGATTTATTACAAACAGTTTTAAAAACATTTGATTTATTTTTATATCCGTCCCCAAAATACAAAACAAAAAATAAGAAGAAACATTGGCGGTAGAGAATGAGAGAACTTTTTGGCCCCTATTTTATTTTGGGAACATGACATTTTCTTGAAGGACTGTCACCGAGAGCATTGTTAAAAAAGGAATACTTTGTCAAAACTGGATTCATGGGGGAAACACGATACCACAAAAAAACAAGCGTGTTAAAGATTTTTTTTTTGAACAATTAAAAGGGTTTTTCCCAAAAGAAAAGGGAAAGGTTTAATAATTTCCCTTTGGGGAAAAAGAGTTTTACGGGACAAGAAAGAGGGGTTAATTTAAACTGAAAGTTCAAAGATGTCAAAGTTAATAAAAACGACAGCCCCCGTTTTGTGTTGTACAAACACCCAAAACACACTGGGAGCGCCGCCCGGGGGTTTCATAAGTGTACTTTTTTAGCCCCAGTTTTAAAGGGAAGATATTAAGGTCTTATTTTTTGTGTGAATCCTTTTGGGGATCCTTTTCAGCGTGTCTTTTTATTTTATTTATTTTTTATTTTATTTTTTTTATTTGAGGATAAGGAATAAACATATGCGCTTTTTTAGAGTCATAACTAAAAGGAGTGTTATGGTTTTTGTTGGTTCCACGCTGTGAATGCAGAAACCTCCCCTTTCCTTTTAAAAAATTAAGTTAGAAAAAAAAAAAGGGAAATGGGCAAGGAGGGTTTGTAAAATTGGGTGAAACCCCATTTTGCTCAAATCTCAAAGAAAAGATGGTTTCCCTGTTTTGATATTCTGCTGGAGTAGGGGAATGGGTTTGGGGGTGAATTGTGTTTTATGAGCTGGCAAGTTTCGGTCTGGGGGTGGAACCCCCCGGGAAAGTTTATGGTTTTTTTATGAAAAAGTAAGGGGTGAGTTAAAACATTTTTCTCTTAGGCCCGTTTACATGTTTATTAACAAGTGGGCCATAAAACAGAGAAAAGGGGGGGACAGTTGGATTTTGTGTTTTGGGGGGTGTGTGTTGGTGATGGCCAAAACCCCTGTAAGGGAAGAGCGAAGAGAAGGAAAGATAAGAGAGAAGACAACAATAGACAGCAATTTGTGAAAACGAATGAAGGGTTCCCCCAAAAACAAAAACAAATTTTGTTTTGACAAAATTTTTTTTCCCCGTAACATTGAATTTGTTGGGGGGTAATAGACAATAATTTTTATGGCGCTGTAAAATTCGGTTCATTATTATTACGGTTGTTATGTGGATGTTGTTAATTGTAGTGGAAATTGGGTGATTTAGGCAATAGCTTGATGAAAATAGACCTAAATTTATTGTTTGGGGTTGTGTCGGGTGTATGTGGTGATTAATGTTTCATACCTTTGAATGGGTATTTGGCTGTTTAAATTTTGAAATGTATACCCAAAATAATGATTTTTAGAAATTTGTGAACTTACATTTGTTTTTGGCCGGGAAATTTGACCTGAAAATGAATTCCCATCTATAAAGGTAATAAGCTGCACTTTGGGGGAATTAGAAATAATTGAAAAGTAAATTTTTAAAAATTTTAAAACCCTGAAGGAAAAAATAATAAAAAAAAGAATGAAAAAGATAAAAAAAAACAACAAAAAAAAAAATAAATAGAAAATTTGGGAAAAAATGTAACAGAAAAACAAAATATGGGGAAGATGTTTTATGGGGAAAATGATAAAATAAAAATTAGGTACCTTAAGGGAAAGGGCATCATCAAAAAAGAGGTGGGAGAAAAAAATGTTTTCTTTAGTTTAATTGGCCCCGTTTTTTGCCACGGCCCAAAACCCCTTTGGTCAAGGGTCCATGATTTTTTCGTAGACAGAAAAGATCCCCCGAAAAAGGGGAAAGATTTTGGGAAAGGGGAAAATTTGGGAATAACTTAAAAATCCCATGTAATTCTTTTGGGGCTGGCCTACGCATATCTATCCCCCTCTTAACCTTTCAAAAATTGCATCGCTGGTCCTAAGAAAGAAAAAAACTGAAACATCATCTCTTTTTGATTCTTAGGTTTTCCGTTACAAAAATGAGATAAAAAAATACCCTGTTTAAATTCCCAAAAATTGCATTTTTCTCTGTAAATGTCTTACCTGTAATCCCTCCCCTTCCCTTTTTTTAGGGAATTTGTGTTTTTCGAACACCCCCATTTCAAAAAAATGTTGGCCCGGGTCCTTTTTCTGTTTTGGTTCCACTGAATGCCCCCCCTCTTCACTTTGCCCAAAAACCCTTATTGATTTCCCTTTAATCACCCCCAAAAAACCACTTTTTTACTGAGATTTCCCCCCCCCCTTTGTCCCCAATTTTTCACGATCTTTTACCTCTAAGTTTGTTCTGTGTTTTTGGGTGTTTTTTGTGTGGGGTGTGGGGGGTTTTGGTGTGCGTGGTGCGTATGTGCGCGCGCATGGATTTTAAATTGTTTTTCATTTTGTTTAAAGGGGGTTGATCCCGAAATGATGAGTGCAAGCGTTCGATTTTTTTGTTTTTTACAAAATTTTAGCTTAAAAATTCCAATATTATTATTATTATTTTTTTTATTATTATTATTTTTATTTTTATTTTATTATTATTTTTTTTTTTTTAATTTTTATTTTTTATTTAAAGTGTTTGGGCCATGTGAAGGCTAGTGGGAAATCTTTAAAAATTTGGGGAGGAAAGCCCCTTTAGACTTGGAAATTTTAATGTAAAATTTTTGGGTTATTTTTATTAACCCAATGTGAAATTTGATTGAAAACCAATTGTTTTTGAATATGTAAATTTAACTTTTAAAAATATTTAATAATATTAAATAAATAAAAATTAAAAATAAATTAAAAAAAATAAAAAAGTATGGAAATTTTTTTAGTGCAGAATTTGTAAGAACAAACAAAGCGTATTTTTTGTTTTTGAGGTTTATAAACAATTTTTGTTAATTTTTTTTTTAAATTGTCCCCCTTTTATGCGGTTTTGTAAATTTTGTATCTTTCCCTGGATACAATGGCCACTCTTTTAAAAAGCGGAAAGGATTAAAGTGGCGCAAAATGTTTTGCTGGGCGCAACGGGGGTTAGTTTTTAGTTCATCCGAAAGGTTTAAAACAGCGATTTTTGGGGGGCAAATGGGGAAAAAAGGGCGAGGCGGGGAATGAACCCCCGAACCTACGTATTTGTTGGAGGCAAACGTTTTAACATCCCGCCACTTCCTCTTTTAATAAATAATTTGGGCCCCCTGTTGAGAGGAAAAAATACATTTGTTTAACCTTAGTTTATTTTATAGATTTTGGGAGTTTCTGGAGGTTTTTGTGAAGTGTATGTCACATGATATGAGGAGCTGAAACCCCCACAAAGTCGTCAGCAACAGTTGGGGGGAAAAAAATTTTTGTCGACTTTTTGTATTTTTGAAAAAATATTATGCCGCAAAATTTCATACTCCGTGCTCCCCCGTACTAATATGAAATCAAAACTAAGAACGATTTGATTTTTTCCCTAAAGGTGTTCTTCATTTCAAAATTGGTGTTATGCAGATTGTTTTTACTCTGGGGGAATTTGAAAGATTTTTTGGAAAAAAATATGTAGTGAAAGTGAAAAAAAGCATGCTTTGATAAGACAAAAAAGGGAAAAAAACCCCCGTACATTATTCAAAAAAAAATTTCATTCTTTAAAACCCCATGAAATACCTTGGTGTTTAGATAAGTGAAATGGTTTGCAAAAGTTGCATTTTTATTTGACAACCTTTTCCCCCATGAACCTGTAAACTTTGACGTGATGATGCACATTTTTCAAAAGTAAAGAGCATCCCGGGATTTTGGTTTTAACATGAAAACATATCTTGAGCAAATCCGAAAAGTTTGCAAATTTCATTGATGGTAATGACAAGCGGGGCATGATCGTAATTTTAGCTCTTCAAAAAAAAATCAGTTTTAATAAAAAAATAGTCAATATTCATAGCGGTAATGGGAAATTTTAAATAAAATTAAAATTTCCCTTTTAAAATTTTTCTGTTTCTTTTCAAATTTAGAAAAGGGGTCAAGTTTTTGAATTTATGAATGGTACAACCTGAGTAGAACGTTAGGGAAATGAACGACACAATTCCCTTTCTAATTGACTAGCTGGTTGCTTTTTGGGGGTTCCTCCCCTTTTTATCTTTAAGGGAAAAAGACCTCTTGTCAGATAAAAGGGGGGACCAAAAATCTGGGTAGGCAATATTCCGTTTGCTGATGGTCAAGGGTCACTGCTGTTTAATTAAATAAGAAACATTTGGAAGGGTTCAACCAAGTACACGCAATGGCAACAATCTACATAAATCTTCAGACTAGGGCAAGCTTTTAGATACCCCAGGTTTTATATAAATTTCGAAAGGATAAGGGGACTTCCCCATCTGAAGAACACCGCTCATTTTCCCCCAAAGGGTAAATGGACCTTGAAATAAAAACAAAAAAAAAATATGAACTAAGTCTTTTGATAAAAAGGGCTACAATTAGCCTAACAGGATCCTCATCTCCCAAAATATGGGAAATTTAGTTTAGGGGGTTTATTTTGGGGGTGTTGTGTGGTGGCCCTTTTTGACATGGAAAAGGCAGTTCTTGGAGAGGGCAGATGAAAAGACGCTGGTAATAAAAAATAATTTAAAAATATAGGAATTTATAGCGTGAACTTTTAAAAAAAAAAAATCGAAGCGCTTGATCAATATTTTCAGGATGCAACTCTCCCTTAAAAATAATGAGAAATCCCCGCGCGCATAACGCACAGCACGCCCCCCCCCCCAAACCAAAACACAAAAAAACAACCACAACACCCCACCCCACACGGAAAAAACTTGACGGGGAAAGATGCTGTTGAAATTGGGACGATTGTGGGGGGGAAATCTCAGGTGGAAATAAGTTGTTTTGAGGTGGATTTTGGGGAAACAAGTGAAGGGTTTTGAGAAATGAAAGAGGGAGGGCATTCCAGGGGGATGGGCCCAAAAAAGAAAGGAGCGCGGCAAAGTGGGTTTTTTTGAAATTTGGGGGGTTCGAAAGACAAAGTAGGGTAACGAAGGGGAAGGGGTGGGGGTGTAAGGTGAAGCAAGTTAAGAATAAGAGGGGTGCAGATTTGTGGAGACATTTGAAAAGAGGGTATTGATTTTATACTGCAGTTTTGTGAGAAGGAAAGTGAAAAGATCGCGAAGAGGGGTGTGTGTTAGATTTTTTCTTCTTGGGGCATGAGCGCAGAGTTTTGATGCTTGAAGAGATGGATAATGAGCGGAGGCCGCCAAAAGAGAAATTTGTATCTAAAGTGAAAGAAAAAGAGATGTGAAAGTTGGAAGTTGATCATGGGCGATACTTGCGAATCGCGCTTACCGGGTAAAAGATGTAGAAGATGGAGGTTTGGGGGATGAATTTTTTTTTTAGGAAATTGTGTCAAGAATATCCAAATACTTCAAGAGTTGGAAAAAGGGAATGACTATTGCCGATTTATTTAATTTTTGTGATAGAGGAAAATTTATGTTGGGCCCCATAGCGGTTCGGTTTTATCGGGATTAAATTTAATTGTTTGAGTATAGTTTTGAATGTCTTGAAGGAGGGACATATTTGCAAAGGGAAGGAAGTTTTTTTAAATATCGTGCACTAAGTTGGTACATCGGATAAAAAAGATGACAATAGGGTGGTTGTTTTTTATATGTGGAGTGGACATGTATTGAGTAAAAAGAACAGGGCCCCCGGATGTCCCTGCGGGGTCACATTTCCCTTTTGAAGGTTTTGATTGAATTTTTTTTTTTCAATAATTTTGGAAGGTCTGTGATATGAAGTAAACCCGGGGAGGGTGTGCATTATAAAGATTTTGGGGGGCGAGAAAAAGAATGAGTGATCATGGTATCAAAGGTGCAGATAAGAAGAAGATGAGGAGGGAGTTTTTCTAATTTAGAAGCAAGTTAAAAATGTATCTAAAGATGGATATGGTTTTGGTGCTGTGGTTGGGGCGATAGGCAGAGAAAAGTGGGAAAAGATCATTGGAATGAAATGATGTTGAGTGTTTGAGAACAATTTTTCTGTATTTTGGTAAAGGGTAAGTTTTAAAGGCCTAAATTTTCTAAGGTTGGGGTGGGTGTGTTTTTCAGTAAGGTTGAAATTCTGTTTAAGAGTGAGGAAAAATTTCCTGTAAGAGATAGTTTACTTTTTAGTGTAAAGGCACAAATTGTGAAGGCATTGGAGAAAACGGGCAGGTATGGGACAAAGGGGCCTTTTTTTAGTCATTTTTCGAATTGTCATGATTTCTTTTCATTGTGGGTGGAAGGAAAAGAGAGGATGCCAGGAAATGGGGGTCAGGAGGCGCAGGTGGAATTGAGTTTGTAAGTTGGAGGTATGTTTGAACTTTTCTGAAAAAAAGGGGAGAAAATATGGATGGAAATTCAGAAGGGTGTGGGTTTAGGCAGAGGGTTGTTTTTGAGATCCAGGAGATTTGGGTGAGGGAAAAAAAAAGTTTTAGGGTGAGACAGAAAATTTGGGAAAAGGGGGTTTTGTCTTTGCTGAATTTAAGGTTTGACTTTTTTTATTTGTTTTCGGAAAAAAGGGTTTTTGATTTCGGTTTTGATTCCCCCCTGCGTTTAGTTGCCGGGGGTTTTGCTTCGCTTCAAAAATGTCTTGGGGTTTTCCCTGGCGCACAGGGCTTCAGGGAGGAGAGATCAGTAGGAGGTTTCATTCTCAACGTTGGGGGGAATTGTTATATTATCAAAAAGGGCAGTTGGTCAGAGGGTTTTTGAAAAAGTTCGGAAACTTGGGGGAAAAGGATGAAGTTAAGGCCTTTAAAATTAGAGAGTAAAAAATTTTTTTCTTTTGAAGGTTTTTTTGATGTTGGTGGGAAAAAAATGGGGGGAATATCAAATGCAGTTTGTCGGTACAAAAAAGATTGACAAGATTGAATGAACATTAGTAATCAGCCCGTCTAAAATATGACAATTTGCGTTGCTTCGTTACCCCGTTTAAAAGAGAAAGGTTTGGGCAGGAAAGAGAAGACGTTTTACATTGGAGAAACTGGTTGTCGAAGGAAGTTGAGTCACCAAGAATTATAAGTTTTGGGGAGAAGGGTGTGTGGCGGGATTTACTGGAATTTTTGGTGAAAAAAAGAAGATTTAGGGTTTTTTTACGGTGGGAGGGGGACGGAAAGGCAGCGATGTAATAGAGGGCAGGTATTAGATTGATTTCGCAATTCAAAAATTCATGTGAAATTGAGGTTGTGACTGAAAAAAAGAGTGGTTCCAATATGTCTTTTAGAAGAGGCAACCCCCCTCCCGAGAGAGTCGGGGGAAAGAAAAGGTTTTTTCAGAGGAGTCAGCTGTTTTTTTTGGCTATGGCCTGTAGTTTAACCCGTTTCGGGGAGGAAGGTTTAAATCAATGTTTTTTTTAGAGAGAAATCAATATTAATGGTTTTCCCTTTGACAGACAGACTACATTTAACAAAAAAACTTGAAGGGGGATCTGAAGGAGGTGGGGAGGTTAAGATGAAAGTGGTGAGTTGGAATCACAGAGGAAAAAGGACGAAGGCGATGGGGGAGATGCCCCCTAGCGGGAAAAAACAGACAAGGTTTGGATGGAAACAGGAGAGAAGTGGTGAAAGAACTTGTGTAGGGGAAATTCGGTTTTTGAAAAATCAGGGTATACTCATAAACACAGAAAAAAAACATTTAGATTAAAAAACGAAAAATAAAAGTAAGGGGGCGGGTGGACGGCAGCATGGGGAAGAAGCGTTGTCAGGGGTGACAGAAGTGACGTCAGAGGTGAGGGGGGAGACACAGGAGAGGGAAGCCCACCACTGGCGATGACGTCGGCCTGCCCGTGTTCCCCGTCTGGTTTTGCGGCGATTAATGCCTAAGTGTGTTAAAAGCTGCTTAATAGCAGGAGCAAGCGTGTACTGTTTTTGACAATTCTCAGGTGCGAGCATTGCTCTAATGTCCGCGGTCTGTCTGCCAGGGCTGCAGCCTTTCTTCTCGTTCTCTCTGCCTCGTGCTGCTGAGCGAGTGTCTCGAACTTGGAGAGACCTTTCTGCATAGTCTGTCTCCAGGCTGACCGTTTGTCCCAGTTGTTCTGGTCGATTTTCAGGGTTTTTAAGTCCCTCTTGCACACGTCTTTGAATCGCAGCTGTGATCTGCCTGTGGGACGTTTTCCCTGAACAAGTTCTCTAGAGGAGGTGTTTAGGGATTCGTCCGTCGTCTATGCGCGTATACTCTTAGAATGGACTGTTTTTTAAGGCAGAGTACCCCTCTGTTGACAGCGGAAATCAATATCGTAGTATTTCATCCTTTCCAATGATGAGTTGATGCTGCAGATAACAAAATCGTTAAACCAGGTTGTGCTCAGTAGATTCGTTTACATCATTTTAATTTGGTTTGTGGTTTTAATAGTTTTTTCACTAGCTCATTTCTTTGTTGTTTTCCTCCATTCGAATGGTTATGAGCATTGACGTTAATCTTAAGACTACCACTACTACTACTGCTACGAGAGAGAGAGGAGAGAGGGGGAGAGAGAGAGAGAGAGAGAGAGGAGAGAGAGAGAGCGAGAGAGAGAGAGATAGAGATAGGCAGGCAGGCGGACAAATAGACAGAAAGAAACAGACAGAGATATAGATACCTTTTATTTTATTTATTTATCTTATTGTTTTATTTCAAGGATAATGCAAGAAGCACTCGTGTGCTTTTTTACATCAAGTCCCCGTGTGTATGCAGTTTCATAAATTTTGTCATCGTTCCCCGGAAACATGTAGGCCATAAAGCGGAAAGGGATTTAAAATTTTTGGGAAGATATTCTGCGTGCATTTGACACGGGACTCGGTTTATAGCCTCCCAAGGACTTCTGGGGGGAGCAGAGTCGGCACTGATGTTAACTCCAGGGGAAAAATCCTCTTGAACGAGATTTGAACCCGGGTCAGCAGATCACGATCGAAATGCGCATCCCTCTAACCACCGGGATCTCCGGTCCCCAACATAGACAGACAGCACGTGAAGAACTCAGGCGAATATTATTGTTGAGAGAGACAGACAGACAGACAGACACATCACACACACACACACACACACACACACACACACACACACACACACACAACACACACACACACAACACACACACACACACACACAAATACACACACGATTGACTGACAGACAGGCAATCATATTGATTGACATACTGACAGACAAGCAATCATATTGATTGACATACTGACAAACAAGCAATCATATTGATTGACATACTGACAGACAGGTAATCATATTGATTGACATACTGACAGACAGGCAATCATTGATTGACATACTGACAGACAGGCAATCATATTGATTGACATACTGACAGACAGGCAATCATATTGATTGACATACTGACAGACAGGCAAACAGACGCTAAGACACACTGATATTGTCACCATTGGTTCCCCCCCCATCCCCCATGAGGTTTGCTAGAGATAGTGTGTGAGTATGACTCTGTGTGTGTGTGTGTGTTTTGTGTGTGTTGTGTGTTTCCGAATCAAGTGAACGCATCTTATTATTTCGCCCGGTCAGTCGGGGCAGTCACGTAGCCCCC
>CM054134.1:64426947-64429447 GCA_028751875.1 Rapana venosa
AAGGTTGAAGAATAGAACAAACGAGATGAACAGAACAAAAAATTGTGCAGAACAGAACAAAAGGCTGTAGAATAGAACAGAGGTTGTAGAATAGAACAAAAAGGGTGTAGAATAGAACAGAGGTTGTAGAATAGAAGAAAAAGGGTGTAGAATAGAAGAAAAAGGCTGTAGAATAGAACAGAGGTTGTAGAATAGAACAAAAAGGGTGTAGAATAGAACAGAGGTTGTCGAATAGAAGAAAAAGGGTGTAGAATAGAAGAAAAAGGGTATAGAATAGAAGAAAAAGGTGTAGAATAGAACAACAATTGTGCAGAACAGAACAAAAGGCTGTAGAATAGAACAGAGTTTGTAGAATAGAACAAAAAGGGTGTAGAATAGAACAGGTTGTAGAATAGAAGAAAAAGGGTGTAGAATAGAACAAAAATTGTGCAGAACAGAGCAAAAGGATGTAGAATAGAAGGGAAAGGGTATAGAATAGAAAAAAAGGGTGTAGAATGAGGAAAAGGTTGTAGAATAAGAAAAGGTTAGAGTAGATAAGAAGTTAGAAAGAAGGGTGTAGAATAGAAGAAGGTAAAAGAAAGGGTGTAGAATAGAAGAAAAAGGGTGTAGAATAGAAGGAATAGGGTGTAGAATAGAAGAAAAGTGTGAGAATGAAAGAAAAGGGTGTAGATAAATGAAGAAAAAGGGTTGTAGAATAGAAGAATAGGGTGTAGAATAGAAGGAAAAGTGTGCAGAATGAAGAAAAGGGTGTGAATAGAATAGGTAGAATAAAATAGTGTAATAGATAGAAAATAGATACGAAAAGGGGTGTAGATAAGAATAGAAAGAGAAAGGGTGTAGAATAGAAGAAAAAGGGTGTAGAATAGAGAAAAGTGTAGAATAGAAAAAAGGGTGTAGATTAGAAGAAAAAGGGTGTAGAATAGACGGAAAAGGTTGTGCAGAATGGAGAAAAAAAGGGTGTAGAATAGAAGAAAAGGATGTAGAATAGAAGGAAAAGGGTGCAGAATGGAAAAAAGGGTGTAGAATAGAGAAAAAGGGATGTAGAATAGACAAAAGGGGTGTAGAATAGACAAAAGGGTGTAGAATAGAAAAAAGGGTGTAGATTAGAAGAAAAAGGGATGTAGAATAGAAGGAATAGGGTGCAGAATGGAAAAAAGGGTGTAGAATAGAAGAAAAAGGGATGTAGAATAGAAAAAAGGGTGTAGATAGAAGAAAAAGGGATGTAGAATAGAAGGAATAGGGTGGAGAATGGAAAAAAGGGTGTAGAATAGAAGAAAAAGGGATGTAGAATAGAAAAAAGGGTGTAGATTAGAAGAAAAAGGGATGTAGAATAGAAGGAAAAGGGTGCAGAATGGAAAAAAGGGATGTAGAATAGAACAGAAAGGTTGTAGAGTAGAACAAATGTTGTAGAATACAACAAGCTGTTGAATAGAACACAGGCTGTAGAATAGAACAAAGGTGGTTAAATAGAACAAAGGCTGTATCACAACTGTTGTATCAGTCAGCATAGAATGACTGACAGATCATTCTGGTCACAAGCATTTCCCTCTTCTTTTCCTTTGTCCTCCTCTTCTTTATAACATTTTTGTTTCCAGTTTTTGTTGGCCGCGTCTGACTGTAACTGTGTATGTGATAAAACAACAACAACCAAAAACATCCAGAGCTCTTTTCTGTAGTGGAGTTTGAAGTGTCTATAGAAGATACATTAAATTTTACTACTGTTCTCTGGACAAATATTACAGCAGATTGTGATATAACTATATTGCAGTCCTTGTTTCTCTCTCTCTCTTTCTTTCTTTCTCTCTCTCTCTCTCTCTCTCTCTCTCTCTCTCTCTCTCTCTCTCTCTCTCTCTCTCTCTCTCTCTCTCTCTCTCTCTCTCTCTCTCTCTCATAGACGGTGACGGAATAGCCTAGTGGTTAGAGTGATGGCGCTCGTGATCTGCTGACCCAGAGGATTTTTCCTGTGGAGTTAACATCAGTGCCGACTCCACTCTCCCCAGAAGTCTTTCGGATGAGACTATAAACCGATGTCCCTTGTGCGAACGCACGCAGAACATCTTGCGCACACGTTAAAACCCGTTCCGCTTTTCGGAAGAGTAGGCCATTGTGCTAATTGACTAAACTGCATACACACGGGAACTGAATGAAGAAAAGCGCACGAGTACTTTCCATTATCCTCGAAATAGCGCTCTGATTTGTATTTGCAAGATATATCGCTATATAAATTTCATTTATTATTATTATTAAATAAAAGAATAAATAGATACAGAGAAAGAGAGAGACACACATAGACAGACAGAAAGAGAGACGGACGGACGGACAGACAGACAGACACATACACACATCTTACGCACATCTTGCGCACACGTTAAAACCTGTACCACTTTTCGGAAGAGTAAGCCATTGTTTGACAACAGTGAGAACGGGTGATAAAATTTACAAAACCGCACAGACACGGGGACTAGATGTAAAACAGACAAAGGTGCTTATTCCATTATCC
>CM054134.1:64436947-64451947 GCA_028751875.1 Rapana venosa
TGGTGTAGTTCAGTGTAGTGTGTTCTGGTGTACTTCGGTGTAGTGTGTTCTGGTGTAGTTCAGCGTAGTGTGTTCTTGGTGTATTTCAGCGTGGTGTGTTCTGGTGTAGTTCAGTGTAGTGTGTTCTGGTGTAGTTTAGTGTAGTGTATTCTGGTGTAAATCGGTGTAGTGTATTCTGGTGTGGTTTTGTGTGTGTATTCTGGTGTAGTCCAGTGTGGTGTTTTCTGGTGTGGTTCAGTGCAGTGTGCTCCTTATAGTTCAGTGTGGAGTGTTCTGGTGTAGTTCAGTGTAGTGTGTGCTGGCTTAGTTCAGTGTAGTGTGTTCTGGTCTCGTTCAGTGTAGTGTGTTCTGGTGTAGTGTGGTGTAGTGTATTCCATGTAGTTCGGTGCAGTGTGTTCTGGTGCAGTTCATTGTAGTATGTTCTGGTGTAGTTCGGTGTGGTGTGTCTGGTGTAGTTCGGTGCAGTGTGTTCTGGTGTAGTAGTCCAGTGTATTGTGTTCTGGTGTAGTAGTCCATGTAGTGTGTTCTGGTGTAGTTCGGTGTAGTCTGTTCTGGTGTAGTTCGGTGTAGTGTGTTCTGGTGTAGTTCGGTGTAGTGTGTTCTGGTGTAGTTTGGTGTAGTGTGTTCTGGTGTAGTTCGGTGTAGTGTGTTCTGGTGTAGTATTCCAGTGTAGTATGTTCTGGTGTAGTAGTTCAGTGTAGTGTGTTTTGGTGTAGTAGTTCAGTGTGGTGTGTTTTGGTGTAGTAGTTCAGTGTGGTGTGTTCTGGTGTAGTAGTTCAGTGTAGTGTGTTTTGGTGTAGTAGTTCAGTGTGGTGTTTTCTGGTGTAGTAGTTCAGTGCAGTGTGTTCTGGTGTAGTGGTTCAGTGTAGTGTGTTCTGGTGTAGTGTGTTCTGGTGTAGTGTGTTCTGGTGTAGTGGTTCAGTGTAGTGTGTTTCTGGTGTAGTGTGTTCTGGTGTAGTAGTTCAGTGTAGTGCGTTCTGGTGTAGTAGTTCAGTGTAGTGTGTTCTGGTGTAGTTCGGTGTAGTGTGTTCCGGTGTACTTCAGTGTAGTGTGTTCTGGTGTACTTCAGGGTAGTGTGTTCTGGTGTAGTCCAGTGTAATGTGTTCTGGTGCATCTCAGTGTGGTGTGCTCTGGTGTACTTCAGTGTGGTGTGCTCTGGTGTAGTCCAGTGTGGTGTGCTCTGGTGTACTTCAGTGTGGTGTGCTCTGGTGTACTTCAGTGTAGTGTGGTCCTTGTAGCTCAGTGTAGTGTGTTCTGGTGTAGGTCGGTGTGGTGTGTTCTGGTGTAGGTCGGTGTGGTGTGTTCTGGTGTACTTCAGTGTGGTGTGTTCTGGTGTAGTTCAGTTTCGTGTGTTCTGGTGTAGTTCAGTTTCGTGTGTTCTGGTGCAGTTTGGTGTGGTGGGTTCTGGTGTAGTTAAGTGTGGTGTGTTCTGGTGTAGTAGTTCAGTGTAGTGTTCTGGTGTAGTAGTCCAGTGTACTGTGTCCTGGTGTAGTTCAGTGTAGTGTGTTCTGGTGTAGTTCAGTGAGTGTGTTCTGATGTAGGAGTTCTGTGTAGTGTGTTCTGGTGTAGTTCAGTGTAGTGTATTCCATGTAGTTCAGTGCAGTGTGTTCTGGTGTAGTTCAGTGCAGTGTGTTCTGGTGTAGTACGGTCCAGTGTGTTCTGGTGTAGTTTGGTGTAGTTATTTCTGGTGTAGTTCGGTGCAGTGTGTTCTGGTGTAGTAGTCCAGTGCAGTGTGTTCTGGTGTAGCAGTTCGGTGCAGTGTGTTCTGGTGTAGTGGTTCAGTGTGGTGTGTTCTGGTGTAGTGGTTCAGTGTAGTGTGTTCTGGTGTAGTGGTTCAATGTAGTGTGTTCTGGTGTAGTGGTTCAGTGGGGTGTGTTCTGTTGTAGTTTGTTCTGGTGTAGTAGTCCAGTGTAGTGTATTCTGGTGTAGTAGTTCAGTGTAGTGTGTTCTGGTGTGGTAGTTCAGTGTGGTGTGTTCTGGTGTAGTAGTTCAGTGTAGTGTGTTCTGGTGTAGTAGTTCGGTGTGGTGTGTTCTGGTGTGGTAGTTCAGTGTGGTGTGTTCTGGTGTAGTAGTCCAGTGTAGTATGTTCTGGTGTGGTAGTTCAGTGTAGTGTGTTCTGGTGTGGTAGTTCAGTGTGGTGTGTTCTGGTGTAGTAGTTCAGTGTAGTGTGTTCTGGTGTAGTAGTTCGGTGTAGTGTGTTCTGGTGTAGTAGTTCAGTGTAGTGTGTTTTTGTGTAGTTCAGTGTGGTGTTTCTGGTGTAGTTCAGTGTAGTGTATTCCTTGTAGTTCAGTGCAGTGTGTTCTAGTTTAGTTCAGTGCAGTGTGTTCTGGTGTAGTTCAGTGTAGTGTGTTCTGGTGTAGGTCGATGTAGTGTGTTCTGGTGTAGTAGTCTAGTGTGAAGTGTTCTGGTGTGGTCCAGCGTGGTGTGTTCTGGTGTATGTCAGTGTAGTGTGTTCTGGTGTAGGCCGGTGTAGGGTGTTCTGGTGTACTTCGGTGTGGTGTGTTCTGGTGTCGTTCAGTGTGGTGTGTTCTGGTGTAGTTCGATGAAGTGTGTTCTGGTGTAGTTCAGCGGTGTTTTCTGGTGTAGGTCAGTGTAGTGTGTTCTGGTGTACTTCGGTGTAGTGTGTTCTGGTGTAGTTCAGTGTGGTGTGTTCTGGTGTGGTTCGGTGTAATGTGTTCTGGTGTAGGTCGTTGTAGTGAGTTCTGGTGTAGTTTAGTGTTGTGGGTTCTGATGTAGTTCAGTGTGGTTCTGGTGTTGTAGTTCAATGTAGTGTGTTCTGGTGTAGTTCAGTGTAGAGTGTTCTGGTGTAGTTCAGTGTAGTGTGTTCTGGTGTAGTTCGGTGTGGTGGGTTCTGGTATAGTTCAGTGTGGTGTGTTCTGCTGTAGTTCAGTTTAGTGTGTTCTGGTGTAGTAGTTCAATGTAGTGTGTTTAGGTGTAGTTCAGTGTAGTGTGTTCTGGTGTAGTTCAGTGTAGTGTGTTCTGGTGTAGTGGTTAAGTGTAGTGTATTCTGGTGTAGTAGTTCAGTGTAGTGTGTTCTGGTGTAGTGGTTAAGTGTAGTGTATTCTGGTGTAGTTCGGTGTATTGTGCTCTGGTGTAGTTCGGTGTAGTGTGTTCTGGTGTAGTAGTTCAGTGTAGTGTGTTCTGGTGTAGTAGTTCAGTGTAGTGTGTTCTGGTGCAGTACTTCAGTGTGGTGTTTCTGGTGTAGTTCAGTGTGGTGTTAATGTGTGTAGTTCAGTGTAGTGTGTTCTGGCGTAGTTCAGTGTAGTATGTTCTGGTGTAGTTTAGTGTGGTGTGTTCTGGTGTAGTAGTTCAGTGTGGTGTGTTCTGGTGTAGTAGTTCAGTGTGGCGTGTTCTGGTGTAGTTCAGTGTGGTGTGTTCTGGTGTAGTTCAGTGTGGTGTGTTCTGGTGTAGTTCAGTGTGGTGTGTTCTGGTGTAGTTCAGTGTGGTGTGTTCTGGTGTAGTTCAGTGTAGTGTGTTCTGGTGTAGTAGTTCAGTGTGGTGTGTTCTGGTGTAGTTCAGTGTGGTGTGTTCTGGTGTAGTTCAGTGTAGTGTATTTCTGTCTCCCACTGATGGCGCGTAGCTGCCAAAAATTCAGAAAGGGTTTGGGGAGGGGGTGGGGGGGGGGTTGGGGAGGTAAATGAGGAATTTAATATTGCTGTTACTTTGTGCATGTTGCTATGGGCACAATCAGTCCTCACAACAGTGCAAACCCAAATAGGTTTTCTCCCCTTCCTAGTGTGTTTCCACTCCACCCCCCCCTCCCCCCCATATGGGCTCCCCCGCCCTCACTCCCTTTTCACCCACTCACCTTTGTTTCGCATAAAGGAAGCTTTAAAAATTGGGCACGCTTGATTTACGCTGTTGTTCTCAGCCCTGGCAAGTTTGATGTCGACTTTCACTCTGTGTGTGTGTATGTGTGTGTGCTCTCATGTGCACGTGTTTGCGCATGCTGGTGCCTACATATGTGTGTGTGTGTGTGTGTGTGTGTGTGTGTGTGTGTGTGTGTGTGCTTGTGTGTGAGACAATGAAGCAGTCTGTTACTACTGAGACGATCAGACCGATAACACTGTTCCCTTTTGGGCAGTCCTTATCAACACACACACACACACACACACACACACACACACACACACACACACACACACACACACACACACACACACACACTCAGACAACACACACACACACACACACACACACAACACACACACACACACACACACACACACACACACACAAACACTCTCTCTCTCTCAGTGGTTTCAAAAAGAGCACGCTTGATTAACATTGAAGCGTTTACTGTGCTGGGCTGATTGATATCGATGTTCACGGCTGAATTTTCTACCAGGGCGTTTCTTCACTTGGCAGTTTCACTCCTTTGTGCTGATCAAGATAACCCCGTACACGAGGGTGCCCCTGGTTTTCAGTTACAGTATGATAATACATCTAATGTGTGCTTTTGTTTTCTTTTATTACCGTGAAGAGTTATGTGTACCCCCAAAAAAAACCAAACACCCCACCAACAACACAACAAACAACAAGAACAACAAACAACCGGGGGTGCAGGGTTCTCTTTCATTAAAAACAAAATCCCCACATTCCGGAAATTCTGGGCTAGACATTTTCCCTTTTCTATCACTCTCTTTTCTGTTTTTCCCCTGACCTTTCTGTCATCTCTCTTGCTTATTTTCTTGGCCTTCCCAGCCCCTTCTCCTGCCTTTTTTCGAGCACACCTCACACTCATTTTCTTTCCCAATATATATATATATATATATATATATTATATATATATATATATATATATATATATATATATATATATATAATATATATATATATGTGTGTGTGTGTGTGTGTGTGTGTGTTCTTTGAAGTGTTGGTTTAAAAAAAAGGTTTTTTTACACTTCCTTGTAACCTGGGGATGGATACTGGCTCCAGTGGAATGGTGGCGTCCTCAGCACGGCCTAGTTTTCTCGGCCTTAAGGAATGAAGGGCGGGAATGAGTTCTGTGCCATTGAATGGTGTTTTCATGGTGTGTGTCTGTAGACTGACGGTGCTGGATGTTTGAAGGGATTAGGTGGTGGTGATTTTGAACTTGAGGTGAAGGTTACTGGAGCCAGTGAAACTGATTGAGGTGACAGCCTTGATATGCTTTTGTGGTCAGTAGGGCTGTAAACAATATGAAATGAAATGAGTAAATCGTGAAAGAGTGTTTCCGTTATAATGTTTAGCTGAATCTGAAAAAAGCTTTTTTTTGAAGGGAGATGTGAGCAAACTGTGAACAGCAAAGCGCAAACGCTTGATTTACCCTTTCTTTTTCTGCTACCTTCAGTTACGGCAAATTTCTCCGAGTCAAATTTGGGCTGCACTTCCTGGGGACAGCACGTCGCCACAAGAGCAGCGCCCACCAATGTTTATTCCTTTCCTATTTGCATGTATATTTGTTTCCCTATCAAAGTGGTTCTACCTACCCCCCCCCCCCCCCCCCCCCCCCCTCCCAAAAAATCCCACCAAAACCATTGCCAGGGACAACTCTCTTGTTGCCGTGCAGTGTGTTCTTTCACGTGCGCTGTGCGAATATTGCTCATGGAACCTCGCTTTTGTCTCATTGGAAAGACCAGCACCCAGACCACCACCCAGGGTCAAGTGGATGGGTAAGCAGCTATACCCCTGTTTCAGGGAATTTGTTCTCCTTTCCTGGAGAATGCAGACTTCTGTGGCAGGAGCTCGGCAGAGATGAAGACGATCTCCAGATAACGTTTCAAGGCCTGACATTTTACCGTTCTAGTGAGGACCTAAGCACTGTGCTTTAAGGCAAGCTTCTACCAGTCGAAAACACGTCACATCTTTCATTTTCATTAGTTCTCTATACTCGGGGAATATCAATTCTAAACTATTTTGGCACAGTAATAGCTCAGACACTGCTCATGACATAATCATCTGGACTCAGCTGGAAGAAGAGAGCAGGCCTTTCCGTGTCGATGGGCTTCAAGCTGAATCATTACTGCTTCGTACGTTGCTTGCATCAGCTAGGAAGTGATGTCTTTCTCCTCTTCCTCGTTTTGTCTGAAACGAACGGACAGTCTGACTTAGCTGATGTCAATAAAACCAGGTTCCAGCAATTCTATGGTTATTCCCAACTCCTGTGAACTCTGCCATAGAGGAAATTTCTATTGTTGTCTTTGTGTCTTTGTTTTGAGGTTTCATGGAGCTGAAGAAAGTTGCATTTCTGAAAACAAAATAATCAGGATGTCTCTTTTTATCCAGATCAGGTTGCAAGAAACGCCAGAACAAGCTCCTTTCCCTCCCATCCCCGAGTTGTTGTGTGTGTGTGGGTGTTTGTTTGTTTTTTTTGGGGGGGGGGGGGGGTGTGGATGATGGAGTGGGGACCGATGTTAACTCCAAGGGAAAAACCCCTTCGGTAGAGACTGGAACCTACGCCCTCTGTCACCGTCACTCCAGGAGCAGAGCGCTCTAACCACTAGGCAGGCTATCCCGCCCCGCCCCCCTGTAGCCTATTGCTCATAGGGACAAGGCAGTCTCGCTCCACTGGGGCACTTGGCTTGTACTGGGCACAGTATATTAGTTTGGTGTTTCTATGTGAATGTTTACATGGGGGGGGGGGGGGGGGGGGGGTTGTAGGTCTCTCTCTCTCTCTCTCTCTCTCTCTCTCTCTCTCTCTCTCTCTCTCTCTCGTGTGGTTTTTGTTCGTTGCACTGAAGTGCACTTGTAGTTCTCTGAGAGTTAAATCGGCGTGGCTAAGTAGTCTCTTTCACTGGGGATCCCACTAAAGGCGAGCTTCGTTGAAGGCATTGACATGCTGTGACGGGGGTGGGCCTGGGGGGAGTGTGTGTGTACTAAAGTATGTGTGTGTGTGTGAAGTGCAATTGGGAAGGAGTGTAATAATAATAGTAAAAACAATAATAATAATGAGAACAGATTCTTGCATAACTATTGTAACTTTGGAGAAGAAACAAGGATTAAGAGAAAGTCGTAATAATTCAATGTATAGATTTTATTTATTTATTTTATTCTTTTATATCGAGGATAATGGAATAAGCACTTGTGTGCTTTTTATTTCTAGTCCCCGTATGTATGCGGTTTTGTCAATTTTGTCATCTGTTCCCACTGGCACACAATGGCCTACTCTTACGAAAAGCGGAACAGGATTTAACGTGTGCGCAAGATGTTCTGCATGCGTTCGCACACGGGACCTCAGTTTATAGTCTCATCTGAAGGACTTTTGGGGAAATTGGAGTCGGCACTAATGTTAACTCCAGGAGAAAATATCCCCTTGAACTGGAATCGACCCCGGGTCGTCAGATTGCGAGCACAATGTTTCTAACCATATATATATATATATATATATATATATATATATATATATATTATATATATATATTATATATATATATATATATATATGTGTGTGTGTCTGTGTGTGTCTGTGTGTGTATGCGGGTGCGCATAAGTGTATTTGCGAGTGTATGTGCATAGGCACATTTGTGTACACCTACAACGCGCTTGGGTATTCACGTGCCTGTGTACACCCCCCTCCCCCCTAAAAAAATATCACGCTCACTCACACATACATACACACCCCCAGAGAGAGAGAGAGAGAGAGAGAGAGAGAGAGAGCTCTGTATGTCTGTGTGTGTTTGATTCTTCCACTAAGCGCTCAAGTCACAGCCACAGAGCGTGTGCTGCGATGGAAGTTTGCGCGTGTGTGTCTCCGGGATATTAGGCCGATGACAACCACTTGACTTTTTTCGCCGGCTGTACTCAGGTTATCGACGGCAGCGGGGACGCTGTGAGAGAGATAGATATCAGACTTTTCCTCCCGTGCGCTCTGCTGTCTAGCGGAAAGTGTAGGCCAGTGCATGTGGTGTGCAGGTGTGTGTGGGTATGATCTTTTCAGCCAATATTAAGTGGTGACTTCAGTTTTGCTGGATCTGTGTCGGGCAGTTTACCAAGTACAGGTAGTAGTGAGTGGTTGGAGGTTTTTCAGTGGGAAGAAGACTGGCTGTGGCGAATGCTTTGACTGGTTTTTTGGTAGTTAGGAGTTGGTTTTTTGACATATTTTTAGAATTTTGCTTTTGAAATATTTTTCAAACTATTTGATTTTAGATTATGTTGTTGATTTTTGTTTTGTTTTTGGTGTTTTTTATTTTATCTTAAAACGTTTGCTCCTTTCTTTCTCGGTTCCTTTTTGTCTTTCTGTTTGCATGTCTTTCTTCATTGTTTTTTTTTTAGTCTTTCAATTTTTGTTTCTGTCTGAATTTCTGTATTTATCTTTCTTTTCTTCTCTTTAGTTCATTTTCACTGCTCTTTTTCTTCCTTTTTCTGTGAGTTTTGTCTTTCTCCTGTCTTTGACCATTTTCATTCAGTTTCTCTTTCTTTCACTTGTCTGTACAGTTTATTTCATTTTTACCCCATTCCTTTCTTTTTTCTTTCCCTTTTCTTTCTTTTATCTCTCCCTTTCTTTCTTTTTATAATTGCTCTCATTCGTGTTTTTCCATGGTTTTTTTCTTTCATTCATTTTTACTTTTTCTCTTACCTCAGTTGTACTCTGTTTCTCTGAAAACGTCTACAAAAACCAAATGTTTGTGTGCACGGCCTAAGACTTCGTTTCTTTCAGTTTCTTGAACATTCTTCAGCAAAGTCGGGGCCGAGGACGAGGTGGAGAGGAAGGGGGGTGGGGGTGGGGGGGGGGGGAGGGGGGGCTGAGCCTAGTGGTTAAAGCATGGTCACCGGCATCTAACGGTGACTGAAGACAAAAGGTTTGAGTCTCCTCTGAAATAGCCGTTCAGGGAGAGTTTTCCCGGGAGTTGATAGTGGTACTAACTCCACTCCCCTGAAAGTCCTTCGGGTGGACTACACACTGACATCCCCGTGCAAAGGCATGCAGAACGCCTTAGGTATATGTCAAACCCCATCGTGCTTTTTGTAGCCGTTTGTAGCGGATGGGATGGATAACACGAGCATACCCAGCATGCAACCCGCTGCCTAGAGTGGGGTGGACTCCACCATGTTCAACTTACGACATAATTGCACGATCCCCCCCCCCCCCCCCCCCCCCCCAAGATAAAAAGGACTGTTGATGAAGTGAAGAGAGAAGTGCGGGCGGTAATGTGGTGTTTACAAACTGATGAGCTGGGGGACTGAGGACGTTTCTGTTAGCCTTATTTCTGAACGACTTTTTGAGTGTGAATGTTGATTTGCTAGCTATCATCGATTTGCCGAGTTCTTTATTTACTTTTTTCTTTCAACAGAACTGCTCCATTTCATTTTCAAATTCGAAATGTTAGGTTTTTTTCCTTTAAATTATTATCATTTTATCTTATTTCTTTGAAAGAAAAGAAATAGGTGTCTTTTTCCTCTATACGATTACAAATGTATCTCTGATTACCTGGGATGTTTCCTTTTGCACGCGTCTAATCTCCAATCCAGTCTTGCTGGTTTTAGCGCTTGTGTGTAATGTGGGGGAGGAGGACTGACTGAGCCCCTGGCCTCCCCAGCATGGCCTGGTCTTGCTTGCTGTGATGAAGGAAGGGCAGGTGAAGTCAGACCCCAGGTAGTCGGGGTGTCCACTGGCTAGGTGCGGAAAGCTAAGGACCAGCTCCATGCACAGCTTCGACTTGCCCCCGACACATGGCCTGAAAAAAGTCAGCGCAGTGCCCCAAAGACTTCCCGAGGAGTTCAGGGAGAAGTCACGTCAGCTTATCTGTGAACTTCCAAGAACAAAAAAGGACGTTGATGCCAGTTGTGGAAGAGAGGGGAGCTGAATTGGCAGCCCTGGTGCGGCGGAGCTGAAAGCAACAGTCGTGGTCAGAAATGATCCGAGTCCTAAGCCGCCATGTCACTGTCCACTGTGCACTGTCCACTGTGCAGAGGGGACAAGGCTAGGACAGAGAGGATTAACTTCTCTAATCCTGGCGCTGTCTAGTGCCCTGAAGCGTGGCCTGATCCCTCTAATGGCCACTGTCAACATGGCGCCCTGTGTCCACAAGGACGGGGTCGCCAGGGGACAGCGCCACGGACACCTCCCTGTTTGTCCGCACCCCACGCGGGGGAGGGAAGGGGGGGGGGGGGTAGCAGGAGGAAGGAGAGAGATGGTAGAGGGGTTTCCTGGCAGAAACAGGAAGATAGTAAAATATGACGGTAGGGATTTGTGACAGTAAAATATGACAGTAGGGATTTGTGACAAGAAAATATGACAGTAGGAATTTGTGACAGTAAAATATGACAGTAGGAATTTGTGACAGTAAAATATGACGGTAGGGATTTGTGACAGTAAAATATGACAGTAGGGATTTGTGACAGTAAAATATGACAGTAGGGCTTTGTGACAATAAAATATGACAGTAGGGCTTTGTGACACTAAAATATGACAGTAGGGCTTTGTGACAAGAAAATATGACAGTAGGGCTTTGTGACAAGAAAATATGACAGTAGGGCTTTGTGACAAGAAAATATGACAGTAGGGCTTTGTGACAAGAAAATATGACAGTAGGGCTTTGTGACAATAAAATGACAGTAGGGCTTTGTGACAAGAAAATATGACAGTAGGGCTTTGTGACAAGAAAATATGACAGTAGGGCTTTGTGACAAGAAAATATGACAGTAGGGCTTTGTGACAAGAAAATATGACAGTAGGGCTTTGTGACAAGAAAATATGACAGTAGGGCTTTGTGACAAGAAAATATGACAGTAGGGCTTTGTGACAAGAAAATATGACAGTAGGGCTTTGTGACAAGAAAATATGACAGTAGGGCTTTGTGACAAGAAAATATGACAATAGGGCCTTTGTGACAAGAAATATGACATTTAGGGCTTTGTGAAAAGGGAAAATATGACAATTAGGGCTTTGTGAAAAGAAATATGACAGTAGGGTTTTGTGACAGTAAAATAGGGACAGTAGGGCTTTGTGACAGTAAAATATGACAGTAGGGTTTGTGACAGTAAAATATGACGTGGGGCTTTGTGACAATAAAATATGACAGTAGGGCTTTGTGACAAGAAAATATGACAGTAGGGCTTTGTGACAATAAAATATGACAGTAGGGCTTTGTGACAAGAAAATATGACAGTAGGGCTTTGTGACAAGAAAATATGACAGTAGGGCTTTGTGACAATAAAATGACAGTAGGGCTTTGTGACAAGAAAATATGACAGTAGGGCTTTGTGACAAGAAAATATGACAGTAGGGCTTTGTGACAAGAAAATATGACAGTAGGGCTTTGTGACAGTAAAATATGACAGTAGGGCTTTGTGACAATAAAATATGACAGTAGGGCTTTGTGACAAGAAAATATGACAGTAGGGCTTTGTGACAGTAAAATATGACAGTAGGGATTTGTGACAGTAAAATATGACGGTAGGGATTTGTGACAGTAAAATATGACGGTAGGGATTTGTGACAGTAAAATATGACGGTAGGGATTTGTGACAGTAAAATACGACAGTAGGGATTTGTGACAGTAAAATACGACAGTAGGGATTTGTGACAGTAAAATATGACGGTAGGGATTTGTGACAGTAAAATATGACGGTAGGGATTTGTGACAGTAACATATGACAGTAGGGATTTGTTATAGTAAAATATGACAGTAGGGATTTGTTATAGTAAAATATGACAGTAGGAATTTGTGACAGTAAAATATGACGGTAGGGATTTGTGACAGTAACATATGACAGTAGGGATTTGTTATAGTAAAATATGACAGTAGGGATTTGTTATAGTAAAATATGACAGTAGGGATTTGTGATAGTAAAATATGACAGTAGGGATTTGTGATAGTAAAATATGACAGTAGGGATTTGTGTTTGTGTGTGACTGTATCTTACCTGGTGTGAGGTGGAAGAGAGTTCCCTCTGAGTGGTTTGTTGACGTGAGTGTCGTGCTGTCATTTCTAGCTGCGCTGCTGGTTCTCGCGGATGATGATGATGGTGGTGGTGGTCACCGGAAGAATAAGCGGCGTGGAGAACAGTGGTGAAACTAGCCCAACAACTGTTTCTCCCGACACTAGTGTGGTGATGTTTGTTCTCCCACAGAAAAGGATAACACTGCTTTTCCTTTTGACTTGACATGTCCTTTAACTCCTTGAAGAATGCTCGGGGCACTGCTATGACTTTTCCAGGCAGTGTGCTGTGAGCAAGCTGAACCTGGTAGCAAGGTGCATGCTAGGTATGTTCTTGTTATCTATAGGTTTTACCGGCCATACCCGACCTACTCCACTGCAAATAGTACATGATGATGTTGTAGTGTGTGCGTGAGATGGTGTGCGTGCGTTCGCACATGGGGCCTTGATGATTTTATCCAAAGGACTTTCAGGAGAGTGGAGTTAGTGCCAATGTTTAAAAGAGTAAAGGTATCCCATAACATAATGTCGTAGAGGAGCGAGGCCTCAGAGACCTCACTTCTCTAGGGGCCAGCATATTGAGGGCGCGTCCATCTCCTCTCCCTCGCTGCTTTACCTTCCCTGGCCTTAAAGAGGCAGGTGCCCATTTACTGCTGGGTGAACTGGGGGACTGTACTGAAGCCAAGGCGCGCAAACGGCCATCATCCAGGTGGTAACCACGCTCGACGCTGCTTCACCTTGGCTGGGGGGAAGCGAATGCTCTGACCACTGAGCTATCCCGTGCCCGCCAGTGTTTACTCCAGAAGAGAAAAATAATCCCTCCCCTCAAAGGGACTGCTGTACAGAGGCAGAAACCCGTACCCTGTTCCGTCAGGTCGTCAGCACCACCTCCTCTCTAACCACTAGGCTTTGATATGACAACCCCCCTCCTCCCCTCTTCAGCTCTGAGTGATTTAAACATGTCTGATTTTTCTTTCTTTCCTTCTTTCTTTCTTTTTCAGCAATGTTTGTTTAGAATGTATGTGATCTTCAATGTGATTGTCCCTGTAACCTAGCTTTCATTTGTTCTTTTTAAAATTTTATACTCTTCTCTCTCTCTCTCTCTCTCTCTCTCTCCTTTGTGGTGCTCTCTCCCGCTCTCTCTCTCTCTCTCTCTTCTTCTCTCTCTCTCTCTCTCTCTCTCTCTCTCTCTCTCTCTCTCTCTCTCTCTCTCTCTCTCTCTCTCTCTCCCCCCTTTTTATGGAATGAATATGATGACAATACTTTTATTGTTTTTCTGTAAATCCTCCCTGTGGCTTTTCCCTTTTTCCCTTTAGCTTTTCAATCTGCTTTAAATCATGTCAGTAGTTCGACTTCGTTTATTTCGTCTTTCATTCCTTTCTTTTCATCTTTCGTATTTTCTTTCTTTCTTGCGTCCTTTTTTCTTTTTTCTTTTGCCTGCCTCTCTCTCTCTCAATCTTCTTTTTTCTTCCTTCTTATCTATCGGTCTGTCTTTTCTTTTGTCTTTATGTCTTCATGTCTTCCTGTCTTTTTTTCTTTCTTTCTTTCTTTCTTTCTTTCTTTCTTTCTTTCCTTTTTACTTCCTTCCTTCCTTCCCTCCTTCCTTGCTACGTAGTCACGGACAGTGGGGATTGACTTGCTGTCTGAGAGGCAAGCAGCCTCTGTGGCCTTGCAGACAGCTGTGACGGTAAGACGACAGGACAAAACACAACACGGACAAAGAAAAGGAAGGAAGGACAGAAAGTGTAAGCATCTTTCTCATCGATCAGCATCGATCGTTTCCTCTGCTCAGTGCTGTCCCCAACCGCTCTCTGACAAAGAACCATTGTCAGGTGGGTTTTCTTTCATCTTCCCCTGCCTGCCACCCACCAGCTTCCACTAGCGGTGCCAGGCTCTGCACCACTGACTGACCACTGCGCATCATCCTAGACAGCGGGAGGTGTGGCTTTCTCCCTTCTCGCTCTTTGGTTGCTCAAACAAGAATCGATTTACCCATGACTCCTACATTAGACTACAATTGAATCGATTTCTACAAAACATACGCGGAAGTCACACAAGCCCCCCCCCCCCCCCCCCACAAAAAAAAAAAGAAAAAAAAAGTGGGGGATTTTGTGTGTACCTGCAGTACGTCTGTGAGTAGAAGACGGTGATGGAGACCTAGTGGTGTGGATATTTGTTGTTCTTTTCTCCTTACGTCTTCTGGCCTGTGTGTGCCGCCCTGCACGCAAGATGAAGCGGCTGTGGGCGATAGAGGCCATGAGGCAGACAGCTGCCCCCACTGCCAATGCTGCTGGAGCTGCCAGGAAATCGTCATCGTAAGTTTGTTGTGCCTATGTGTGGGGATGGGGGACTGCGAGAGGGGGGGGGGGGGGGGTTGGGGGACGGCGTGAGAGAAGGATGAAGAAAGACGTGTGTGTATGAGAGAGAGAGAGAGAGAGAGAGAGAGAGAGAGAGAGAGAGAGAGAGAGAGAGAGAGAGAGAGAGAGAGAGAGAGAGAGAGAGAGAGAGAGATTCGGATTCGGATGTTCGGATTCGGATGTTTATTCATTAGGCCATAGCCCGAAGCAAGGACAAGAGAGAGAGAGGAGAGAGAGAGAGAGAGAGAGAGAGAGAGAGAGAGAGAGAGAGAGAGAGAGAGATGGAGGAGGGTGTGTGTGTGCGTGCATGCGTACGTGCGTGCGTTTGTCTGTCTGTCTTTTTATGTTCGTGCATTAAGTACAAGAACCCCTCCAGATTTAAGATATTAGGTGTCTGGTTTACTCAGACACTAAAAGACTGTGAAATGATAAATTACAATAATAAATTTTCAGAGGTTAAACTGCTTTTCAAAATATGGTCACAAAGAACTATTACTCCATTAGGTAGAGTAGCTGTACTAAAGTCTCTTATTCTTTCAAAGCTTATACATCTGTGGATATTACTACCAGACCCACCGGATCATTTTTTGAAACAGTTACAGAAACTTTGTTTTCAATTTGTTTGGAACAATAAGCAAGACAAGATAGGAAGACAGACGGCAGTTCAGACCATTAAGCAAGGTGGTCTAAATATACCTGATATACGGAATATATATATGTTTTTGAAGCTTTCATGGGTAAGAAAATTTTAGAAAATCAAAAACACAAGTGGGTCAGTATTG
>CM054134.1:64459447-64466947 GCA_028751875.1 Rapana venosa
TCGTATTATCTAATAAAGGAAATTTGTATGCGCTATTTGCAAAGATCAATCAGAGCGCTTGCATTCAACATACTACAAGTCATGAACCAAAACATCAAAAGCTCAAATAAATCAATGTACCACCTAACACATACACCCGCACACACACACCACACACACAACACCACACAACACACAGTAGCTTGCAGCACACACGATTTGGCACTACACAGCAGCAGACACACAACACACACAGGGAAAATAGTGAACACACATACATGACACGACTCAACATGTACATAAAGGCTCGGAAGAGGAGATTTAGGCGTTTGAAGGCTAGGGATTATGAGATGAGAGAAGGGGAAAATAGGTTTGACAAATGATCTAGGTGATTATAAATGGTATTCAGAGAGGGCCTGTGAAGAGAGGAGGACAGGTTGATTCAGATGGATGGCCAGAAGTAGTGAAGGCGCGACAATTCAACGGTGGCTGGTTATAGTATGTACTCACATGGTCACAGCAGCAGGGAGATCGGAAGAGAGGAGTAGTAAGGTAAAGACTATTTCATTGGGTAGGATGGCTGTTAGTGAGGAGCTTTGTACAGAGGTACTGATGATAGTTTACTCGCGCAAAGGCACAATGAGAAGCAGAGGAGAGATGAAGGTTCAAAGTTTTTTTTTGGACTAGGCGAGTGCAATTTTGTTACTGAAGACGCGAATTGATAGATTGTGGCACACGACAAAGGAATTGAATGTCAGCATGAGAGATGGAGAGCAACAAGTTTGGATGTTGCATCAGTGGACAGGTACTTTCGAATTGCACTGATACGCCGTAATTGATAGTAGCACGACTGACAGGTCTGGGTGATGAATTTTTGCATAGAGAGTGAGTTGTCGATAACAACTCCTACATACTTCACAGCAGTGGATAGAGGGACCGATGTATTACCGAGTTCTATTGAAGTTGTTGTAATGGAAGAGAGTTTGTGTTTGGTCCCTACAAGCATGGCTTCGGTTTTATCTGCGTTAAACTGTAACTTGTTTTGTATCATCCAGTTTTGGATATCTGAAAGCAGTAGGCCATATTTGTCAAGAGAGAAGGCAGATTTTCAGGTGTAACACTACTTTGAATCAATCAATCAATCAATCAATCAATCAATCAATCAATCAATCAATCAATCAATCAATCAATCAATCTATCTATCTATCTATCTATCTATCTATCTATCTATCTATCTATCTATCTATCTATCTATCTATCTATCTATCTATCTATCTATCTATCTATCTAATCTAATCGTATTATATATATAAATTATATAATAATAATAATAATGTATGGAATTTATGTAGCGCTGAATGCTTGTTAATCTGCGATAAACGTAACTGTTTTTATCATCCAGTTTTGAATATCTGAAAGCAGTAGCCTATTTGTCAGAAGAAGGTGGATTTTCAGGTGTAACACTTTTGAATCAATCACAATCAATCATCAATCATCATCATCATCAATCAATCAATCATACTATCTATCATCTATCTATCTATCTATCTATCTATCTATCTATCTATCTATCTATTATCTATCTATCTATCTATCTATCTATCTATCTAATCTATCGTATATATATATATATATATATATATATATATATATATATATATATTATTATGTATCTTTCTATCTATCTATCTATGGCATAACACGGCATAGTATGACCAGACATAGCAGAACTCTCTTTCTCTGTGTGTGAGTCTGTTTCTCTCTCTCTATATTGTTGTTTGTATTTTGTATGTTGTGTGTGTATGTGTGTGAGTGGCACATGTACTCATGTTAACTGCGGAAGGGACTGCTCAAAGTGGTCTCCACTGGGCCTGTCCTGAACGTGCTTGGTTCGCCTGAGGAAAGTATGTTGCTTTGGTCCTGCGCGGAACTCACGCACATCTTGCGCACACGTTGGAAACCCCTTTCGCCTTTGGTAGTGAAGTGACCAACGACTCCTCAAGGAGTTCGCGGAGAAGTCAAGTCAAGCGAAGTCACATAACTAGACATAGCATAACTGGACATAGCATAACTGGACATAGCGTAACTGGACATAGCGTAACTGGACATGGCATAACTGGACATGGCATAACTGGACATGGCATAACTGGACATAGCATAACTGGACATGGCATAACTGGACATGGCATAACTGGACATGGAATAACTGGACATAGCATAACTGGACATGGAATAACTGGACATAGCATTACTGGACATGGCATAACTGGACATGGCATAACTGGACATGGAATAACTGGACATAGCATAACTGGACATGGAATAACTGGACATAGCATTACTGGACATGGCATAACTGGACATGGCATAACTGGACATGGCATAACTGGACATGGCATAACTGGACATGGCATAACTGGACATGGCATAACTGGACATGGCATAACTGGACATAACATAACTGGACATGGAATAACTGGACATAGCATTACTGGACATGGCATAACTGGACATAGGTTAACTGGACATAGCATAGCTACACATAAGCTAGCATTGAAACTTTACGCTTCAAAAGGACTTGTCTTCAAGCCATGGAAGCTGTGGATCACGACTTTCTCTTCACGGTGCAGTGTGAAAACGTAGTTGAATGCCGCCATTCACAAAGTGGCATCCATTAAGGCAATAACGTGTACACTGCCGGCAGTTCATGCTGCTGCACACGTCAAGAAAGGATCAGGCCATTAGCTGTAGCCAAGCAGGGCTGGAGGGGGGGGGGGGGGGAGGGTACTATCAATTTTGCGGAGATTTTTTGTATTCCCTTATAGTGCAGACCGATGGTGGCTACCTTCTCCCGCTTGCCTTATCTCACCCTCTCCTTTTCTCCACAATGTCTGCATGCTTTACAGTTCTGTCTGTCTGTCTTTTCTTTTCTGTCTGTCTGTCTGTCTGTCTTTTCTTTTCTGTCTGTCTGTCTGTCTTGTCTTTTCTGTGTTTCTGTTTGTCTGTCTTTCTTTTCTTTTCTGTCTGTCTGTCTTTCTTTCTTTCCTTTCTTTTCTTTTCTGTCTGTCTGTCTTTCTTTCCTTTCCTTTCTTTTCTTTTCTGAATGTCTGTCTGTCTTTCTGTCTTTCTTATCGCGTTACGAGTACTTGACTTGCACCATTATTGTTTGATACATACTTAAACTTTCTGGTTATTTGAAAGATCGGTGGATATTTGGTTTACTGTATGGTCTGTTTTATTATTGTTTCATTAGATTATGGTTAGTTGTTTTTATAGGGAGAAGTGGTGAGGGCGCTGCGCTCGTGATCTGACGGCCCGGGATGGCATCAGTACCGACCCCACTCCCTCCAAAATCCTTCGGAGGAGACGAAAACCGAGATCCCGTGTGCGAACGTACGCAGATTATCTTGCGCACACGTTCAAAATCGCTCCACTTTTTAAAGAGAGGGCCATTTTGTACCGGTAGAAATGGATGACAAAATTTCTAAAAATGCCGCGTGCAGACAGGTGTCGTGTTTAGACACCATCCCCGAAGTCGGAATGCCTACCTGGATGGCGGAAAAACGGTCGCACAGCAAAATCTGACCTTTGGTGAAGCTGGAAGTTCTATCCGGGGAACGAATGAAATGACGGTTTGGATTGTAGCTATGGCTGTAACGCGTGCACAAGATATTCTCCCCTGACTGGCACACAGGACCTGGGCGTGCAGGCTGACCCCAGAGCTTGCTGGGGACTGCAGCGGAAGGCAGAGAGGAGAGTGCAGCCAGACTGGACTGGGCGTCCTCAGTGAGGAGTGGCAGGGTCTAGCCACTGGTCTGGTGGCAGGGTCTAGCCACTGGGCTACTCCGGCCCCTGAGGGTGTGCTGTACATGTAAAGCAGAGCCAGAGGAAAGGTGTCGGCAGCAGACGAGAAACAGTGAATGAAACCATGTTGTTCAGTAGTGCCGCATGTTGAGTGTCCTCAGCATACCTGCGTTGGTCTGCTTTTCCTGGTAACACAAGGAACAGCTGACAGAATGACAGATGTTAAGGATTTTCAGCTATGTGATTTGATATGTATATGCACATGAGCATTTAATTTAGTCCGCGGCTACACATGTTATGAGATTTTATCATTTCTGCGTAGTGCTTGCTATAAAAAAGTGAAACCATTTTTTAAAATTCTTGTTATCCTCGTCAGACACAAGACACATTTGTTCCGACATTTGAACGGATCAATCACTGTCCACATAGCAGGTTTTCTTTCTTCTGTAGTATTTTTGTTACAAGCTAAGGCCTGTGGTGTGGATGGCAGGAACATACCCAGCATGCACCCAACATCCTGGTGAGGGGTTGGCTGTGCCAGGTTCACGATTGGCCTAAAAGACACTGGTGGAACACTCGAGTGCAGTGCCCCTAAACTCCTGCAGGAGTTGCCCTCCTCGTCATTGGTTGTCGGCTTAGGCAGTCCTACATGGCGGTGTGTCAGGCCAGCAGCACCAGACAGCAGACACCGTGGTGGGCGTTTCCCCGACACAGCTGGCTGCAGGGCGGGGTGCACAGGCTGGCTGTCTTGGTGTGCCTCACGTGGACTCCTGAAGTCGTGAGACTGACTGAGGGCTGACGCTGTATCTTGAAGAGAAGGCGGGTCTATAAGGTCTTCAGAAAGAAGCCAACGCCAGTTTGCCCATGAGGACCATACGTCTTGTGCAGGGACAGCCCCCTCACCAGCACAGGTCTTGCCATGGCGGTGTGTGTAATCCACTGTGCACCCTCTACCTTCTGTTACGCGGCGACAGGCCCCATCAGGGGAGGTGAAAGAACCCCCGGGGCTGGGTGATTAGGAAAGGCAAAGGAATCAGTGCCATTATCTCTCCGCTCTGTGTGTGACAGACCTAGAGGCGTCAGCGGCGCGTCGTGGTGAGGACATGCCGTTGTCAGGGCGGTGAAACTTCCCCTCTGTCATGTCACGCCGTTTGTCTTCAACTCGGCAGTGCTGCCCGGTGCCCAGCTCCGTGCCCGGCATATCCCCAGTTACCCCGCTGCAGCCCGCAGTGACGGCAGTGTCGGCAGTGACGGCAGCGCCATGCCAGTCTGGTGTCTGGCAGAGGGGGGATGGGAAAGAGCTAGAGTGGAAGTGCGGACCGGGCCATTCTAACGGGGTGTATGTTGTGAGTGCTGTTAAGTGAACGTGTGCTTCATGGCGAGTTTGGAGGAGCTACAGAGAGCTGCTGATGACCACGCTTGCCCTGTCATTACCTTAGCTACCTGCGTTGGTCTGCTTTTCCTGGGTAACGCAAGGGAACAGCTGACAGAATGACAGATGTTAAGGATTTTCAGCTGTGTGATTTGATATGTAGAACAGTTTAGGATTGTGTTTAGGGAGAGCTGGACAGATCTGAAATTCAGATGATAAGGTTGGTCAGCTGTGGGAATATTATTTACTCGACATTGTCAGCTTTTAGAGTGAAAACAAACTTCCCATGGGAGGGCTAGAGGGAATGACAGTGAGGTGAATGTAACATTTATCTACAGCAGGACAGCTGTCCTTTTGACCCGACATCTTAGCGCAGAAAAACCCTAGTCTTTGCCACAGTGTGTTCAAATGAACTGCAGAGGTGGACTGGTACATTGTTCTGGTTCAGTGATACGCAGCTGTCATTCTGGTTCAGTGATACGCAGCTGTCATTCTGGTTCAGTGATACGCAGCTGTCATTCTGGTTCAGTGATACGCAGCTGTCATTCTGGTTCAGTGATACGCAGCTGTCATTCTGGTTCAGTGATACGCAGCTGTCATTCTGGTTCAGTGATACGCAGCTATCATTCTGGTTCAGTGATACACAGCTATCACTTCGGTTCAGTGATACGCAGCTGTCATTCTGGTTCAGTGATACGCAGCTGTCATTCTGGTTCAGTGATACGCAGCTGTCATTTTGGTTCAGTGATACGCAGCTGTCATTCTGGTTCAGTGATACGCAGCTGTCATTCTGGTTCATCGATACGCAGCTATCATTTATGTTCAGTGATACGCAGCTATCATTCTGGTTCAGTGATACGCAGCTGTCATTCTGGTTCAGTGATACGCAGCTATCATTCTGGTTCAGTGATACGCAGCTGTCATTCTGGTTCAGTGATACGCAGCTATCATTCTGGTTCAGTGATACGCAGCTGTCATTCTGGTTCAGTGATACGCAGCTATTCTCAGACTTAGAATCAGAAACCTGTGGTTCGCTGAAACGATTTTACCCCTTACACCATACTGAGGACAGGAGATGTGACAGAACAAGTATAGTGCTGTCCTCCTGAGATAGCAGGGGCATTTCTCTAGCTATAACCTGGCAATGAAATAACATGAAGTCAAGCTACAACATGATCGTTGAAAATGCTCAGAAAGTACACAAATAGTCTACGTCGTCATGGACACTGCCCTTCAGCCTGAAAGAGGCAATCTGATGTCTGTGAGCGTGGCAATGTTAGTGGTCAGTGCTGGCCAAGCCTAACACCTCTCTGGCGCTATCATTGTCTGACCGTGTGGCTGAGCGGTGTGAAGTGGATTCTGTTGTCCTCCCTCCACTTTCAGACAGTTCTGGAACCAGGCATTGAATGGAAGGCTTGAGTCACCCGGGGAAAGTCTTTTTGTCAATAAATTGTCCGATCACTTAGACCTAAAATCAGCAGGCGGGTTTCAAACCTGGCAGACGTACAAGGCTGCCTCACTTGAGGTCCGCCCTCCTTCACTGACTCTGGCTTTGCAGCTGCACTGTGCACGATATGGAATGCCTGTATAGTCGTTGCCTGTATGCCATGTCATTAATCCCCAGCATTTGTTTAAAGTCAGATGCATGAATCATTTTACAAACTGTAGCTTGGACGATGACTGTCGTTTCATATTGTTAACATATTGAAAAATAATACGAACATCTCTTTATATTTATTGTTCAATATGAATACTGGTGATAACATACCCCTTGAGTAATGACGAAGTTGATATGCCCCGTCGTACTCTGCCTTAAAAAAAAAAGAAATTCGTGCTACTTTTCTGTGTCGTACATTTTATGAACAAACCCTTTCTAGAACAATTCCGGATGGTGGTACTGATTGGTTTAGGCCTTACTTTTCAGTTAGAGTTTGGTTGTTATTGTTGGTACCTTGAAAGACAAAGAACCCAGTGTATGCCAGACAGTACAGAAACTGTTGACCCCTGTGGTCATGCCAGGTCGCTATATCAGGGGACCACTTTGTAGGTGTTTCACTCCGCTAGGAAGGTGTTCTAAAAGTACTGCTTTACAGAGAGGTTCCAGTGTCTTTGTGGGGGGAACAGTTTTAACTGTCCCAAATCACCATAGTTCAATCACCCATGTGACAATGACTTGTCCATTGCTGGTGTCTCCAGCTGCTATGGGGACCAGTCTTGGCGGAGCGGTGCAGATGTGTGGATAGCAGAAGATGTCAGGCTGATGTGCTGTCGCCCTTCGGAAAGGAAGTGAGAACTTGGATAATTGTGATGGATTTCTGAAGTGCCTCACATGTTCCTTTTGGTGT
>CM054134.1:64471947-64474447 GCA_028751875.1 Rapana venosa
AAGAGGTTTTAACGTGTGCGCAAGATCTGCGTGCGTTCTCACACAGGACCTCATTTACAGCCTTCTTGGAGGACTTTTCTGGGAGTGGACACGGCACTGATGGTAGCACCAGGGGGAAAATCCTGTATGGCTCGAACCTGGGCCATTGGATCATGAACACGACGCTCTAAACACGAGACTATCACGTCCCCCTGAGAGAGAGAGAGAGAGAGAGAGAGAGAGAGAGAGAGAGAGAGAGAGAGAGAGAGAGAGAGAGAGAGAGAGAGGCTGAAATGATTTAATGTACAATGACCTTGGGCCAGGATACAGTTCTTGGCCCATGGGTTTGGGATGGGACAATGGGTTCAGTCATACCACCGGCGTAGCAAATGCACAAACAAGGATTTATGACTGATCACAGAAGAAAACTACAGACTATTCTAATTCATGATTGTGACTCTTATATCAAGAACAACCAAATCAAAAAAGAACAAGACGTCCTGGGGAAAATTGAAGAGATCATGCATATAAAGTACATATCAAATCGTGACTATTATTCAATATACTGCTTGAGTCAGCATTGTGTTCCTTTTGAGAGAGAGAGGGGGTAGGGGGTGGGAGAGAAAGAGAGAGTATCCCAGTCACTAAACTACCCAGCACCTTGAAGTGTTGAAGGTGGCCATGATAGGTGGCCAATGTACACATACACTGACACACTGACACACACTCACTCACTCACACAAACGCGCGCAACACACCCCACACCACAACACACACACACACACACACACACACTCTCCTCTCTCTCTCTCTCTCTCTCTCTCTCTGGTAGAGGGTGTGTGACTTTGTTCTCTAAACCTAATACCGTCCAATCTCTCCATCCTCTCCCCCCTCACACACACACATACATATACACAGACGTTCCCTAACCCTGCAACTCTCCTTTACCTCTTTGATTCCAAAACATTCTGTTTTGGCTTTGAAAAGAGAATAAAAGACGCATAGGCTCTCGTGTGCACATGCATATGCGCGTGTGCATACATATAGTCACGCACACATACATGCGTGCACCCCCCCAACACACACACACACATGCACGCACACATATGCTTGCACACACACAGACACACACAGACACACACTGGCACGCACTTGCGCGCGTGCACATGCACTCACACAAGCGTGCATGCACACACACGTTCTCTCTCTCTCTTGCTCTCTCGCTGTCTCTCTCTCTTCCTTTCTTTTTCTCTGGTAGAGGATGTGTGACCTTGGTCTCTAAACCTAATACCTTCCACCCTTCCCACCCTCTCCGCCCCCAGACACACACACGCACGCGCGCGTACACACACACACATACACACACACGCGCGCGCGCGAACACATTCACACACACACACACACACACACTCACACACACACACACACACACCACGCACGCACGCACGCACGCACGCACGCACGCACGCACGCACACACACACACACACACACACACACACTCGCCACGTCTCTCCTCGTATTGACCAAGCCTGTTAACTTTCATCTTGCCTTTCCCCTTCCCTAGTCCCGTTTCGCACATCACTTATGCATGATACAAACACACACCGACGGGACCATGCTACCTAACCATTACCTTTGTGTGCGGAGAGAAAAAAGGAACTTGTCATCAAGGTCAGAGAATTAGGAAGAGAGAGTCACGAGGACGAGCTGGACAGACAGGTGGGTGTGTTGTTGTTTCTCGGCTGCAGTTCTGAGGCTGACCAAAGGTGAGACTGGGGGGTGACTGTTTCCCCACCTTGCAGGTATCACGGAGCCGCGTTTCCACTTTGGGGAACATAGGGGTTTTCATTCAGCTGAACACTGCGCTGAAGTTGGCAAACTTCTCAAGATGTTGGGTAAAGAATTCCACACACCAGGTGCAGCAACATCTTGAGAACATTCTACGAATGACCTTTAGGTTGTGTGTGTGGAAGTTTCCACAGTTTGTCTATCGTCTTCAGCCTGATGAAGCACGCTGTGTGGGAGGAAAACAGAGCTGGTAACCAGCAGTGTGTCATGGATTTGGTCGAAGATTAAGAAAAATACACACATGAGATCTGTCAAAGGCAGCAATTGAGGCATTTTGTATTGTTTAAGGACCGCACCAGTGGCCTGATCTGACCCTCTCCCATTTCTAGTTCTCCTGTTCTCTGGTTCTCCTGTTCTCTGGTTCTCCTGTTCTCTGGTTCTCCTGTTCTCTAGTTCTGTTCTCTAGTTCTCCTGTTCTCTAGTTCTCCTGTTCTCTAGTTCTCCTGTTCTCTAGTTCTCCTGTTCTCTAGTTCTCCTGTCGCATAAAAAAATCGTTTAGGAAAAGACAACTTCCTTCTACGAATGCACACAAACTATAGCCTACAACCAGACTGATAAGCAGTTACAGCAGTGGCACAGGTACAGCAGTGGCCCAGGTATAGCAGAGGCCCAGGTATAGCAGAGGCCCAGGTATAGCAGTGGCCCAGGTATAGCAGAAGCAGTGGCACAGG
>CM054134.1:64479447-64486947 GCA_028751875.1 Rapana venosa
GTGGGAAAACTGTGTGTGAAAACACCTTTCCTGCTTTAGAAAAGTCTGTAGCGATGTAATCCAGCATTTGTATTAACTGTACGTGCACCGTTCTTCAGGTGTCGGCCTGTGTTCACTACCTGCTTTTCACTTCAACATTCGCTTTTTCATATGCAGCTGAACAGTCCAAGTTGTTACGATCGGTGTTGTTTTTGTTGTTTCCAGCTGTCCCCCCTGTGAATATTATGACTGCTCTGCGTTGTGGCCTGGTTTGTGTGCATCACTTGTATTCATGTAGGTTATATTTTTCTCATCGCTTTTCTTTTTAAAAAAAAGATTTTTCTCTAATGGTGCATTTTTTGGCTATGTCCACTTTCTTTGGGGATGAAAATCCAATATTTTACTATCAAAAAGCAGGATGTGTGTGTGTGTGTGTGTGTGTGTGTGTGTGTGTGTGTGTGTGTGTGTGTTGGTGGGTTCTTTCTGTTTGTTGTCGGGATGTTTTTGTCCTCGTGGTGGTTTTTCTCTGGGCAGCGGTGGTTTCGTTCACATTTCTACACTGTCCTTTCTTTTCCCCCATCTTTTCCAGCACAGTACCCCAGCTTAAAGGGCCCCAGAAGGTGATGTGCTTCTGTGCAGTCAGGGTGGCAGCCTTCATTGATACGGGGGGGGGGGGGGGGGGAGCTTTGTGGTTTTGTGCATTCAGGGTGGCAGCCTTCATTGATACTGTGTGTGTGTGTGTGTGTGTGTGTGGTGGTAGGGGGGGGGGGTGCTGTTTGAAGGCTCGCTTGCTCCATCTCTGTCAGCTACCTTGAAAACACGCACCACAACTAGAACCCTGCGGTCTTCGAATGATAACTTACTTGTTGTACCCCATTACAACCTCAAAACCGCAGGTCGTAGATCTTTTGGTGTTGCTGCGCCCACGATCTGGAACTCTCTGCCACCAGCCGTCAGACATGCTCCCACTTTATCCCAGTTTAAGTCTTCATTGAAGACACATCTCTTTAATGTATTTCTTAGCTAGTTAATATATTGTGCTTGTCTTGACGGTCGCCGTTTGTCACACTGTAGGCTACTTCATGTGCATGCCTGGCTGTTGGTTATGGGTTTTTGTTTGTTTGTTAGTTATGTTATTGCTAGTGCCTTTTCTCTTGAGTGTACTGTTAATTGCCCTGCTAGTGTGTGCCCGGACCAAGTGTGTGCCTCTACAGTGCGATAGGTATCTCTTAAATTTATTTGCGCTTTAGAAATGCTCATTATCATTGTTGTTGTTGTTGTTGTTCTTGTTATTATGTGCTGTGTGTGCATGTGTATAGATGCGCATGGTATGAAAGCGCAATTGAGTCATTGCTTTGAGAAATGTGCTATATAAATGCTATTCATTATTATTATTATTATTATTCATGGTGGCAGCCTTCATTTATTGATTACTTATTTATTCTTTTCTTTTGAATATATTGATACTTGCATTGATATTCGGTGTGTGTTGGGGAGAAGGGGCTGCATTGACACTGTGTGTGTGTGTGAAGGGGGCAGTGTTATTTTGTGCATTCAGGGTGGCAGCCTTCATTGACACTGTGTGTGTGAGGGGGGCAGTGTTGTTTTGTGCATTCAGGGTGGCAGCCTTCATTGACACGGACGGAGGGGTCAGTGTTGTTGTTGTGGGCATGTTTGCCCTCAGGAAATGTCGGCTTATGGCCAGCTTATGACACTGGTAGATGTAGGGGCGTGGTGCTAGGTGTCAGATCAATGGCTTCATTGTCCTGGCAAAAAGCCGACCTGTTGACACTGACCTGGTCTAGGACAATAGCAGGGGCAGGTTTCCTGAAAGCTGTGAATGCTTCATGAACGTTACATTTTGTTGTCAGCTTGGTTTTGATTTGGTTTGTTGATCACTACTTCCCGTCAGTCCTGCCACATCACATCCCCCCCCCCCCCCCCTCCGATATCTTGCAGACAACAAAAACAAAATATAAAAACATGGAGTTGGTGCGGGCCGTTCAGCTGAAAGCAGTGCTACAACTGCACTTTGGGTGTGTGGAGACATTGTGTACACATTTCTTCTCGTTTACCCATTAGACCTCTGTAGACATATTTTAGTTGTACATTTGCTCTGAATAAATGTTACAAGAGCTATCTCCAATATTTGGGTTTTTGTATGAGACAGAGATAGACAGAAAGAGATAACGATAACGATATTTATTCAAGAAAGGCTCTTGAGAGAGAGAGAGTACAACCCTCCCACCACCCACCCTCCCCCCCTCCCCCGAAAAAAAAGAAAGCCTTTCATAACGGTGGTATGTAATCTAAACAGTGGACAGCTAGAATTACTCTGTGGGAGGGACCCACTGAGGGTCTGTCAGCTTGTTCATCCACGCTTCATTTCCCCTCCATAAGGCACCTGACTACCCCCCTACCCACCTACCTCCACTTTCTCCCTGTCCTCAGCCCTACACGTCCTGCCTGGCTTATCCGCTGCCAACAAACACACCAGCCATTTTTCAACTGAAAAACAGTTGGACTTGCCGAGTGTTTTTCGCCGTCTAATTAAATTAAAAATGGAGCGCCTGACTGTATGAAGACACCACTGGTGTCTCGCAGAACTGTGCACTGTCAGCTACAGGGGTTGTGCAATCGCTGAGCGCTACGTGAAGCCGACGGTGGGGGTCTCTGCTTGTACCCAGTCTAGTCCAGCTCAGTCAGGACACTAGCAATTAGCACGTCAATTGCTTGCGTGATTGACACCTTCCCTCAGCCGACTAATTTCAGGTGCCAGTGAGTTCGAAACTGACAAGGGTGTTGATTGGCATGTGGTGGGTTTTGTCAGTGGTAAGAGAGCTGTTGATTTCAAGGCTGTAGTTTAGGCGTGCGGTGGGTTAAATCGAGTGCTGTCTGGGAGAGGATGACTGGTGGGTCTTCTGTGTTGCCTGGGAAGTCTTGGACAGTCCGGGTAGTTTCTGTGGTTTGAGGATTGATTTCAGACTTAAGTGTCTGCCATGGATTCTGAAGATGAAGACGGAAGCAAAAGGTGAGATCGTTACTTTTTCTGCCTGTATGTTTGTCTCTGTCTGCCTCTCTGTCAGTCTGTTTGTCTCTGTCTGCCTCTCTGTCAGTCTGTTTGTCTCTGTCTGCCCAGTCTCTGTTTCTGTCAGTCTGTTTGTCTGCCCAGTCTCTGTTTCTGTCAGTCTGTTTGTCTCTGTCCACCCAGTCTCTATCTCTCTGTCAGTCTGTTTGTCTCTGTCCGCCCAGTCTCTGTCTCTCTGTCAGTCTGTTTGTCTCTTTCTGCCCAGAGTGTGTCTCTCTGTCAGTCTGTTTGTCTCTGTCCACCCAGTCTCTGTCTCTCTGTCAGTCTGTTTGTCTCTGTCTGCCCAGTCTCTGTTTCTGTCAGTCTGTTTGTCTCTGTCTGCCAGCATCGGCCCCTCTCTGTTTGTCTGTTAGTCCTTCAGTCTGTGTCTGTCAGTCTCTGCCCTCTCTGTCTGTCTGTCTGTCTGTCTCCATCCTTTGACACAGACCACAGGCCACTGCACAAAGCTGTCAAAGCAGACATGTCTACCAGCCTGGTTCTCTGGTTGGTCTTTTAAACTCTTCAAGTTTTCAGGGATCAAACTACTGTCAGTTCCGCACAAGGATACCTGTACTATCATCAACAGATTCCCCCCCCCCCCTTTTCGGGAAAAAAACAACCAAAATCCTTTACAAAAACAACAAAAAGAACACCCCCCCACAAAAAAACAACCCCCCCCCCCCCCAAACGCCCCCCCCCCCCTCTCAACCAGCCAAAGCAAACCCCCACAACCAGCCACACAACAACAAAGAAGCCAACAAATAACCGTACAAATCACTCTAGCGCCCGCTTCGTCTGTTTTTCTAACAGAAACTTCGTGAAGTGCTATAAATCCTGAAAACTACATCCCAGGAGTCTACAGTTTTGCGTTGTGTCTTTCTCTCTGAACTCCTTGAGGAGTCCTGTCTGTAATCATGCAAGTGCAAGTCTGCACTGAAGTCTTCAGGCAGCGTGTCGTGGACAAGTCGAACCTGGTGGAGTCCATTCCTCTCCAGGTATCAAGGCGCATGCTAGGTAGTGTTCATGTCATCCATTATACCGGTCAGAGCTGGTCTACTCTTTTACGATGGGTGCAACGGGTTTTACGTACGCACAAGGCGTTCTGCATGCGTTCACATACAAGACCTCGGTTTATAGTTCCAGTAAAAACAGATACCCCTTAACGTTGAAAGTTATTAGTCATTTAATCAGTTTTTGGATTCACATAACAGACTCAAAAGAAAATAGTTATTTAAAATTGTTATATAATTAAATGCATTAAAATAACGACAAGAAATCACTGGATTTATACAATCAAAACAATAATCAATATGATTGGATTTAAACGTGTGTGGAACAATCACAATACTTTGATTATGAAAAGATTGTGCTATGCTATAAAAACAAAACTTGAAGAACTGTACAGAGTGTTTTCAAATCAACAAAAAAGTGATTTCTAAGTTAGATTTTTACAGTTCTGTTTCACATGTTTATAGATTGGAGCCATTTCTATTAATATGCAGGAATGAAAATTATAGGCGCTTATTCAGTAGATTTCGCACTAGCTCCCATGATTTAATGAAAGAGCAAGGGAGATATACAAATATGCGGAGGGAAGAAAGAAAATGTAAATGGTCTAACAAAATAGAAGACGAGTATCACTTGCTTGACGATTGTAAACTATATGATGATTTAAGAAAAAGGTGTTTTTAAAAATCTAATGTTAAAAATAAACAAATGAGTGTCAAGAATAACAACAAGAATGTAAGGTTTTTTAACAACGAGGACTATTTGTTAGACATGATCAAATATGTGCATAATTCTTTTTCCAGAGGAGCCAGAGCATAGACAAATTACATAAATCTTAGAATCCACATCTTTTAGGAAGTGCTGAATACATTTGTTTGGTGTCAAGTAAGACTTGTTCTGACTTAATGGCAATACAGTTTTCTTATTCCGATTCTGATTCTAGTTTATCTCATTGAGGACATCGCGCCCGAGACTGGAACCCGGGTCGTCAGTCTCCCTCAGATCAGGAGTGCAGTGCAGCGCTCTAACCACTAGGCTATTCTGCACCCCCCCCCCCTCCCCCTTCCCAAGAACTGAGTATCAATTTACGTCTTTGTGAGCGTGGTAGCAATTTTCTGAACTATGATATTGTGTGTGAGATTTAGGATACTACCTGACAGGAAATCGTTGTTGTTGAAGGATCGTAAGTGCAATCATTTATTTTCCATGTGTCGTATACAGCCAAGTCTTCTGTGCAAAGTTGATGGGCTTTGTTGGTGCTGTATTATACTTTAGTGATAGTCAGTGAGGACATCACTGCCACACTCCATCACTCGGGATCGTTTCCCACCCGCTCCGGTTATTTAGCTGGAAGTGGATACTGTCACTCTGTTCACAGTGGTCAGAGCCTTGTACTGGTCATCTCGAAATACCTTAGGACGCAGGGTCCAGCCTCCGCTGAACTGTCCACTCGAGAGAATTTCGTCCTGGAAATTGACAGCAGTACTGATTCCAACTCCCTCACCCCCCCCCCCCCCCCCCCACCCAACCACCACATCCCCAAATCTTTCGGATGAGATTATAAACTGAACTTGAGTGTGCAGGTGCATGCAAGAACACCTTGCACACCTATCAAAGCCCTGTCTGTCTTGGTAGAAGAGGATGCCAGCTGTGGGCAGCAGGATGGGGACGACACCACCATACTCAGCATGCACCGTGCCACCTGGGGAGGGATTGGCTCCATCATGTTCAACCTGCCTGTACAACACTGCCTGAAGCATTCAGTGCAGTGCCTCAGCGACTCCTTAAGGAGTTAAGGAGGGTCATGTTGCTTTAGAAAGAGCGCGTGCATGCAGGTGTGTGTTACATAGACATAATCACCGTCTGGACCTCTGAATGACACAGTCACCAGTGAATGCCTGTTTTATTCTTACCCCTTTATCTGTCTGTATGTCTATTTATCTGTCTATCGATCTATCTATCGATTTATCGATCTATATGTCTGTCTCTCTGTCTATCTATCTATCTCTCTATCTCTCTATCTAAAGGAGTCGCTGAGGCACTGCACTGAATGCTTCAGGCAGTATTGTACAGGCAGGTTGAACATGATGGAGCCAATCCCTCCCCAGGTGCATGCTGAGTATGGTGGTGTCGTCCCCACCCTGCTGCCCACAGCTGACATTCTCTTCTAGTTCTTTGGTCGTTTTGCTTAGTGCCTTGTTGCCGTGGCGGCCCTGTGTCTGTTTTCGCTCTGAGGATAGGGGTACACAGCCGCGGGGTCTGTATTTGCTAGATCCTTTTCCAGCCCAGGACGAGCGTAGGATCGAGTGTGTCCTGTGTCTGTCACTGTGTGTGTCATTGTGTCTTTCACTGTGTCTGTCACTGTGTGTGTCACTGTGTCTGAAGGCCTGATGAAGGAGCACAGGACGCAGGCAGGAACACGGCCTGGGTAATGAGGTGTAGCATTACACTGTCAGTTCCCGCTGCGCCATTGAGGCGTCAGGCACTGTGCATAGAACGAGCCGTACACACACACACACACACACACACACACACACACACACACACACAACACACACACACACACACACACACACACAACACACACACACACACACACACACACACACACACATACATACATACATACACAATACTCCCATACACGCACATCGCACGCACGCACGCACACACGCACGCACACACACATGCGCACACACATACATACCCCCCCCCCCACACACACACACACCCCCCCCCACACACACACACACACGCGCACGCACGCACACACACCACCCCCACCGACACGCACACACGCACGCACGCACGCACACACGCACGCACGCAACACACACACACACACACACACACACACACACACACACACACACACACACACACACACACCCCACCGACACGCACACACGCACGCACGCACACACACAGAGTACTGACGTTTTTCGGTTGATCGAAGGGGACAGAGGAGAAAACTCCCATTGTAGAGGCTACATACATAAACAGAAAGGCTGATGACAGAGTCACTGACTTCACATACACAGACTATGGGTGCAGTCGTTATAATAATAATAATAATAATAATAATAATAATGATAAATGGAATTTATATAGCGCTATATCTCGCAAAAAAATAAATCAAAGCGCTTTCATTCATCCTACTCATTCACATGCAGCCAGTTACGATTAATAGGTGGGTTTTTTTTTTTTTTACAAATTCAAATGCATACACACACGCTCGCGCGCACGCACGCACACACATGCACACCCACTCACACACATAGAGGTTGTACATTCCCGCAGGGTGATGGGGTTTGGGCTGTTGAGGGCAGGGACAAAAATGAAATGCAAGAGGGGAGAAGTGCTTTACACAGCAACATCTGACTTCTTTCCTAACTCCTTCAGGAGTCATCGAGAAACGACGTATGTATGTTTGTCCGTCGTGTCCG
>CM054134.1:64491947-64529447 GCA_028751875.1 Rapana venosa
CTAGTCCTTCTTCAATGCCAAACATTCTGAGGACCTGCCACAGGCCTTCGTGCCATACTCTGTCGAAAGCCTTCTTGAAGTCGATGAAGTTGTAGAACAGGTCTCTCTGATGTTGAAGATGTTTTTCCATCAGGATGTGGCAGTTAAAAATCTGTTCGATTGTGCTCCTGCCTGTCCTGAACCCAGCTTGTTCCTCTGCAAGGTGTTCTTCTGCCTCCTTCTTGAGTCGATTCAAAATAACTTTGAGCATGATCTTGCTGGCGTGGCTGATGAGGCTGATTGTTCTATAGTTTTGGCATTGGCGTAAATTCCCCTTCTTGGGCAGGGGTATGATGAGTGATTGTGTCCATTCTGTTGGCCACTGTTTTGTCTCCCAAATCTTCTGACAGATAGCTGTAACATGTGTGATGACTGTTTCGCCACCATGCTTGAGCAGCTCTGCTGGTATGTTGTCTGCTCCTGGGGACTTTCCTACTGGTAAGCTGCGGATGGCTTCTTCCACTTTTTCCCTCAGTAAAGGTAATGGCGAGGGTGCTCTTGATGTTGGCATACCTTGCTAGAAATCCAGTGATATGATGGCATACCTTCCCAGAAATCCAGTGTTGGCATACCTTGCTAGAAATCCAGTGTTGGCATACCTCCCCAGAAATCCAGTGTTGGCATACCTTCCCAGAAATCCAGTGTTGGCATACCTTGCTAGAAATCCAGTGATGGCATGCCTTCCCAGAAATCCAGTGTTGGCATACCTTGCTAGAAATCCAGTGATGGCATGCCTTCCCAGAAATCCAGTGATGGCATACCTTCCCAGAAATCCAGTGATGGCATCCCTTGCTAGAAATCCAGTGATGGCATACCTTGCTAGAAATCCAGTGATGGCATACCTTCCCAGAAATCCAGTGTTGGCATCCCTTCCCCAGTCCTCTAGAAAGCCAGCATGGTGCCAGCAATATCCAAAGAAGCCAAGATTTAACCCCCCGCACAACATAAAAAGCAGCAAAAAACCAACCCACCCGACACCAAAGCCAAGCAAAACACAGCAACACGACAGACAAAAACAGCAAGAAGGAAAAAACAACGGAACTTTTTTTTTTTTAATCGTGACGTCACCTAAACCTGAGGGGCAGCCAAGAAAAGTGTTGATTAGCAGGGCGGTTGGGTGTGTTGCTGTTTTTGTCTGTCGTGTTGCTGTGTTTTGCTTGGCTTTGGTGTCGGGTGGGTTGGTTTTTTGCTGCTTTTTTTGTTGGGTGGGGGGTTAAATCTTGGCTTCTTTGGCTATTGCTGGCACCATGCTGGCCCTCTGTAGGACTGGAGAAGGTATGCCAACACTGGATTTCCTCAGTCTCTTTGACGTCGTCGTTGTTGTTGTTGTTGTTGTTGTTGTTGTTGTTGTTGTTGTGGGAGTTGTGACTGTTGCCGTGTCCCTGTGTGATGTGCTCAGCTGGACACGTCGTGTGACGGCTACGTGGACTGGGAGGAGTTCCTGACCTACATGATGCTGCTGTACCGGGAGAACGACTACCTGAGGACCAAGAAAGACACGCCCTTCCAAGTGGAGGCGGTCATCAGACACATCGTCCACAACAGGGTACAGTGCACTCCTCTCCTCTCCTCTCTCTGTTTGACTAGCAGGCTGGCTGGCTGGCTGGCTGGCTGATAGGCTGGTTGGTTGATAGCCTGGCTAGCGGTGTGGCTTGCTTGCTGTGTGGATGGTTGGTTGTGTGAATGGATGGCTGATAGACTGGCTGGATGTGCTCTCTCTCTTTCGCTCGCTCTCTCTCTCTCTCTCTCTCTCTCTCTCTCTCTCTCTCTCTCTCTCTCTCTCTCTCTCTCTCTCTCTCTCTCTGCATCCCGTCTCCATTTTTGTCTTTCTGGCTGACTGGCCGGGTAGCTGCCTCATCTGCCTGTCTCTCTGTCTCTTGTATGGACCTATGTGGCTGATCTTCTGAAGGCGTTATGAGAACAGTCATGAGCAGTGAAGTGCAGTGATGACTGTGGATGGTGTGGTTATGATGTGCAGCAAGAGTCCACCACAAAGATCGTGGCTGTGGACGCCCCCACCAGATACGTCACCATCAGCAAGGTTAGTCCTTAACAGGGGGCCTCAATGGCACAAGTGTGTGTGTGTGTGTGTGTGTGTGTGTGTGTGTGTGTGTGTGTGTGTTTGTGTGTGTGTGTTGTGTGTGATACTCAGTTTAACGTCTATTCACATTTAGTGATTTTAGACGGGAAAAAGTAATATAAACAAGAGAATGCAAACAATAACAGAAAAGTGTCAAATAACAGTACTTAATAACAACTAACTTTAACATACTACAAAAACTGAATTATCGGACTTCTTATCAATCCTAACACAATGTTCAACAGTAACGATGGTTCAGACAAAATCTGATCCAGTGACAACTTGGTACAGCAGGTAAAAATGCTTTTAAATGTCCACAATCAAAAATAACATGACTATTGGTAATTTTCTCCCCACAAATACAGTTTATATCTTTCACGTACTTTGTCCTGAAAGCATTTAGTTTAAATCTGTACACAAGGGATAACATATTTCTACGATTATACCAACTATTGTGTGTGTGTGTGTGTGTGTGTGTGTGTGTGTGTGTGTGTGTGTGTGTGTGTGCGTGTGTGTGTATGTGTGTGTGTTTCACGCGTGTGTTTATGCCTCCAAGCATGGTATGAACACAATCTCCGTGCAAATGATCTGTATGTATGTAGCTTGTTGGCATGTATTGTGTTTTCGCTTGTCACTATGTGTGCGTTGATGGTGTGCCGCCATGCAGCATGGTGTATACACATGCATACTTAGGTAACTTGGATAAAGCAAACCCATGACCCCCTGCATCACTTCTTCAATCCTTACACTTGTCCAACACACAGATGACAGCCCAGTGGTCAAATCCGTAGGATTCCAGTCCCGCGGTCTATGAACACGTGGGTTCAAACCTTGGCGGCAGCATCTGGTGAATGAATTTTACAACCTCCCGGGTGAACTTCAAATACAGACCTGCCAGTACCTTTATTCCCTTCGTGTTTGTACAAATATGCACGTTTAAGATCCTGTAGCGTTCAGTGGATTACGGAAACACGAATATACGTAGATTGAATCCTGTACAAACAATTAGCTGGTCTCAAGTCGGAATGTGTCGGCTGAGGCCCGCAAGCAGACCTGCAGAAAAAGACCAGGCACTATGCACGTACCTCGCCCAATAAGGGAAACCAGAGAAGAGAGGCAAGAAAGCGCCAGCCCTTGTCACGACATGGCGTCCCTCACTGCACTGTGCATGTGGGGGGTGTGCAGGAAGGCGCCATGAGCGTGTGGCAGCCCGGCATGTCGCTGGAGAAAACCTACGTCATCGCCAGTGACGAGAGCGAGGCCAGCCCCCAGAAGCGACGCTTCAAGATGTGGGTCACGGACGCCGTGTACATGCGCAACTGTGAGAAAATTGCCGTGGGCTCTACGGGCCGCGACATCCGCTTTTATGACGTCTCCACCAACCAGTACTTCGAGGAGTTCCACCTCTGCTGTGAGAGACAGAGCCACGCTATCTGGACTTTGTTTTTGGTTTTGGTTTGGTTTGGTTTGTTCTGTTCTGTTTTGTTCTGTTCTGTTTGTTGCTTGTTTGTTTGATTTAAGTTTATTTCATTTTCTTTGGTGATATTGATCTTGTGTTAGTGTATTTATGTCCACTGTATCTTTGGCTTTTTAAAAAATCTCATTTTGTATCTCTCTGTTTTCATTCTTTCTTTTTTCGTTATTTTATGCCTCTCTTTCCTTCTCTCTGTCTTTCTTTGGTATTTTCTTCCTCTGTCTCCTATTTTCCTTTGTCTTATTTTCTCTTTTCCTTTTATTTGACGGGGGGAATTTTAAATGAGCATTCTTAGCCTGTTTATTTCTAACTTTTAGGAAAGGATTGAGAGGGAGGGAGAGGGGGGGGGGATCAGTATGGATAGACGAAGGAGGAAGTTAAAAACGCTTCAGGGGAACAATAACTATGTAAAGGAAAAATACTTCTGCTTTTTTAAATGAGAAAATACTGGAAAAGGTGAAATTGGAGGAAATGACAGAGGAAAATGTACAGACCTAAAAACAGATGGATAGATAGATGTCCCTCTTAGAGAAGCAAGAGAAGATGAGCAGTCAGTGAAAGAAAATAACAGGACAAAAAGACTTTTGCACCACACCTCAGTGGAGACTGGAACTCCGCCACCAGTTGCTGTCAGGTCACTAGGGAACCCCTCTAACCGCTTGGCTACTTCAGGCAAACATGTCTAGATATGAAATGAAGAAAACAACAAAAGGAAGAAAGGAAGACAGACAGAAATACTTTACATCGTCTTTCCTCATTTCAAACTGAGAGAACCCAACAAAAACGGGCCCTTACTTAATATCTCACGTTAGCTAAAACTCGGGGCTGTTGCTGAGGAACAACAACAACAACAACAACAAAAGCAACAACAACAACAACAATAACAAAAGCAACAACAAACCAGCAGAAAACCAAAACCTGAGAGAAAGGGGCTCAAGTTGATGAGTTCAGGAGTAGTACGGCTGCATTTGTGCATTCTCCTGTTCACCAACAGTCAGGATGAACAGTGAATGAAGCTGAATAAAGCTGGAACTTTGCCTTGAGGAGTGGACATTAGTGCCGTGTGTGATGTGCGTTCTTTCTTTCTCTTCGGGCTGACTGTGTTGGGTTGTTGAGGGGATCAGGGCAGTGAGTCTCTGTGCAGTCTGAACTGGGGTGACTGCTGTTGCCAGCTGCTGAGGGTGCCAGCACTGAGGAGGAGGAGGCAGGCTTCCCGGTCGGCGCGGCTTAAAGCAATATGAAATGAACAGCGCTGAAACGTGATCAGCTTTTTAATCAGACTTTTCTAATAGCTTTAATAAAAAAAATATGCTTCTGTCTGTCTGTCTGTCTGTCTGTCTGTCTGTCTGTCTGTCTGTCTGTCTGTCTCTCTCTCTCTCTCTCTCTCTCTCTCTCTCGCACTGGGACTGGATGTAAAAAAGCACATGGGTGCTTATTCATTATCCTCGAAATAAAAGAATTTGTCATTGTCATTGTCATTGTCATTGTCTCTCTTTCTTTCATTCTCTCTCTCTCATTGTATTTCATCGTGTTACATTGTATTGTGCTGTATTCCGTTGTACTGAATTGAATTGAATTGTACTCTGTGTGTGTGCGTGCGCGCATGTGCACGCGCGCATGCATGTATGTGTGCGTGCGCGCGCGCGCGCGCGCGTGTGTGTGTGCAAGCGCGTGCGGGTGCGTGCGTGCGTGCGTGTGTGTGTGTGTACATATGTGCGTGCGTCTGCGCGTGTGCGTGTGTGCGTGCGTGTGTGTGCGTGCATACGAGCACGAGGGCAGGCGGACGTGTGTGTGTGTATGTGTGTATGTGTGTGTGTGTGTGTGTGTGTGTGTGTGTGTGTGTGTGTGTGTGTGTGTTAAAGGAAACAAATCAAGAAAAGCGATCTGGTTGCAGACTTGACTAATAGCGTTGTGTGTTGGTGACAGCCATGGCAGACGTCCCCTACTGCTTCGACTACTGGTTCAACGAGAAGGTGAGCCACTTGCTGTGACACTGCATGTTGTTCTTGTTGCTGCTCTTGTTGTTGTTCTTGTTGTTGTTCTTGTTGTTGTTCTTGTTGCTGCTCTTGTTGTTGTTCTTGTTACTGCTCTTGTTGTTGTTCTTGTTGCTGCTCTTGTTGTTGTTCTTGTTGCTGCTCTTGTTGTTCTTGTTGCTGCTCTTGTTGTTGTTCTTGTTGCTGCTCTTGTTGCTGTTCTTGTTGCTGCTCTTGTTGTTGTTCTTGTTGCTGCTCTTGTTGTTGTTCTTGTTGCTGCTCTTGTTGTTGTTCTTGTTGCTGCTCTTGTTGTTGTTCTTGTTGCTGTTCTTGTTGTTGTCCTTGTTGTTGTACTCTGTGGGTTTCTTGGTGCTGTTGCTACTGTTGTTGTTGTTGTTGTTGTTGTTGCCCTTGTGACAGTTACAGCTGTTATTGCTACTGCTACCGTTGTTGTGGTAGTAATGGTGATTATGGTGGTGGTGGTGGTGGTGGGATGTGTTGTAGTTGTGGATACTGCCGTTGCTAGTGTTTTGTTGCTGCTGCTACGACAGTGGCACTGTTGTTGCTTTTTTGTTGTGATGGTGATAGCTCTGGTTGTGGTGAGGGATAGTGTTGTTGGTGATGGCGATGATGGTTTTGGTGATGATTGTTGTTGTTGTTGTATTGTTGTTGTTGTTCTTCTTCTTCTTAATATTTTCATTCCCAATTCTTCACACGCTCCATACTTTTTCCCCGTTCTTCTTTATATCCTGCTTTAAAGGTGGTTACTTTTATCAGTATAGTATTATAAATCAAAGAGATAAGAGAAAATAACAGTTAGTTTCCCTTCCCCCATTTGCAAAACCGCATACACACGGGGACTGGTTGTAAAAAAGTACATAAGTGCTTATTCCATTATCCGCGATATAAAAGAATAAATAAATAAGTAAATGTGTATATATTTGTGCGTGCATGCGTGCGTGCGTGCGTACGTGTGTGTGTTTGTGTGTGTGCGTGTATGTGTTTGTGTGTGTGTGCGCGTGCGTCTGCACGCGTGCGTGTGTGCGTGCGTGCGTGTGTGTGCATACGGGCATGAGGGCAGGCGGACGTGTGTGTATATGTGTGTGCGTGCGCGCGCGCACGTGTATGTGTGTGCGTGCGTGTGTGTGTGTGTGTGTGTGTGCGCGCGTGCGTGTATGTGTGTGTTTAGCGTAAACGGACAATTAATTTCTGAACTGATGGTGAAGGGTGTTGTCGGTTCAGCTGTAAGGGTTGTAACTGAAGCCTCTACCCCATTTCCCATCAAACGGTGGGCAGACCACCATCGATCCCTTCCGCACGTTAATAAAATGCTCAGATCGATCGGACTTTTGTGAAAATGCCCACAGCTGATTTGACTGCCGACAGCGCCATTGTTGGGCTCCAGATCAGACTATAGTGTTGACATGTCGAAAGCTTTGCCATGTGAAACCTTTCCGATTGGTGTCAGTGTCAAAGTGGTTGCTCACAACTTGAATGTCGGGGCGGGAGGGAGGGAGGGAGGGAGGGAGGCTGGTGTTTGGTTGTGGGGCATGCTCTCTGTCTTCCTCAGCCCTTGGTGGACACTGCTCTGTTCACCCTCCTTCATTGCCAGCAGTCTGATTCACTAATAATTTTGGTTGGTTAGTTGGCAATGTGTTAAGTGTTGTGTGTGTGTGTGTGTGTGTGTGTGTGTGTGTGTGTGTGCGTGTACGTGCATGCGTGCGTGCGTGCATGCGTGCGTGCGTGCATATGTGTGTGCGTGCGTGCATATATGTTTGTGTGTGTGCGCGTGTCGTGCATGCGTGCATGCGTGCGTGCGTGCATATGTGTGTGCGTGCGTGCATATATGTGTGTGTTTGTGTGTGTGCGTGTGTGCGTGCGTGCGTGCGCATTTGTTTGGCTGTTGAGCAGGCAGTAAGTTTGACTGTTGAGCTGGCAGTAAGTTTGGCTGTTGAGCTGGCAGTAAGTTTGGCTGTTGAGCTGGCAGTAAGTTTGGCTGTTGAGCTGGCAGTAAGTTTGACTGTTGAGCTGGCAGTAAGTTTGGCTGTTGAGCTGGCAGTAACTTTGGCTGTTGAGCTGGCAGTAAGTTTGGCTGTTGAGCTGGCAGTAAGTTTGGCTGTTGAGCTGGCAGTGTGTTAGGTGTGTGAGTGTGCAAGTGTGCTGATCTTCTTTGTGCGGTAAACAGCCTGGTAGCTGTGGTGATCTATGACGTGTGTCATGTCATGTCATGTCATGTCATGTCATGTCCTGTCATGCTGCAGGCCCCCAACAGCGAGGCCCTGCTCATCTTCGGGGTGGACACGGGGGCCATCCACCTCTTGTACTTCCTCAAGCCGGTCACCCAGCTCTTCGAGACCCCCTTCAAGAGCGAGGGCGGAGTGCAGAAGATCTACATGCAGGTCAGGCAGGGCGTCCTTCTGCTCTCTTTCAGGGGAAGGGAAGGCCGGGGGTCACAGAAAGGAGCTAGGATGAAACCAATAACCCTCGTGCATTCGGAAATGTTTCTTTAAAAAAGCCAGCAACAACTAGTACTCTGAATGTTGTTGTCCATTTTTAAGAAAGCACGTCTTTAAAGGTACGTGTGGCACCCTAAAGATACCATGGCACTGTGCCGAGGGTGGGGCAGCTCTGTCAGCGTGTCGGCAACAAGACAGAGCTTGCTTTGTGGAACAGAGGGGAAGGAGGGTGTCTGTGGGCAGTTGTCGGATGGCATGACTACATGAAGACGATTGCCAGCCCGCCCAGAGTGGGCGGAGAGAGTATAAAGTGTAAGACGCCTTTCTGTTTATTTATCTTGGGGCGGGGGTGGGGGTGGGGTGGGGGGGGTGATGGTGTTTGTCCCTTTCTTGTTTTTTTTGTTACCTACGTTGTTGTTGATGACCACGCACACATGCAGGACCCAGACTAGCAGTGTTGGTCTCTTCTTTGCCTTCCCTCACCTGGGGGATGTGCAGTGTCTGGTCTTCTCCTGTGCCTGGCACTCTGCAGGAGGTCTGCCTGCTGGCCGCAGCTGACACATCCCGACATCATAGCAGCTAATTCTTTTGTTCGGGATGCATGCTGGGTATGTTCCTGTTCCTGTAACCCCACGGAATGCTGATGTGAATGACGAGATCTTTGATGTGCGTATTTGGTCTGATGCATGAAGGGAATTAGGGCAATTGCAAATCTGCACTTACAGTTGACCTGGGACACAGTAAAACTCCCCACCATTAGTTCATCAGACGCTGCTGCGAGATTCGAACTTTGCACTTCATGGACCCACCAGATAGAAATTAAAGTGGTTCACTCAGCTGTATGCATTGCTTTTGGAGCAGCCAGAAATCATGCTTTTGTTCTGGCTTCTAATGTGCATTTGCCTTGCCAGAAAGGTGTTTGGCATTAACATAGCTGTAAACCAACTCTGTGTGTGTGTGTGAGTGTGTGTGGTGTGTGTGTGTGTGTGTATGAGTGCCTGACTGTGTGGTGTGTGTGTGTGAGTGTGTGAGTGTGTGTGTGTGAGTGTGTGTGATGTGTGTGTGTGTGTGTTGTGTGTGTGTGTGTGTGTGTGGTGTGTGTGTGTGTGTGTGATGAGTGTGTGTGAGTGTGTGTGTGTGTGTGTGTGTGTGTGTGACGGGACAGGAGCTGGCAGCCAAGCACAGCCGCCTGGTGCGGCAGGTGGTGTTGGCGGACATCCACCCGGACCTCATCAAGCAGGTGCGCTACCTGCCGGACAACCAGGCCATCATCTCCTCCTCCGCCTGCCCCAGGAGCAGCATCGTCATCTCCGACACCTCCAGCCTCAAAAAGTCCTACGTCTTCAAGATGGAAAAGGTCACCTTTTCAAATTTCAACCTTTGCAAAACTGTCGCAGTCATACGCTCCTCTCTGTCTTCCTATCTGTCTTTGTCTCTCTGTCTCTGTGTGTCTGTCTGTCTGTATGTCTGTCTTTCTCTCTCTGTCCCTATCTCTCGCTCTCTCTCTCTCTGCCTGTCTTTTTGTCTCTCTTTCTCTCTGTCTACCTGCCTGTTTGCCTGTCTGTCTGTCTGCCTGTCCGTCTGTCACCACACTACATTACACTACACTATAATACAATACTATACAACACAGTTCAATACAGCACAGTCCAATACAGTCCGTATTGGACTGTGTTGTATTGGACTGTGCTGTATTACCACACCACAATACAACACAGTCCAATACACCACACCACACTACAACACAGTCCAATACACCACACCACACCACAATACAACACAGTCCAATACACCACACCACACTACAACACAGTCCAATACAACACAACACAACACAATACAACACAGTCCAATACAACACAGTCCAATACACCACACCACAATACACCAACACCACAACACACAAAACACACCACGATACAACACAACACAATACAACACACCACGATACACCACAACACAATACAACACAGTCCAATACACCACACCACAATACAACACACAACAATAAACCACACCACAATACAACACACCACAATACAACACAGTACAACACACCACACCACAATACAACACACCATAATACACCACACCACAATACAACACAGTCCAACACACCGCACCACAATACAATACACGATAATACAACACACCACAATACAACACAGTCCAATACAACACACCGTAATACACCACAGCACAATACAACACACCACAATACAATACACCACATACAACACACACCACAATACAGCACAGTCCAACACACCCACACCACAATACAACACACCACAATACAACACACCGCAATACAACACAGTCCAACACACCACACCACAATACAACACACCACAATCAAAACACATAATACACCACACAATACAACTCAGTCCAATACAACCAACACAAAACACCACCACATACAATACAACACACTACAATACAATACAACACACCACACCACAATACAACACCCCACATACAACACACCATAATACAACACACCACAATACAACACAGTCAACACACCACACCACAATACATAAAAGACCTCACAACAATACAACACACCACAATACAACCACACAATACAACACACCACAATACAACACAGTCCAACACACACACACAATACAATCCACATTAATACACCACACCACAATACAACACAGTCCAATACACCACACCAAAACACACAATACAACACAGTCCAATGCAACAAACCGCAATACAACATACCACAATACAACACACCACTATACAACACAACACACCACAATGCAACACACCAACAACACACACCACATACAACACAGTCCAATACAACACACTACAATACAACACACCACAATACAACGCAACACAACACAATACAACACATCACAACACAACACACACATACAACACACCACAATACAACACACCACAATACAACACACCACAATACAACACACCACAATACAACACACCACAATACAACACCACAATACAACACAGTCCAATACAACACACCATAACACAATACACCACAATACAACACAGTCCAATACAACACCACAATACAACACAGTCCAATACAACACATCACAATACACACACCACAATACAACACACCACAACAACCACCACAATACAACACAACAACCACACAATACAACACAAACACCAACACACATCCACCACTACAACACACAATACAACACACAATACACACACCACAATACACCACAAACAACAACACAATACAACACATCCACAATCACACACAACACACCACAAACAACACATCACATATACAACACACCACAATACAACCACAACCACAATACAACACCACACCAATCACACAAACAACACCACAATACAACACCACCAACACACACACACATACAACACACAACACAACACACATAAACACACACAACACACCAACAACAACAACACAACAAAACACACACACACACACAACACATCACAACAACCACAATACAACACACCACATAATACCACACACACAACACACCACAATACACACACACAACCACACAACAACAACACCAAAACACCCCAATAAACACACAATACAACACACACCAATCAACACACACAAACAACACACCACAAACACACAACACATACAACACACACACAACAACACCACACACAAAACAACACAATACAACACACACAACCAACACACCACAATACAACACACCACAAACACACACACAACACACACCACAATACAACACACAAAACATCACAACCACCCAACAATAACACACACATCACAACACAAAACACCACCACATACACACACCACACACAACACACACAACCAACAAACACACACAAACAACACACACACACACAAACACACACCACAATACACACACATAACACACACAACACCACATCACACCACCACAACAAACACATCACAAAACACACAAACAACACCACAACAACACACACAACACAACACACCACAATCACAATACAACACACACAAACAACACACATACAACCACATAACACACCACACACCCACAACACCCAATACAACCACACACCAACCACACCACAATACAACACATCACACACCACAAACACACAATACACACACACAACAACCACAACATACAACACATCACACACAACACACCACATACACCCACCACAATACACCACAACACACAACACCAATCAACACACCAACACAACACACCACAATACAACACCACACCACAATACACACACACCACAACACACCAAACAACACATCAACACACCACAACACACCACCACAAACAACAATAATACAACACACCACAAACACACACCACAAAGCACCACACCACAACACACCACAATACAACACCAAACACATCACAACACACCACAACACAACACACCACATACACCACATCAAACACACCAAATACAACAATCACAACACAACACACACAATACACCACACCACAATACACCACACCACAACACACCACAATACAACCACCAAAACACACACACAATAAAACACCATCAACACCCACACACACACACACAATACAACATCACAACACACCACACACACACACCACAATACAACACACAATACAACACCACATACAACACCACAATACACCACACCAAAACACCACAATACAACACACCACAATACAACACATCACATCACAACACACACAATATAACACACCAAACACACACCACAATACAACACACAATACACACATCACAACACACACACCACACCACACCACAATACAACACACAATACAACACATCACAACACACCACACCACCCACACCACAATACAACACACAATACAACACATCACAACACACCACACACCACACCCAATACAACAAACACACAATACACCACACCAACACATCACAACACACCACAAACAACACACCACAACACACCACACCACAACTCAGTATGAAGACCCACAGTGCAGCGTGTAAAGGGACATAATCGCACATGGCCCACCCTCACACGTCCAGAAAGATGCACGGAGGCAGCGTCGGTTGTTTTTTTTTTCTGATATCAGTAGCGTAAAAAAATCCTGTATCTTCAGGATTGTACACACACACACACACACACACACACACACACACACACACACACACACACCACACACACACACACACACACACACACCACACTCTCTCTCTCTCTCTCTCTCTCTCTTTCTCTTCTCTCTTCACTCACACGCACACACGCGTGCGCGCTTCTCCTCACACACACACACACACCAACACACACACACACACACACACACACATCTCTCTCTCTCTCTCTCACTCCACCACGCGCACGCACACACGCGCAAACACACACACACACACACACACACTCTCTTTCACTCACACGCACGCACGCACGCGCCACACACACACACACAACACACACACACACACACACACACACACACACACTCGCCGTGCATCCGCAGCTTGTGTGTGTCCGGTGTGCACGTGCAGGGCGTGGAGAGCTTTGACCACAGCAAGAGCCTCAGCCTGCTGGTGACGGGCAGTGCTGACCACCACGTGCGCCTGTGGAACCCTTACGTGCCCCACAAACCCGTGGCCGTGCTGGTCGGGCACGCAACAGGGGTGATAGGGGTGGCCATCCATGAGGGGTTCCTGCAAGTGTTCTCCTACTCAAAGGACGCGGTGTGTATGCAGGGGCAAAGGCTTCCCGCGGCTGGGAGATGTGGTCTGAACCCTGTATCTAGGAGATAGGATTTCCGAGGGTCAATGTTGTGTCCAGGATAATTTTCGTCAATCCTGTATCTATGTGTTAATCCTGTGTCTGTCAATCTTGTGTCATAGAAAATGTTGACGGTCTTACTTGTCAGGGGAATTTCTTGTCAACCCTGCATTTCAAGTGTTATTTCGAGGGGAAAATCGGTGTGGTCGGTCTTGGAGATGCTTTATTAAATGAATAGGGTCTTTTCCTAAACTGTCCTGTCCAGAGGAGATATTCTGTATACCAGGGAGAAAGTTTCTCAGTCTTTTTCCTCCTAGATAATGTTAACAGCTTTACCGCTCAGAGAAAGTGTCTGGTTTCAGTGTCTGGAAGAAGTTTCATATAGGGATATGATCCGCATAACTAGCGGGGGTTATCCAAAATATTACGGTAAGGGTACATGTAGAAGTAGTGGGATAGAATCTGTGCAATAAATGGAATATTATATGTAGAGTTAATGAATAGACTCTGCTTAACTAACAAAACCAGAGCTGTTTGATTAACCAGCGAGTCTACAAAACTACTGGAATAGTTGACTGTCTGCAGAATGAGCGAAACAGACTCTTGAGTAGAACAGGGCCCGTGAAGTAGTATGATAGGCTCTGAAGAATTAGTGGAATGGGTTTGTGGAATTAACAGAATAGGCTTTGTGGAATTAGCAAATAGGATCTGTAGAGTTAGCAGAAAAGGATGTGTAGAGTTAGCAGAAAAGGATCTATAGAATTAGCAGAACAGGATCTGTAGAATTAGAAGAACAGGGTCTATAGAATTAGCAGAACAGGGTCTGTGGTGTTAGCAGAACAGGATCTATAGAATTAGCAGAACAGGATCTGTGGTGTTAGCAGAACATGATCTGTGGTGTTAGCAGAACAGGATCTGTGGTGTTAGCAGAACAGGATCTATAGAATTAGCAGAACAGGATCTGTGGTGTTAGCAGAACAGGATCTGTGGTGTTAGCAGAACAGGGTCTGTAGAATTAGTAGAACAGGGTCTGTAGAATTAGCAGAACAGGGTCTGTGGTGTTAGCAGAACAGGATCTGTGGTGTTAGCAGAACAGGATCTGTGGTGTTAGCAGAACAGGATCTGTAGAATTAGCAGAACAGGGTCTATAGAATTAGCAGAACAGGGTCCGTGGTGTTAGCAGAACAGGATCTGTGGTGTTAGCAGAACAGGGTCTGTAGAATTAGCAGAACAGGGTTTGTGGTGTTAGCGGAACAGGATCTGTGGTGTTAGCAGAACAGGATCTGTAGAATTAGCAGAACAGGATCTATAGAATCAGCAGAACAGGATCTGTGGTGTTAGCAGAACAGGGTCTGTAGAATTAGCAGAACAGGGTCTGTAGAATTAGCAGAACAGGGTCTGTGGTGTTAGCAGAACAGGATCTGTGGTGTTAGCAGAACAGGATCTGTGGTGTTAGCAGAACAGGATCTGTGGTGTTAGCAGAACAGGGTCTGTGGTGTTAGCAGAACAGGATCTGTGGTGTTAGCAGAACAGGGTCTATAGAATTAGCAGAACAGGATCTGTAAAGTTAGAAGAACAGGATCTGTAGAAAAACGGGATATGATTGAAGGAAGTAATGGGATAGGAAATGCAGATTGAACAGACATGGATCTGTCACATTGGTCAATATGATTTATAGATCTGTTCTCTTCATGCGATCGGATCTGTAGATTTAACGGGATAGGTCTGTAGAACTGGTGGAAGGTGCATGTAGAATCGTAGGATGGGAATTGTAGCACTGGTAAGGATTTGTATCATCTTTGAAGATCCCCAGAATGGAGGGGTAAGGTGGCGGTCAGAATAGCCTCGTGGTTTGAATGTCTGGAGGTAAGGTTCGAGTCTCATGAAAAATTCAGTGCAGTGCACTACACTACCGACTGCTGAATGAGTTAAGGGAGAAGTCAAATCAATGTGGAATAACTGAGCTACAATCTTTATAGTTATGATCTTTTAGAATCTGTAGAATAACTGAGCTACAATCTTTATAGTTATGATCTTTTAGAATCTGTAGAATAGACAGGTTAGGATGTGTAAACTCGGTGGGAATGAGGGCCTGTAAGACTAGCAGCTTTCGTAACCAGAGGACTGTACCAGTGTAGAAATAGTCTCTTAGACCTTGGTGCAGATTGCTCGGCCTCTTCATTCATGTGAGACGCTTGGGGTGGGGGTGGGGGTAGGGGGCTTTTTATTACTTGTGCTTTTGTGGCTTATGTTTTGTGTGTGTTTGTTTTTGTTTTAGAATTCAAAGCTGTATGGTATTGTGCCAGCCGTGAAATAATACAGAAACCTGTCCCATAGACAACAGTTGTAGTTAGTCTACCTTCTCACGTACACAGGCGCGCGTACACACTCACAAACTCAAATACACACACACGAACACACACACACGTCTGATTTTTTGTTCGTTTTTCCTTTTTGACTGCCTGTAAGGGAGCTCTGTGCTGATGAGTGTGTAGACCTGCAGCATGTCTGTGTGCTCTGTTTCTAACCCATTTCTTCAGAACTGTAGAACTGCAGCATGTCTGTGTGCTCTGTTTCTAACCCATTTCTTCAGAACTGTAGAACTGCAGCATGTCTGTGTGCTCTGTTTCTCACTTCTCAAGAACTGTAGAACTGCAGCATGTCTGTGTGCTCTGTTTCTAACTCCTCCAAAACTGTACAACTGCAGCATGTCTGTGTGCTCTGTTTCTCACTCCTCCAAAACTGTACAACTGCAGCATGTCTGTGTGCTCTGTTTCTAACTCACTCCTCCAAAACTGTAGAATTGCAGCATGTCTGTGTGCTCTGTTTCTAACTCACTCCTCCAAAACTGTAGAACTGCAGCATGTCTGTGTGCTCTGTTTCTCACTCCTCAAGAACTGCAGAACTGCAGCATGTCTGTGTGCTCTGTTTCTAACTCCTCAAGACCTGCAGAACTGCAGCATGTCTGTATGCTCTGTTTCTCACTCCTCAAGACCTGCAGAACTGCAGCATGTCTGTGTGCTCTGTTTCTAACTCCTCAAGACCTGCAGAACTGCAGCATGTCTGTGTGCTCTGTTTCTAACTCCTCAAGACCTGCAGAACTGCAGCATGTCTGTGTGCTCTGTTTCTCACTCCTCAAGACCTGCAGAACTGCAGCATGTCTGTGTGCTCTGTTTCTCACTCCTCAAGACCTGCAGAACTGCAGCATGTCTGTGTGCTCTGTTTCTAACTCCTTTAGACCTGCAGAACTGCAGCATGTCTGTGTGCTCTGTTTCTAACTCCTTTAGACCTGCAGAACTGCAGCATGTCTGTGTGCTCTGTTTCTAACTCCTTTAGACCTGCAGAACTGCAGCATGTCTGTGTGCTCTGTTTCTCACTCGCTCCTCCAGAACTGTCAGTCTTTCCGTCTACAGCCTCAGCTCCCAGCTTTGCATGGCAGCGCTGATCAATGAAACCCTCCTGTTTTATCCTGAACACTTCCTACACCTGGCTGTCTTCCTGGCTTCCGCACCTACCTCCAAATGATGTTGCTGGCCGTTGAGCTGTCAAAGAACTAGCTTTTTGCTTGTAGCTTTATCTAAGACACCCCCCATCCCCCCCCCCCAAGCTGTTTTGCATCCCTTTACGTTTCTGACAGACGCTAAAGAGGAGTGGACGAATCCTCTGACTTCCATCTCGTGGGTCCCTGAAATTGCTGGTTCAAATCTAAGCTGTGAAGTAAGGAATGGGATTGTTTACGATATCCTGTTCAACTGAAAACCCAGATATGCGAGTGCCTTTATTTCCTTTGTGCACATAGGCTGAAAGTCAAATATGCGCCTTAAGATCCTGTAATTCATGTCAGGGTTTGGTGGATTACGGAAGCACAAACATGCCCAGCATGCACTCTGTGGTGAAGATGGATGGGCTTTGCTAAGTTCAACATGGCCAAGAGACACTAATTTATTTATTTATTCTTTTATATCGAGGATAATGGAATAAGCACTCGTGTGCTTTTTTACATCCAGTCCCCGTGTGTATGCGGTTTAGTTAACTTTGTCATCTGTTCCCACCAGCACACAATGGCCTACTCTTTCGAAAAGCGGAACAGGATTTAACGTGTGCGCAAGATGTTCTGCGTGCGTTCGCACACGGGGCCTCGGTTTATAGTCTCACCCGAAGGACAAATTCAGTGCAGGCCCCCAGCCCCTCCTCAAAGAGCTAAGGGGAACGTCAGTCATCTGCTCCAGTCTGCTTTTGAAGACTAATATGGGTTTTTTAATGGTCAGTGTTTGGGAGAAGGCACTTTGATTACTGAAGCTGTTTATTGTTGTATACCTGCAATATCCATCATCACGTACAGTTCCAACTCTTTTTTTTTGAATTACAGAGAGATAACAAATAAACAGACGCAGACAAAAGTTTAGCGTAGCAAATATTACGAGAGCTAAAGTGCAGGAGGATGTTCTTCGAAAAGTAACAGTTAGAGAAAAGACTTGTTATAGACTGACACTGTTACCATAAAAACTGGTTTCTTTGGACAGACACAGGGCTCACGACAACTCCCTTTAAAAAGATATTCCAGCTGCAAGGGTAGAGAAGCGTAGGAAGGAAGAAAGCAAAGAGTGGACTGTAGCACCACATTTGCCGATAGTCATCACTGTATCCTCGTTGGCCTTTATGTTTCAATGACTTTCATCTTTGATGTCACCAGTAGCAGCACGTCAGCAACACATGCCTAGAATACTAACAGTAAAAGTAGACAACGGTGTGAGGTGCTTTCCTTTGATAAAGCTGTGATGTTGTGCGTTTTTGTTATTTAATGCATTTTGCAACTGAAAAAACACTGCCTATTGACACTTGGTTCTAATTTAGCCCTTATAATGATGGCAACAGGAGTTCAATAATGATACAGTGATATTGATACAGTAATAATAATAATAATAATAATAATAATAATATCAGCAGTAACAATAACAGTAAAAGTGGTAATAACATGGCCTCACATTAGACTATGGGGGATATGTCTCCAGTGTGTGTGTGTGTGTCTGTCTGTCTGTCTGTCTGCTCTTCTGGACGGAAAGCTTTTCCCCGTGTACCTGCAGCATCTTTTGTGTAGCCGGAACACTTTCAGTGCTATCCCCCCCTCCCCTCCCCCACTGTCTATCCAACTAATGGGGTGACGGTCACACTCACTAACACACTGTTGCATGCTCGGGGTAAGTATCGATGCGTGTAGTGGACACAGGTCTGTCCTCCTTGCTTGTTGGCTGGCAAGCTGCGGTGTGTGTGTATGTTACCACCGTGTATGTGATGTCCTTGAGGTGAAGCAGGCTGTTCTTCTCCTGTGTTAAAGCAGTAAGCAGAAAGCTATGCTTGTGTATCTGATATGTATGACCTTAACATGCATCCATACACTCCATATATGCAAACATACTCACGTGCGCATACATGCCACATGCATGTACACTCATACAGTCATGCGCGCACGCCAACACGCCTACGCACGCACACTCGCACGCGCGCGCGCACACACCACACACACACACACACACACACACACACACACACACACACACACACACACACACACACACACACACACACACACACACGCACGCTTACACACACACACGCACGCACGCACACACACGCTTACACACACACACACACAACACACACACACACACACACACACACACACACATACACACACACACATACACACCAACAACACACACGCACACGCACGCACACGCACGCACACACACACACACACACACACTGCGGTATAAGAACAGACTTTGCAATAACACCGTTCAATTTTTCACATGTTTACAGAATGATATCATATTCTAGAACATTAGTTTTTGCTAAGATTGTTTTCAGTGATTGGAATTTGGATTAAGTTTGTTATTGATACATCTTATACCTCATATTACTTTGATTTGTAATGTTCCTGTTGTGTGATACATGGCATAGGCGTGTCAACAGCTCAACATGTGGCAATGTGCTGAATTTGCAAGTTCACGTTTTTGAAGTGGTACAAAGGGGAAAGGGGGGGGGGGGTGGCTGGAAAAGAGATTGGGGCGTTGTGGACAATCCCCAAAAGTAACCTTATCAGAATATTCAGACTTGGGGGCTTTTTGGGTTTTTTCTTTTGGGGCGGGGGGGGGGGGGGGGGGGTTCTTAATGTTAGTAGCACAGTGACTAGCCGCTAGTGGACTGTTGCAGATAAGATCGTAAACCCAGGTCCCATGTGTGAACCCACGCAAAACATCTTGCACTCACGTTAAAACCAGTTCCGCCTTTCGGAAAAGCAGGCCATTGTGTGCCGGTGGGAACGAATGACAACATTTACAAAACGGCATGCACACGGGGACTGAATCTAAAAAAAAAGCAGATGAGTGCTTATTTCATTATTCTCAACCAAATAGAAAAGTTTTTAATAATTTTAAAAAATAGACGCTCTAAATAAATAACTGAGGTTTCCTGGAGTGACCTACAGATGCCCCCGCCCCAGTAGCAGCCTGGAACCAGAATTGCCCCCCTCCCCTCCGCCTGGCATTGCTCTGCCAGAGGAGGGTGAAGCCTTGCCAGTGCCTCTGCCTGTGGTCTCATGACTGCAGCACCTCTCGGTTTCCGCGAGGAAGGGACCATAGCCCTCAGAGCAATGCAGAGTCAGCTGTAACGTGTTCCAGTTACACCTGGTTGAGCAGGAGCAAAACGCCCCTTCATCAGGCGTCCATTTCCCTACTGACATATGTCTCCGTGGCAAAGCGGTTAAGACGTCATTCTTAAGAGACGACTTCTGTCGCCCCTAAATATGAAATCGCAGGTTCAAATCCGGCCAGGTCTAGTCAGGACACAGAAAAGCAGGAGCAAAAATCCATTCAGAGATCATGAGAGTCAAAAGGCAGCCTTCCTCCTCCCTCCTCCCCCAGAATGTAAAAAGAAAATTGAGGTCACATTATTTGCTAGATGGTTTCTCTGAATATTTTCTGCTGTCCAGCTGTCACTAATATTTCCCAGTGCTAACTTAAAGACAGACCACAGCTGTCCCTAAGGTACCTCAGTGCTAACCTGAAGACAGACCACAGCTGTCCCTAAGGTACCTCAGTGCTAACCTGAAGACAGACCACAGCTGTGGTAGGGGAGCCCTGAGGGCGGGCTGTGGTCTGAGGGGCAGGGTGGGGTGGCGTGACGTGGCAGGTGATCAAGGTGTGGGACGTGAAGGAGCACCTGCTGCTGCAGACGGTCATCCTGCAGTTCCCCAGCAGCCTGCATGCCCGCATGCCGGAGCACGGCCAGTTCCCCCTGCACCTGCAGCCCTCCCCGCATGACGCCCTGCTGGTCACCTGCAACGACTACATAGGTCAGTGGGCAGGGAGGCCAGCACAGCGGTGTGCTCAGCTGGACATATTGGGATGTTTTGTGTGGTGTTGCATTGTACTGTAGTGGATCGTGTTCGGTTTGTTATTTTGTATTTGTTGTGTTGCGTTGCGTTGTATTGTACTGTATTGTATTGTATTGTATTTTATGGTGTGGTGTTGTATTGTACGATATTGTATTGCATTGTATTTTGTACACCCCTTGAAGTCACGGCAAAGTTCTCTGCATAATTTCAGGTGCCTCTTCCTCGGGGAGAGAGTGTTTTCAGCTGTTGTGCAGCACCATGTGTTGCTGTTGTTGTTTTTGTTTTTAAATATTCCTCCCCAAATGCCTCTCTTTCCCTATAACTATCAGCCACGTTTTCCAGCTAGGTACAACTGTCTTGTTACCGGGGTTTGTTTTACGTTTACTTATGAATGCACGGCGGGGGGGGGGGGGGGGGGGGGGGGGGGGGGGGGGGGGGGGGGGGGGGGGGGGGGGGAGGAGGGGGGGGACCGGGTGGCTCAGTGGACAGAGCACTCGCTTTCCGCAAGCTTACGTTAAGCAGCATTTAGCATGGTTACCAAGTGGATGGGTGGCCGTTTGCGCGCCTTGGCTTCGGTTCAGTCCCCCAGTTCACCCAGCTGTAAATAAGTACGTGCCATCTTTAGGGTCAGGGAAGGTAAAGCAGCGAGGGAGAGGAGATGGGCGCCGCCCTCAAAATGCTGACCCCTGGAGAAGCTGAGGTCTCTGACTTCTCACTCCCCAACGCCGCATAGGTTATAGGAACACCTTTACTTGTATCCTATGAATGCTGCATACAGGATCATATCGTCTGAAAGACTAGCACCCAGACTGACCACTCATGGTGTGGCGATGGAGGAAAGCCTGGCTTTAGTCGGGAATGGAACCCGTGACTTCAGCTCTTTGCATGGCTAGACCACTAGTCCATGGTTAGGGAGGGCGTGGCAGACCTGTTTTCCTTTCAATGCTAGTTTTGTTGGTCCTTTTTTTTTCTTCATTGTTTTCCTCCATTTTCTGCTCGGTTCGTTATGGTCTGGTATGATCTCGTTTGCATCTGCTGTGTGTGTGTGTGTGTGTGTGTGTGTGTGTGTGTTTTAAATGCAGAAACTTTCTGCGAAATAGCTTAGGAAAAAGAATGAGAATACTGTATCCGTTCTTTCCCATGGTAAAATGATTTAGAATGTTTAGAAAGCGATATCTTAATACCTTGTGTTTATCATCACCTTCATCATCATCATTATAATCATCATCATTTTACATATTGTTTTCTAAAAGTGTTTTTATAAAAGGATGGAAGAGTAGGCCAGATACAGCCAGTGGCATGGATGACACGAACTCACCCAGCATGCAATTTACAATCTGGAGAGGAGTGGGCTCCACCAGGTTCAACTTGTCCAAGACTCAATGCCTGAACATTTCAGTACTCTGCCCTAACAACTTAAAATGTTTTCAAGGATTGAAGGAAGCGGCCTAGGTCCACCTCTTATAGCATTATTATCAGATGTCAGAACTGGAGGGCTCAAGCACTTGCTACAAAGAGACCTCTTCTCTGTGGGCCGCTCTGCTCTCCAGCTCACCCTAGTTTCTTTACTTCTTCATCTATCATCAAAGTGATGGTTGTCATTGTCATCATCGTCAGAACCACCTCTATCATCATCGTCACCATTATCATTATCGTTATCATCATCATCACTACCAGCATCATCATGATCTTCATCATCATGATCTCTGTCGACATCTTGGACATCATGATCCCCCCCCCCCCCCCCCTTTTTGTTGCAGGCATGCTGAAGCTAGGTCGGGCGGAGGCTCCGGCCAGTAACGCCATGCCGGTGACCCATGACACCCAGCTGTGCTGCGCCATCTACAACACCTTCTTCAAACAGGTCACTCTCACCTCTGACTCTGATGATGACCGCACTGTCTGACCGCACGTTGACCGGGGCCAGGCGGCTCGTTAGTTGAGGGCGGGGATTCGAGTCTCAGGTCAGCTGTCTGTCTGAGGGCATTGTTCTTGGAGGTCGCGCTGGTTCTGACCCCATCCCTCTACAAGTCTTTCTGATGAGACTGTAAAGCCAAATCCCGTGTGCAAAAGTACGCTTAACAGTACGCGCGCCCGTTAAAACCGCATCAGGTGTTTGTTTAGAAGATGAAGCTATTCGTGGCCAGTGGTGTGGACGACATGAAACATACCCAGCATGCAGTTTCCCACCTGAGACAATCATGACCAAGAATGATCGTGTGCTTTGCTCACAGATCTCTTGAGTACATTCAGTACTTGTCCCTTGTTTATGAAATGCACACCTAGCGTATGGCGGAGGTTTCGGTTGTGTGTGTGTGTTTTGTTTAGGGCTGTGTGTGTGTGTGTGTTTTGTTTTGGGTTGTGTGTGTGTCTTTTGTTTTGGGTTGTGTGTGTGTCTTTTGTTTTGGGCTGTGTCGTGTGTGTGTATTTTGTTTTGGGTTGTGTGTGTGTCTTTTGTTTGGGTTTGTGTGTGTCTTTTGTTTTGGGTTGTGTGTGTGTCTTTTGGTTTGGGTTGTGTGTGTGTCTTTTGGTTTGGGTTGTGTGTGTGCCTTTGTTTTGGGTTGTGTGTGTGTCTTTTGTTTTGGGTTTTGTGTGTGTCTTTTGATTTGGGTTTTGTGTGCGTCCTTTGGTTTGGGTTTTGTGTGTGTCTTTTGTTTTGGGTTTTGTGTGTGTCTTTTGTTTGGGTTTTGTGTGTCTTTGTTTTGGGTTTTGTGTGTGTGTTTTTTGTTTTGGGTTGTGTGTGTCTTTTGTTTGGGTTTTGTGTGTGTGTTTTGTTTTGGGTTTGGGGTTATTTTTTTCGTTCGTTGTCATTGAACATTTTTGTTTGGTGTTGTTCTTGCTCCTTGGAGGCTGTGGGACAATTTTGTTGGGTTTTGTGTGTGTGGGGAGGGGGGGGTGATAAACAGAGGCAGAGGTGTTGTTGTCATGTTTAATGTGGGTTTTTGTTTATATAGCAATGAAGACTATAACAATGATGACATTGACCAAGACAATTATAGCATTAATCAAGACAATTATGAGACAGCTGTAGTTGCTGCTGCTGATAATGATGACGACAATGGTGGTGATGATGATGGTGATGCTGATGATAGTGATGATGACGATCAGGACAATGACAACAATGATGATGATCCTACTGTTATTGCTGTAGCTATTTATGATGAAGAAGATGGTGATGTCATGATGTTTATAAGCATCGTCACCATTGTAGATATGACACTGCTATCACTGCTGCTGCTACTTCTGATGGTGATGATGATGATGATGCTGATGATGATGATGATGATGATGATGATGATGATGATGAATGACTGATGAAGATTCCCCAAGAGTGTATGGTTGCTTTTTAAGAATGTACAGTCCACTTCCTACCCTCCTCCACTGTTCACTGTCTTTGTGTGTGTGTGTGTGTGTGTGTGTGTGTGTGTGTGTGTGTGTGTGTGTGTGGTGTGAGTGTGTGAGTGTGTGTAAGTGTGTGTGTGTGTGTGTGTGAGTGTGAGTTTGTGTGTGTGTGAGTGTGTGTGTGTGTGTGTGTGTGTGTGTGTGTGTGTGTGTGTGAGTGTGTGTGTGTGTGTGTGTGTGTGTGTGGTGTGTGTGTGTGTGTGTGTGTGTGTGTGTGTGTGTGTTGTGTGTGTGTGTGTGTGTGTGTGTGCAGGTGGTGACGGGCTGTGACTCCTCCTCTATCGCGGTGTGGGACATAGAGACGGGCAACAAGTCCATCGTCTTCTCCAACGCGCACGGGGATGAGGAGATCACCTGCATGGTCTTCGATGAAACCATGAGGCGCCTCATCTCTGGCGCCAGGAACGGCACCATCAAGGTCAGCCGCTAGCAGCACTGTTTACAACAGGCCACTTTACAGCAGGCCACTTTACAACAGGCCACTTTACAGCAGGGCACTTTACAGTTTGTCACTTTAAGCAAGTCACTTTACAGCAGCCACTAGATAGTAGGCCACTTTACAGCAGGTCATTTTACAGCAGGCCACTTTACAGGTCACTTGACAGCAGGCCACTTTACAGTAGGGCATTTGACAGCAGACCACTTTACAGGTCACTTGACAGCAGGCCACTTTACAGTAGGGCATTTGACAGCAGGCCACTTTACAACAGGTCACTTAACAGCAGGTCACTTTACAACATGCCACTTGAAAGCAGGTCACTTTACAGCAGGTCACTTAACAGCAGGTCACTTTACAGCAGGCTACTTTACAGCATGTCACTTTATAGCAGGTCACTTAACAGCAGGCCAATTTACAGCAGGTCACTTTGCAGCAGGCCACTTTACAACAGGCCACTTTACAGCAGGTCACTTTGCAGCAGGTCACTTTACAGCAGGTCACTTTGCAGCAGGTCACTTTACAGAAAGATCCCTCTCAATTACTAGTGCATCCCTTTATTTAGACAAAGGAAGGGAAAGAAACCAGGAAAGCTTTGTTTGTGGTAGTTCTGTGCCATGTTTTTTCCCTTTACTTGGTTTGGACAGATATTCTTAAAACGAAGTCAGAGATTAATTAGTACTTAGCAGACATGGAGAAGCCTTTTCCCGTCAGCCATAGGCTGCAGTTCTGGTGAACCTTTACCTGGGTCACGATACGACTGAGGGCCTTCCCACTGGTGTCTACGGGAGGAGTTTGCTTCATGCCGTTATCATTCAAATCCGAACCCCCGCTCCCTCCCTCCGTCCAAACAAAAAACAAAACAAAAATAATAATAATAATGTATGGAATTTATAATGTATGGAACTTAAATAGCGCTGAATCTTGTAAAGCAACAAATCAAAGCGCTCAGATGACTGGGAACAAGCACTCATGTGCTTTCCCACATCCAGTCCCCGTGTGCATGCGGCATTGTAAATTGTCATCTGTACCCACCGGCACACAATAGCCTACTCTTTCGAAAAGAGGAACAGGATTTAACGTGTGCGCAAGATGTTCTGCATGCGTTCGCACACGGGGCCTCGGTTTATAGTCTCATCCGAAAACAAGGACAACAAAACCAACAAACAAAACAAAAAAAGAAGAAAGAACCCTACCAGATAATGCAAAAAGTATAAGCCTCACCAAAATGGTCTGCCTTGGAAAGAAAGAACACCTTGACATTTTAGTCTGACCATGAAGTACAGCACGCCATCGCCAAGTCGTCAACATAGTGAAGAAGCAGCCTGACACCAAGCTGCTTTTCTTGTTTCTCTTTGGGCTGTGCTCAGGTGTGGAACTTCCAGAACGGCCATAACCTGCACAAGCTGGAGCCGTCACTGGGGGAGGCGGAGGTGACGGGCATCCTGCCCATCCTGGACAAGAAGATCATCCTGGCTGTGGGCTGGAGCCGCCTCATCACCTACTATGACGATTCAGATGCTGATGTCAGTCCTCCCCTGCTGCTGTTGCTACTGTTGTGTCTCTTCCTGCTGCTGTTGTGTCTCTGCCTGCTACTGTTGTGTCTCTTCCTGCTGCTGTTGTGTCTCTTCCTGCTGCTGTTGTGTCTCTTCCTGCTGCTGTTGCTACTGTTGTGTCTCTTCCTGCTGCTGTTGTGTCTCTTCCTGCTGCTGTTGTGTCTCTTCCTGCTGCTGTTGTGTCTCTTCCTGCTGCTGCTATTACTGCTGTTGTGTCTCTTCCTGCTACTGCTATTACTGCTGTTGTGTCTCTTCCTGCTACTGCTATTACTGCTGTTGTGTCTCTTCCTGCTGCTGCTATTACTGCTGTTGTGTCTCTTCCTGCTGCTGCTATTACTGCTTTTGTGTCTCTTCCTGCTACTGCTATTACTGCTGTTGTGTCTCTTCCTGCTACTGCTATTACTGCTGTTGTGTCACTTCCTGCTGCTGTTGTGTCACTTCCTGCTGCTGTTGTGTCTCTTCCTGCTGCTGCTATTACTGCTGTTGTGTCTCTTCCTGCTGCTGCTATTAATGCTGTTGTGTCTCTTCCTGCTGCTGTTGTGTCTCTTCCTGCTGCTGTTGTGTCTCTTCCTGCTACTGCTATTACTGCTGTTGTGTCTCTTCCTGCTGCTGTTGTGTCTCTTCCTGCTGCTGCTGTGTCTCTTCCTGCTGCTGTTGTGCCTCTTCCTGTTGTTGTTCATACTCAGTGTTTTGTTTGACTGTTGGCAAAAGAAGAATGGATTGAGAAATAATGTCCAGATATTGAAGAAAATTTGACCAAGAACAACAGCAGAATATCAAATTGTGAAAGAGCTCACACAGCAGAAACAGACAAGAGTCACCAGCATAGAAGACAAAGACGGAAACTGCCTAACAGAGGAAAAGATATCATTAACAGATGGACAGAGTACTGTTCAGAGCTCTACAACCATCAGACACAAGGTGACCCCAATGTACTTACAAGTCAGGACTCGTCAGAAGATGATGAATTTCCTCTCCTTCGTGGAGAGGGTTATGGGAGCAGATGAGATGAGATGATGAACTTTGTTGCTGTCTGCATCGTGTGCTTTTAAAAATTTATTCTCATGGTTCTGTCTCTGTTGCTTGTGTTACTCTTCTCTCTATAGTCACTGTCTGTCTTCTTCTGCGCGTTAATCTATGTGTGTGTCTGTGTGTGTGTGTGTGTGTGTGTGTGTGTGTGTGTGTGTGTGCGTGCGTGCGTGTGCGTGCGTGCTGCGTGCGTGTGTGTGTGTGTGTGTGTGCGTACGTGCGTGCCTTTTTCTGTCCTTGGGTGTTTGCTGTGTACTCTGTCGTCTTGCTTCGTCTCTTCTTCTGTCTGTCTGCTGTCTCTCATCCTCTCTCTCTCTTCTTCTGTCTTTCTGCTCTCTCTCTTCTTTCTGTCTTCTCTCCCTCTTCTCCTCTCTCTCTCTCTCTCTCTCTTTTCTCTCTCTCTCTCCCTCCTGTCTTTCTGCTCTCTCTCTCTCTCTTCTCTCTCTCTCTCTCTCTCTCTCTCTCTCTCTCTCTCTCCTCTCTCTCTCTTCTCTCCTCTCTCTCTCTCTCTCTCTCTCTCTCTCTCTTCTCTCTCTCTCTCTCTCTCTTCTCTCTCTCTCTCTCTCTCTCTCTCTCTCTCTCTCTCTCTCTCTCTCTCTTCTCTCTCTCTCTCTCTCTCTCTGAAGACAGCGGCAATAATCTGACGCTCTCAACGCCTGTATCACAGACTGACCTATGACTGACTGACCTATGATTGACTGACTTATGACTGGCTGACTGACTTACTGACCTATGACTGACCCACTGACTGACTTACTGACCTCTGACTGACTTACTGACCTCTGACTGACTGACTTACTGACCTGCCTGACTTACTGACCTATGACTGACTGACTTACTGACCTATGGCTGACTGGCTGACTTACTGACCTATGACTGACTTACTGACCTATGGCTGACTGACTGACTCACTCACTCACTTCTTCTCTCACGCTCCCTCTGAATCGACCATCCTTTGAAATGTCATGTCACAACATTATATCAACCTCCTAAAACATTTGACTCGTAAAATGCCTTCCTCTTGATAGTTATAAATTTTGTGTTCTGGCATATTAATACAATTGGCACTGACTTGGCTTTGTCGTATTTTCTGCGCTTCTGCAATATACTTTGCTACAAATTTGATAACATGTTCATTATCAGATAATAATAATAATAATAATAAATGGAATTTATATAGCACTGTATCAGGCACAGACAAATCAAAGCGCTTGCACTCAACTCATTCTTACACAGTCATGCAACCAATAGCAAGTAATAGTTCTAACAAGTCCAAATGCACACACACACACACACACACACACACACACACACACACACACACACACACACACACACACACACACACACACCAACACACCACACAAACGTTATACACTTTGGCAGGGTGATGGAATTTTTGGCTGTTGAAAAGCAGGGATAGCTATGAAATGAAACTTAGGAAATTCTTAGGTTTGAAACAAATATGTCTTGAGGCCAGATTTAAAAGTCACAAGAAGGCCTTTGGCGAAGAGAGATAGGGAGGCCATTCCAAATCGATGGACCAGAAACAGAGAAAGAGCGACGGCCAACAGTGGACTGGTTGAATCTAGGTGTTTGTAAGCACAAGGAATCTGCAGCAGAGCGAAGGGAACGAGAAGGGGTGTACAGGTGGAGACATTCACAGAGGTAGGAAGGTGCTGTTTTGTGGAGACATTTGTAGCAGAGAGTACTGATCTTATAGTTTATTCTTTGTGGCACAGGCAGCCAGTGAAGAGATCGTAAGAGAGGGGTAATGTGCTCAGATTTTTTCTTTCTGAAGACTAGTCGAGCTGCAGAGTTTTGAATACGTTGAAGGGAGTGGAGCTGGCAGACCAACCAGAAGAGAATTGCAATAGTCCAGACGTGAAAGAATGAGAGATGCCACGAGTTTTGATGTTGCGTCTGTGGACAGAATTGCACTAATACGCCATAATTGATAGAAGCAGGACTGGCAGGTCTGGGTGATGAATTTTTGCATAGAGAGTGTGTTGTCAATAATGACCCCTAGATACTTTACAGCAGTGGATAGAGGGACTGATGCATTGCCGAATTCTATTGAAGCTGTTGTAATGGAAGAGAGTTTGTTTTTGGTCCCTACAAGCATGGCTTCGGTTTTATCAGCGTTTAGTTGTAACTTGTTCTCCATCATCCAGTTTTGGATATCTTGAAAGCAGTAGGTCATATTCATCAAGAGGGAAGGCAGATTTTCAGGAGTGTCACTGCTTAGAATCTGAGAGTCATCTGCATAAAAGTGATGGTTGATCTGATGACGGTTAATTATATGTGATAGTGGAGCAGTGTAGAGGGTGAAAAGAACAGGGCCTTGAACTGATCCCTGCAGGACTCCACATTCCAGTCTGGCAGGTACTGACTGAATCTTGTTTACTGTGACTGTCTGGAATCGGTCAGTCAGGTATGAGCTAAACCAGGTGAGGGCTGTACCAGTAACACCAAACGTTTCTTGAAGACGGGAGAGAAGGATAGAGTGGTCAATAGTGTCGAAGGCTGCAGATAAGTCGAGTAGAGTGAGGAGGGAGATTTTCCCTGAGTCAGAAGCAAGTAAAAGCATGTTTAAGGTGTGAACTAGGGTGGTTTCAGTGCTGTGGTTGGCACGATAGGCAGACTGAAACGCAGGAAGAAGACTGTTGGAGAGAAGGTGGTTGTTGAGCTGTTTCAGAACTACTCTTTCAAGGACTTTAGAGATATAAGGTAGGTTGGAAACAGGTCTGTAATTCTTCAGAATGTTAGGGTCAATGACAGGATTGAAACAATATCGAGACTTACTGCTGCTTGTAGAGATAAAAATCATGTTTATCAAGAAGGGTTTTGTATGCTTTACATAGGAATAAAAAGTGGATCTCATCTTCAAACCTGTGACCACACAGTGGACAAGGTAGTATCGTGGATGTCTCAGGCTGGAACGATCTCTTGTTTGCCTTAAAATCCAGTGTTCTTAGCCTGAATCTTGCATTTATCGTTAATTATTTTAAGATATTTTTCTGCATGGAATACACATTTAAACGAAAAGAACCAGCTATATTTACTTTTATTCTCCATGTCTGAGTGCCAGTTTTGTTTGAAAGAACAAAAGAGTCTGTCTTTGAATTCAGAAAGAAAATAGCGCTCATAACCTACTTCCTGTGTGTGTGTGTGTGTGTGTGTGTGTGTGTGTGTGTGTGTGTTTTGTGTGTGTGTGTGTGCGTGTGTGTGTATGTGTGTGTGTGTGTGTGTTTGTGTGTTTGATTTGCAAATGGATTAACGCCAATACTGTTGAGGTTTTTTGAGTTTTTACGAATAGGCGTATCTTTTCTGTTCATAAAACGTATTGATTTTCACCTTTTATTTGCAATTTTTGAAAACATGTTTGTGTTAACTCCCTTGTCAAAAGGCCAAGTTGGGCAATGACAATAAATTGTTAAAGCGTCACCCTCCCTCTGTCTTTGTGGTTGCAGAACATGTACGTGACGGCCAACTACAGCTGGAAGGGGGGCCAGCTGCATGAGGATGACATCCTGACCTGTGACTACTGCCCCCCTCACTACATCGCCACTGCCGGCTTTGATGGCGAAATCATCCTCTGGGACCTGGAGACAGAGAAGGTCTTCTTCAGACTGCGCAAAGGACAGCCCACCAACATGTAGGTGCACGCACTGCGGAGGGGAGAGGGGGTGAAATTTGGTATTGGTTTATGTTGTATTGTGTGGTATGGTGTTGTATTGTATTCAAGAACCAAAGCAACTTATTATTTCACAAACGGAAAACTTAGCAGGTGCAACACACTTGAAGATAAAAGAATAAACCATTCAAACAAACACCTATCACAACTCAAAGGTGAATTATCTGCAACATAATATGGTAGCACATACTTCATCAGACATTGGAGACAGACAAGCCAAATGCCGAAATGAGTATTTGATCATGGTTTCAGATAGAAACGTCTAACACTGTATAACAAGACATTGCCAGATTTTGAAGCACCAATACCACTTTAATCTTTTCCTTCCACCATATCAATAACCAGATTCTTGCCATCACACACACACATACACACACACACAAATTCAAGGAAGCTTGCCACACCCCTTTTCTATCAATGTCCCTACGTCTGTGTGCAAATCCGTGTTACTGTCCCCGTCAGTCAGATCCATCAGTTGACAGGGACACTAGTCAGACCCATCAGTTGACAGGGACACTAGTCAGACCCATCAGTTGACAGGGACACTAGTCAGACCCATCAGTTGACAGGGACACTAGTCAGACCCATCAGTTGACAGGGACAGTAGACCCATCAGTTGACAGGGACACTAGTCAGACCCATCAGTTGACAGGGACAGTACACCTATTAGTTGATAAGGACAGTAGTCAGACCCATCAGTTTACAGGGACAATACTCAGATCCATTACTTGACAGGGACTGTAGACCAATCAGTTGACAGGGACACTAGTTAGACCCATCATTTGACAGGTACAGTAGTCAGACCCAGCGGGATTCAATGACAGTAGACCTATCAGTTGACAGGGACCGTAGTCAGACCCATCAGTTGACAAGAACAGTAGACCCATCAGTTGACAGGGACACTAGACCCATCAGTTAACAAGGACACTAGTCAGACCCATCAGTTGACAGGGACAGTAGACCCATCAGTTGACAGGGACAGTAGACACATCAGTTGACAGGGACACTAGTCAGACCCATCAGTTGACAGGGACAGTAGACCCATCAGTTGACAGGGACACTAGTCAGACCCATCAGTTGACAGGGACAGTAGACCCATCAGTTGACAGGGACACTAGTCAGACCCATCAGTTGACAGGGACCCTAGTCAGACCCATCAGTTGACAGGGACACTAGTCAGACCCATCAGTTGACAGGGACACTAGTCAGACCCATCAGTTGACAGGGACAGTAGACCCATCAGTTGACAGGGACACTAGTCAGACCCATCAGTTGACAGGGACACTAGCACTAGTCAGACCCATCAGTTGACAGGGACAATAGACCCATCAGTTGACAGGGACTGTAGTCAGACCCATCAGTTGACAGGGACAGTAGTCAGACCCATCAGTTGACAGGGACAGTAGTCAGACCCATCAGTTGACAGGGACAGTAGTCAGACCCATCAGTTGACAGGGACAGTAGTCAGACCCATCAGTTGACAGGGACACTAGTCAGACCCATCAGTTGACAGGGACAGTAGTCAGACCCATCAGTTGACAGGGACACTAGTCAGACCCATCAGTTGACAGGGACACTAGTCAGACCCATCAGTTGACAGGGACACTAGTCAGACCCATCAGTTGACAGGGACACTAGTCAGACCCATCAGTTGACAGGGACAATGTCTGACGGTTGCAGACGCCAGCAGGTGGAGGAGTTGCAGAGGGTCCCCAGCAGTGAGGGCAGAAGGTCGTCCTGTCAGCAGAACGCGGGGGCCCAGGCCTCCAGACCCAACTCCAGACCCAACTCCAGACCCAACTCCAGACCCAACTCACGCCACAGAACCTCTCACAAAGTGCCCTTTGGGTTAGTCCTGGGTAGTTAGTGCCTCTGGTGTGTGTGTGTGTGTGTGGGGTGTGTTGTGTGTGTGTTTGTGTGTGTGTGTGTGTGTGTGTGTGTGTGCTTTTTCTGTCTCTTTTTGGATTCTGGGCTTTGTGTATCTCAGTCTCTGTCTGTCTGTTTCTGTCTGTCTGCCTCTCATCCCCCCCCCCCTCTCTCTCTCTCTCTCTCTCTCTCTCTCTCTCTCTCTCTCTCCTTCCCCCTCTCTCTTTCCCTCTCGCTCTCTCTGTGAAGACAGCTTCAATAATCTGACGCTCTCACCGCTCGTATCCCTGACTGACCTGACTGACTTACTGACCTATGACTGACCGACTTACTGACCTATGACTGACTTTCTGACCGACCTATGACTGACTTACTTAATGACCTATGACTTACTGACCTATGACTGACTGACTTACTTACTGACCTATGACTGACTGACTGACTTGCTTTCCTATGACTGACTGACTTGCTGATCTATGACTTACTGACCTATGACGGACTGACTTACTGACCTATGACTGACTGACTGACCTATGACTGACTGACTGACCTCTGGCTGACTTACGGACCTATGACTGACTTACAGACTGACCTATGACTGACTTACTGACCTTTGCCCGACTGACCGACCTATGACTGACTGACCGACCTATGGCTGACTGACTGACTGACCTATGATTGACTTACTACTGACCTATGACTGACTGACTTACTGACCTATGACTGACCGACTTACTGACCCATGACCGACTGACTGACCTATGGCTGACTTACTGACCTATGACTGACTTACTGACCTATGACTGACTTACTGACCTATGACTGACTTACTGACTGACCTATGGCTGACTGACTTACTGACCTTTGACTGACTGACCTATGACTGACTAACTGACTTACTGACCTTTGACTAACTGATTGACCTATGACTGACTGACTGACTTACTGACCTATGGCTGACTGACTAACATATGACTGACTGACTGACCTATGACTGACTGACTGACTGACTGACTTACTGGCCTATGACTGACTGACCTACTGACCTTAGACTGACTGACTCTCTTACTGACCTATGACTGACTGACTGACTTGGTGACCTATGAATGACTGACTGACTGATCTATGGCTGGCTGACTCACTTACTGACCTATGACTGACTGACTTGGTGACCTATGACTGACTGACTGACCTATGACTGACTGACCGACCTATGACTGACTGACTGACTTACTGACCTCTGACTTAGTGACCTATGACTGACTGACTGACTGACCTATGACTGACTGGCTGACCTATGACTGACTGATGACTGACTGGTTTACAGACCTATGACTGACCTATGACTGACTGACTGACCTATGACTGACTGACTGACTGACCTATGACTGACTGACTGACTGACCTATTTTGACTGACTGACTTACTGACCTATGACTGACTAACTGACTGGATTGTGTGTGTGTGTGTGTGTGTGTGTGTGTGTGTGTGTGTGTGTGTGTGCAGCCACCCGGTACCTGTGGACAAGCTGTTGTTTCTGCGTGCCCGGGCGGCCCTGAAGCAGACGGAGAAGGCCATTCTGCTGTCCAGTGAGGCAGGCCACATCAAGTGGTGGAACATCTTCTCCAGCAAGCCCGAGATGGGTCAGTCACTTTCTGTCTGTCCCTTTGTCTGTCTGTGTCCATCTCTGTCTGTCTGTCTGTCTGTCTGTCTGTCTGTCTGTGACTGTGTCTGACTCTGTCTGTCTCTGTCTGTCTATGACTGTGTCTATGTGTCTCTCTGTCTCTGTCTGTCTGCTTGTCTCTCTCTCTCTCTCTCTCCCCCCCCCCCTCTCTCCCTCTCTCTCTGTCTCTCTCCCTCTCTCTCTGTCTCTCTCCTTTTTGAATAAGTATATTGTCCTGGGAGGGAGGGGGGGGGGTGGGCAAGGAGACGGAGTGGCCTGGTGGATAATGCAGTGAACTCATGGTCTAACATATCACTGAGAGCGTGGATTCCAGTCTCCGCTGAGGTGTCCGTTTAAGGGAATGTTTCCCCGGAGTTGACACTGGGTGCGAGGCCGTTCTCCTAAAAGTCCCCGAGACTGTACACCAAACTCCCGTGTTTCATTGCATACATACACAGTTCCTTGTAGAAGACTAGGCCAGCTATGGCCATGGGATGAAAGGCATGAAGACACACGGCATACACCCTGCTACTTGGAGGGGTGAGCTGTGCCAGTTCAACTTGTCCATGACACGCTGCATGGACAATTTGGTGCAGCGCACCAACAACTCCTCAAGGAGTTAAGGGAGAAGTCAAGCAAGTTTTTTCTTTCTGTCAATGAGAAAATTGAAACTATGAAGAATTAAGGTGGTTGAGAAATCGCTGGCATTAATTGTGCCTGAAAAGGATAGTTGCACGGTTTTGTGTTTAACTCAATGCGAGTTCTATCTGTCAGGACAGTCCCTAAATCGAAAATATCCCCTGGGACATATTTATAACCATAACAGCAACAGCAACAACAACAATAAAATATGTCAGAAAGACTAATATAACATTTCTCTCCCACGCCGAAGTCGGATGTGCTGGGCCTGACTTTCTAGGCGCTTAGCGGCACTGCAACGCAATTTTGTTCACATTGAAAGCCTCCACAGTTGCTGTCTGAGAGTTTGACCTCGAAGAAGAAGAAGAAGTCTGCCTGCCTTTCTGTCTACCTATCTGTCTTTGTGTGTGTGTGTGCGTGTGCGTGTGTGTGTGTGTGTGTGCGTGCGTGTGTGCGTGTGTGTGTGTGCGTGCGTGTGTGTGTGTGTGCGTGCGTGCGCGCCGGGATGGGAGGGGGGGGGGTGCCGTCTGTCAGGTCGCGGTGACTAAAGGGGCTGTTGCTGCCGGCAGGAGTGTTCTACGCCCCGGACCTGCCTGACGAAAGTGTGCTGGCCATGTGCACCAAGGCCAACAACACCCTGCTGGTCACTGGCGACACCCAGGGCATCATCAAAGTCTGGAATATCATGGAATACTGCATAGCGCCTCAGGAGAAGGTCGGTCTTTGTCTGTCTGCCTGCCTGTCTGTGTTTGTCTGTCTGTATATGTTAGTCTGTCTGTGTTTGTCTGTCTCTCTGTCTTCTCCTCCGGTGACTTGAGACACCCAGAGCATTATCAAAGTCTTAAGTATTATAGATTACTGTATACGCGCGCGCGAGCGTGGTGTGTGTGTGTGTGTGTGTGTGTGTGTGTGTGTGTGTGTGTGTGTGGCGCGCGTGCGTGCGTGCGTTGCGTGCGTGCGTGTGTGTGTGTGTGTGTGTGTGTGTGAAAACCTCCGAACTTTTGTGTTAGGGCTAGAGAGTGGAGGTAGACATGTTAGAGGGGACGATGGTGGGGAAGGGGGGAATTTGTTAGGGGTGGAAGGAGAGTGGACATGATCACATGACTCGTGTGTGAGGAGCACTATTCACTTGCACTCCCCACTACGCTGATCGCTGTACGTGGCCATGGCTGTGTGGTCAGCGGCTGAAGACGGCCCCTCCCCTGGAGGCCTGCTGGAAGGCGCATGACGCGGCAGTGGTCAGCGTGGAGTACGTGCAGCACACGGCAGGGGACTTCATCCTCTCCGCCTCCACAGACAAGACTGCGCGCCTCTGGACCCCTGAGGGCCACTATGTGGGCACCTTTGGCCAGGTCAGTCTGTCTGGCTGTCTGGATGCCTGGATGGCTGTCTGGCTGTCTGTCTGTATGGCTGTCTGACTGTCTGTCTGTCTGTCCGCCCGTCCGTCCGTCCGTCCGTCTGTCCGTCCGTCTGTCTGTCTGTTCGTCTATCTGTCTGTCCGGCTGGCTGTCTCACTGTCTGTCCGACTGTCTGTCTATCTGGCTGGCTGTCTGTCCGTCTGGCTGGATGGCTGTCTGTCTGAATGGCTGTCTGTTCGTCTACCTGTCTTTCCGTCAGTCAGGCTGTCTGTCTGACTATCTGGTTGTCTGGCTAACTGTCTAACTGTCTGTATGTCTGGCTGGCTGTCTGCTTGTATGGCTGTCTGTCTGTCTGACTATGGTTGTCTGGCTGCCTGGCTGACTGTCTGGCTGGCTGTGTGTCTGGCTGGCTGGCTGCTTGTATGGCTGGCTGTTTGTCACACTGTGTGCTCACTGCCTCAGACTGGGCTATGATGATGTGTGGTGTTGTGGGGTTTGTTGTGGTGTGGTGTTTGGGGGTTTGGTGTTTTATTTTATTTTATTTCTGAATTTAATGTTATTCTTTTATATCGAGGATAATGGAATAAGCGCTTATGTGCTTTTTTACGACCAGTCCCCGTGTGTATGCGGTTTTGTAAATTATCATCTGTTCCCACCGGCACACAATGGCCTACTCTTGCAAAAAGCGGAACA
>CM054134.1:64534447-64591947 GCA_028751875.1 Rapana venosa
CTGCCTGTCTGTCTATCTATCTATCTATCTATCTATCTATCTATCTATCTATCTATCTATCTATCTATCTATCTATCTATCTATATCTATCTATATCTATCTATATCTATCTATGACAATTTTTATGCAGTAGAAGACATCTGTTGTGCAGACATGTTCTGTGCATGTGGACCTTCCTGAGCAGCAAAGGGTGCACTGAACATGGGTACTGCTTCACTGTGAACAAGTCATATGCTTAAAGTGGTGACTAAAAAAAGAAACAACAAACAAACAAACAATAAATGAAGCCTGATACAAATTATGGCCAGTCTCTGAGAAATGGAGAGAACCTAAACTGGAGTTGCCTGCATGTAAACGAGAAGCTGCGACGCTAAATCATAGGTACTTACAACTGTCCAAAAGCGGGTTATAAAATAATCAGTTTTATTCAAACTGCTTTGAAAACATCAAAGACTAGACCGGTCTTGACATATACTGCATGGCTGTTTCGCTGCGAAAGGCTGAAGACAGACTAGCCGGGAGAAAACTATGGACCAATTCGTCCCTCGTATCTGCAGACAACCATGGTCAGTGACCGATTGATTGATTGCTTGTTTGATGGATTGAATGACTGATTGGAGAGACACACCTTTGACCCTAAGGTATAGTCCTTGTGAAAAGAGCAATTTAAAAAGACAGTTATAGAACTTTTACTCATACATAATAACCACATGACTTGATGTGAGCATCCAGTGATGATCCAATGAATGGATTAGCCTTTTCTTTTTCAAGACATGTAACAATTCCTCTTGTAAGCCTCATACCGAGCCCCTATACAAACTGACATGGGGAGACGATCTCATTATCGGTTCTTTAAAGCTATGTGTCATCACAGGAGTCAACAGCATTGTTCCTTCTTTAGGAAAACAAGACCGTGGTCAGCATTGCTATTGGAGAGACAAAGCAAATGTCACTGCAGTTTGGAACAGAAAGCTGTATGGACACCAAAACATATGTCCAGCACACCTGAGCCCAGTATAGAAAAGTCAACTGAAGAAGGTTTGAACATTGATTTTATCGCCATCTCCATCATTCTCGATGTCGTGAAAGAAACCATTCCGATAAAAGCACACCCCCACAACACTCAGAGCAGATCTCTGAAGCAGCAGACATGCCAGTCTCTCTGTGCATGCCTGTCTGATGCGACTATTGTGTGTTTGTTTAGGTATGTCTGTATAGACTGCGTGTACCTATGTAATATGGTTTGTATAATATGTTCGTTTTGAGGTGAGGGCCATGTTCACAATCAGCAGTGTGCAGACATCGTTTGAAGTGGGTTTGTGTGTGTGTATGTTTGTTTGGAGGTGTTGGTGGCTGTGGCTGCCTGCAGGCCTCTAGCTCTATCAGTGTGTGTGTGGTGGCTGTGTGATGATGGTGCAGAAGCCCCGCCCCAGGACGGTAGCGGTGGTGGCAGAGCCAGGGAAGGGCAGCCCACTGCCTCACTCCGACCTCCGGCTGAAATACCGCGCCCAGACTTTTGCCTTTGACTTTGATCGGTCAAAGGTACACCGACTCTCTCTCTCTCTCTCTCTCTCTCTCTCTCTCTCTCTCTCTCTCTCTCTCTCTCTCTCTCTCTCTCTCCTCTCTCTTCTCTCTCTCTCTCTGTGCAGCTACTTTTTGAGTGTGGCATAGTGTCTGCTTCAAGTGTTGAAGTGAATGGTGTGTGTGTGTGTATGTGTGTAAGTGTTGTGTGTTTGTGTGCAAGTGTGTGTGTTTGTGTGTGTGTGTGTGTGTGTGTGTGTGTGTGGTGTGTGTGTGTGTGTGTGTGTGTGTGTGTGAGGTAAGCGCTCATGGGCAAGCATGCCCACAAATACATGCATACAATTTGTTGATTTTTTTCTGGCAACTGATATTTTATTTTACATACTTACCTTAGTGACAGTCTCCTCTGAGGTGCTTTGCACTGATTGTTCAGGCTGAAGTTTTCAACTAGTAATCATTTGGCATTACAGTATGATGTGTGTCCGTAAACAGACTAAAGTCACGTTGGCATTTTTGACAAGTGCAAACTTTTTTTGCAATAGCAGAAGTCGCTAATTTAGTCTGTCACGTTTTCCTTGAAATCACAGCAGCGTGCACCAGCTTTTCTTTGTTTAACTTGCAAGCTGTTTTAAGCTTTTGAACAATTCTTTTCCTTGTAGTAGAGACTAGACCTAATCTTTATACTTACCTTGCTATTTAATTAATTGTGTCAATTAGTGCTGTGTTTGTGTGTGCACGTGTGTGGTGCCTCGTTGATGATGTTCATAATTACATTATTATATGGCGTATGAATTTGGGTCATAGAGTTGTTTACTTGGATGTAGTGGAGTGTTTTTCTTGCTTTTTAGAATAGGTCAGAACATGGATTTGTCAGTGAAAGGATATACGATGTAACAAGTGTAGTATTTGTATAGTAGTTCTTGAATGAAGCTTTTATGCAGGGGGGTTTAATCCTACCAAAAGCAAAGGAACATGGCATATGCCTGCACATTACAGGGTACTAAGATCTGCGCGATACCAGAGGGTGTGTGTGTGTGTGTGTGTTCGCGCTTTTGCATATTATGCTCACAACTCCCAAGCCTATCCGTATTTCTTGATGGTTGTTCAACATGAACACATTGCGGCATACATCTGAATATGATGTAGTCATTGAATATGTACACTTTTCCGATACATGCTTCTAGATTTTCAGAAAGTTCAGTTTTTTATGCTGTGCATGTTCCTGTTTTTCATGCTGTGCAGGTTGTTCATGTTTTTCATGCTGTGCAGGTTGTTCATGTTTTTCATGTTGTGCATTTTGTCAGACATTTTTGGGCTTGAAAGTGGAGCGAGAGCTGGAGCGCAAACAAAGAGACCGCAAAGGACGGCGGAAAGCTTACGGGGAAATTGAGGTCAAGAATACAGCCCGATTTGGAAAGCTGTGTTCGCCGTTCCATGCTTTGACCACACCAGTGAGTTAAAGTGTTGGATAGATATTTTGTGTGCGTGTGGAGAGAGAGAGAGAGGGAGAGAAATGCGAATACGAAATACGAAGTTTATTCACGAAAGGCCTTCGCCCCATGTGAAGGGGTGTGTGTGTATGTATGAAAACATGCAAAATGTTAACATTCTTAATTCTTAAGAAAAAATATAATGAAATTACGATACTGCTATCTCTCTTATTTGAAATGCTTCATATATGTATATGGACAGATTTTTCACTGTTCCAGGATTAGTAGCAGACATTAATAATCTAAATCTGAACAAATTTGGTTCTCTAAGAACTTCACAGCAATAAACTCTTTTCTGATTTCTTCTAAAAATGGACAACAAAGAAGGAAATGAATTTCATCCTCGATTTCTTCTTTACATAATGGACATATCAAATCATTGTCACTTTGGTGTTTGTATCGAAATTAATGAACAGCTATACTAGAGATACCAAAATGAAATCTTGTCATCATAAATTTCAAATGTTTGTCAATATTTGCTAGCAAATAGTTTTGCATACAAGGCACAGGACTAGTAAACATATGATATATGCTAAACCTCTCACTATTTTGAACATGATCATCCCACTCTTGCCATCTACAATCAATTAAACGTCTTTTGAATGCACGTAAAAATTCATTCACTCTTTCTACACCTTGATGAATCCAAACAAAACCAAATCCGTAATGAAAAAGACACTTTCTTACATTTGTTACCCATGTTATTTTTCCTCGATCATCCAACTCACGTAGCATCACATAAGCTTTCCTTGGTAATCTTTCTGCTTGCATCCTTGTTAATTTTAACCAATAGCGAATATACTGACAACAAAACTTATTGTGATAGGATATCTATTCATTTCCCCATACACTAAGTCGTTAGGTGTTCATCTGTCCACTCCCAAATTTTCTTTAAAGCAAATAAATGAATTTTTTCACAATATTCTGCAGCACTATAATGTCTCAAAACTTCCGAGCCATACTGCATAATAGGCTGAACTTGTGCATCAAATAATTTCCAGAAAAGTCTAACTGAGCTACTACTCAAAGTATTTAACCCTCGCATGATAGTAAGAAGCACCATTTTTGCACAGCTTGCTAAATCTCTGCATGTAGTAGTAAAACTAAGCCTAGTTAAAAATAAATCCCCAAATATTTATAAATAAGCATTAACAACTTCTGTCTGATTACCATCAAATGGCCAGTGTTCTCTGGCACTCAAATGTCCCCCCTTTCTAAATACAACACATTTGTTTTACCCATATCAACTTTAACCCCAAAGAAGAAGAAACGTGTGTTAGACCATTTAGCTGGGTCTGCAGACCAACAACTGTTTCAAAAAGAACAACAACATCATACGCTAATACAAGTATAAATAGTTCCAGAGTATCTAAGAAAAATGTCACACCATGTTTTCCATTTCGTATTACTTCAAGTGCTAACTCAACAAACAAACAAAAAGAACCGGGCTGCAAACGTCACGCTGTTTGACACCTGCTGAACACTGGATAATAAGTCGATAATCTAGTTCCACATCTCACTCTTGCCTTAACACAATCATTCATGCTTTTTACACAACGAAACAGTTTTCCTTTTACTTCATGTTTCAACAATATTGGCCAAAGCAAATTTCTATGAATGGAATCAAAAGCCTTTTCGAAGTCTATAAAGGCAACATACAATTTCTATTTAAACTGAATTGTTTTTGTACGCATGCTAATAATGTAAATATGTGATCAACAGTTGAGTATCCCTTTTTAAAACCTGCTTGAAATTCCCCTGTTAATATGTTTTCTTTTACCTATGCTTGTAGTCATCTATTTATGATACCACTATAAATTTTACTACTCACATCACATAAGGAGATACCCCTATAATTTCCAGGTACATTTACTTCCCCTTTCTTATACAGTGGTAAAATAATGGATTCTGACCAGTTGGCAGGAAAAGCTCCTTTATCAAACAGAGCATTAAAGAATTTAACAAAAAAGGGAGTAATTTTTGCAGATGCATTAAACAGTACAGTTAATAAGCCACCAGGACCCGTAGCTTTCCCTGACTTCACTTTTCGATAGCTAACTGCACCTCTTCCTCCAATATAGGCTAATTAAATATGCATTCATCATCTGAGTCTATGTCGTCATTGTCTTCTAACATGTATCAACATTACTTACATTAGTTTTGTCAAGAAGATTACTAAATTGCTCGTACCATTGCTCTGCAGAGATTATATTTCTAATTTTCTTTTTGGCATAGTGCTATGTATTGTCTCCCTAAACATTTGCTTAGAATCAATAGAAGCCATTAACTTATCAATTATCAGAGCATTATCAATAAAATGGTAAACTCATCTCTTGTGTCAGGAAATTTTCCATAAGCTCTTAAAACCGCAATAGTCACACCTCTACTGAAAAAGCACGACCTCGATCCCAACATTCTGAAGAATTATATACCTGTCTCAAACTTACCCTTTGTCTCTAAAGTACTAGAAAAAGTTGTTCTCAAACAGCTCAACAGTCACCTTCATTCCAATTATCTCCTTCCCCCTTTTCAATCCGCCTATCGCCCCAACCACAGCACCGAAACCACCCTAGTCCACACTTTGGATACACTTCTACTTGCTTCTGATGCAGGAAAAATCTCCCTCCTCACTCTTCTTGACTTATCTGCAGCCTTTGATACCATAGATCACTCAATTCTTCTTTCTCGCCTCCAAACTACGTTTGGTATTAATGGCACAGCCCTCACCTGGTTTACTTCATACCTCACAGACCGATTCCAGAAAGTTATTGTAAACAAAATTCAATCAAAACCTGTCAAACTGGAATGTGGAGTATCGCAGGGATCAGTCCTGGGCCCTGTTCTCTTTACTCACTACACTGCTCCACTCTCACATATAATAAATAACCACCATATTGATCATCACTTCTATGCCGATTCAGTGCAGTGATACTGTTGAAAACTTGCCTTCCCTCCTGACAAATATGTCCTACTGCCTTCAAGACATTCAAAACTGGATGAATCAAAACAAGTTACAACTTAATGCCGCCATGCTCATAGGGACCCAACATTAACTTTCCTTTATCACAAAAACTTCAATAGAATTCGGCATTACGTCAGTTTCTTTGTCCAACTCTGTCAAGTATTTAGGAGTAGTTCTTGAAACACACTCTCTATGAAAAAAATTATCACCCAGACCTGCCAGTCTTGCAACTATCAATTAGGGCGCATAAGCGCGGTTCGGAAGTATCTGTCCACTGATGCAACTTCCAAGCTTGTCACATCTCTCATTCTCTCACGTTTAGACTACTGTGATTCTCTTTTGGCTGGCCTACCAGCATCATATATCCACTCTCTTCAACGCATACAAAACTCTGCAGCTCGACTGGTCCTAAGAAAGAAAAAATCTGAACACATCACTCCTCTTCTGCGATCTCTTCACTGGCTGCCTGTCTCACAAAGACTGGAGTATAAGATCAATACCCTCTGTTTCAAATGTCTCCACAAATCTACACCCTCTTATCTCTGTAACTGTCTTCACCTGTACACGCCACCCCGTTCCCTTCGTTCAGCCGCAGATACTTTGTGCTTTCGAACACCCAGATTCAAACAAACCACTGTTGGCCATCGCTCTTTCTCTGTTTGTGGTCCATCCACATGGAATGACCTCCCTTTTTCACTTCGCCAAAAGCCTTCACTTGATGCTTTCAAATCCAGCCTCAAAACACACTTATTTCCTACCTGAGGATTTTCCCCTCATATCTGTCCCTAATTTTCAACAACATCCTTCACCTCCTAAGTGTTTTCGCGAGTGTGAGTGTGTGTGTGTGTGTGTGTGTGTGTGTGTGTGCGTGCGTGCGTGCGTGTGTACGTGCGCGTGCGCATGGATTTGAAATCTGTTGTTCATTATGTTTAAGGAGAGTTGCATGCGTGTAAATGATTTGAGTGCAAGCGCTTCATTTGTTTGTTTTTTTACAAGATTCAGCGCTATATAAATTCCATATATTATTATTATTATTATTATTATTATGCTCTTTTTTCTTTCTAGCTATAAGATTCTTATATATCCTTCTCTGTATACAGTATGGACTTGTGTCTTTTTCTTTTTTAGAATGCCGGTATTTTCTATGTGCTCTACGAGTTAATCTTTTCTTTGATCTACATTCTTCATCATACTGGTCTTCTTTTTATGCCGATTTAGCGATTCATTTCATTTTCATTTTTCATTGAAACTGCTGCACTTTTAATACAGTTATTAAACGTATTTAATGCTAAATCAATGTCCCTGTCAGTCAGTTGGATAGCTTCATTTATTCTATTATAAGTTTCAATGAATTTAAAGCATTTTCAAACTTTTCACTTTCAGTAGTATTCCAGACGTATTTTTCCATTATAACATTTTCTTCGACATCATTAAGACTACTGGGATTATTGCTTGGAAATAAAATAGACAAGACAATAGGAAAGTGACTTATATCGATACGTTCTACAACTTCTAAACAACAGCAGTCAAGTACAATAGTAAAAAGATCTGATGATAATAAGAAATAATCAATAACACCGCTACCTGAGTCGCTAATGTATGTGTAGCGTCCTTCACGATCGCCATAACACATATACCGATCATTGTAGACAGATTAAATGCAATGCACATATCCAGCAGAGACTTACCTTAACTATTGATGTGTTCATCTTGGGAACGTCTCCCCTCATCAAACAGATTGCAACAATTTGTGGGGCTGACAAATGGCTCTGATGTCACGAACGTTTGATGTTCTGCTATTCAAATCACCAGATAGAATTATAAACATATTATTCTGGTTGAGTGTACTATTAATCAAACAATCTTCAAACATTGATACACCATCTGCATCACTATCCATATAAGTGTAATACTTTGAAATCTCTGGCGGCAGATACGCACAGGCATACAGTACATCTTTCGGAAGACCAAACAAAGTTTTATCAATTACAAAAAGAACAAAATTACCAGCAACAACAATCAATCGGTGAACAAAGGGCACTAACTCTCTTTTTTATCAAACACAGCTCCATCTGAATGTCTGCCAGCCTTTGACAATTTTATAGCAGGTTAACAAAAAATAGCATGTTCAGTAAACAAAGCAGAGGTGAAAGATTCCAGAAAAGTCTCCACTAAACAAACAAAATGAAAGAAAGAAATACAAGACACAAAATTGCGATCTTTTATCTTAGAGGACAAGCCCTCCACATTCCACTGAAGGAATGTAAAATCATTTTTACTTATGTACTTTTGGTTCTGGGGGGCTAAATTAACATCATCGTTATTTCCATCACATTCACAGCTTGTGTCCAAGTTTGAGGCAATAAACACATTATCATCATTGTCATCAAAATCACCATTTACATTAGCACTATTAGATGGCAACGTGTCTGTACACTCATTACCTTCAGAATTGTTTTCATTACAAAAATCCCATGGGTCACATGCCATGCACTGCAGTTCCCTTTCCCCTGCAGATAGTAACATTCTGTCATTTTCACAACGGTCTGCTTCAATTTCCAAATTTGCCCCCACTACCTGAACAGAAACCTCTCCAACCCATTGATTGTCCGAATCATTTTCTTTTGCCCCCAAGCATTTATTTTTTTCATCATCACACTCTTTCCCACATATGAACAACGAAGAATTATTTACATTAGCAACACTTTCGGTGGGTCGTTTACTATAACCATGGCGGCCACATCCCTATTTGAAATCAACAGACTGTCCCCCTCCCCTGAAAAAAATACTTTTTACCGTCAATAATCAAATGGTCATATATTATCGAAACTCTGTGTCCACTGTCTCTTTTTTCTTTCATAAATTTCGACAAAGATTTCCTTATTTCCCTGATTTCTTTAGAAAAGTCCTCCCCAATGAAAATGTTTGTCCCTCTTAGTTTGTTTTAGCTTTCAAAATCTTGACTTTATCTTTATAGGATGTGCAGTGGGCAATAAGAGGAGAGTTTGATTTTGAGCTGAGGCGATGTACCCTGTCAAACTCAACAGTACTGGAGAGTTCAAGCTGGTCACTAAGCAAGTATTTCAGTCTCATTTCACAACTTTCACTTGTCTGTCCCTCCTCCCTCTCTAGACCGTAAAATAACAGATTATTCCGTTTTGAACGTCCATCAAGATCATCCACTTTCTTTTCTAAACTGACCACTCTGCCCTTCAATACACAGTTTGTTCGTTTGGTTTCTTTGTACTCCTCCCGCAAAGTGCTAACTGCCTCCCTCAGTGTGTCCACCTCTCCCTTCAGCGTACCCAGTTTTTCCTGGATGTCTCTCACATCCTCTTTCACCCTGTCCAGCTTACAGTTCATAGAGGCGTCCATACCCTCCAGTTTTAGGGAAAGTCGTCGTTGCTGGGCGCTGGCGTGTCCGCTGTCAGCAGCTTTCTCCCCAACTCGGCCACTGCTGCTGAATCTGGTCTGCCTCAAGTTGGCTGTTGACTTGTCACCTTTTTCCACAGGCCCTAGGTTCAGTTCTACATCTCCCGATCGTAACGGCAACGGGCTTCCTCAAAAGAAGTAGGATAGTACAGCGCCAAAGAAGACGCCATGAATGCGGGATTTGAGAGAAAAACCCGAATTTTCATCTTCATTTTTTCAATGGCCCTCTTTTTCATAAAGGTCTGGAAAACAAAGACGAAGGAGCCGCAAACAGGTCTGAAGTAAATTGCTGCAGTAGGCATGCTGTGTCAGTGAGCTGTTCTACAGGCTCTCTCGTAAACAGCGTGACAACAGAGCAGCTGATCAACACGTCTGTTCGCACCAGCCGCCATGGCGCAATGGTTAGCGCCTTGGGTTACGGACTGGAAGGTCGCGGGTTCGATTCCCATAAGAGTCATAGGGATTTTTCGGACTTCGGCCGGCTCCTACCCAGAGTGAGTGTGCTGTGGGCTCAGTGGGAAGACTGGGACCACACAGTCGAGATTCACCCACTTAATGGATGCGAGTTTGAGAGTGTTGCTCAAATTACCTGACCAACACTGCAGGTGTCTGTATCTCTCGGCCCGGTTGACACCGGGATATATTATGATAGTAAGCGTAGAGTACAACCCTGTCAAGTAGTCTCAAAGCATATGCACTTCCACAGCAGCATCATTACGTCATCCTCATTGTCATTGATCATCATGCAAAAAAAAACAACCTCTGATTCGGTGGTCCCGGTTTCTCTGGTCTCATGGTGACCTCAGATTCAGTTTCCCCATACACTTCTGTGCCTGTGGTGAGTTTGTGTCAAAGCCTTTGGGGTTGGAGGTTCGCGGGGACGGTCGTTGGAGGGACGTTGTGGTGGTTGCCACCTCGGGTGGGCAACTCACTCAGTCTGGCTCCGCGACTGAGCTAATACTGTCGTTAGTAGGGGGCTTAGTAGGTGGTGTCCTGCGTATGTTACCTCAGAACAGGAACCACTGAACACCACCAAAGTGACCCAGCAGCAGTGCAGGGCCCCTCTGGCTGGTGGCCCCACGGCGGCCTGATGGTGATGGGCTCCCTGTGGACCTCCGACCCTGAGGATGAGACATAACAAATCTGGGTATGGCTGTGGCGGGGAGATTGGAATGAGCGGCATGGGAACAGCAGGACGGGGGACGTCACAGAAGATGAGGCAGCAAAAGAAAAACCCACGTTTGTTCGCAACGGCTGCTCCTCACACACTCGAGAGAGGGAGAGAGAAAGAATCGATCTCACTTATGGTCTCGAGACCAGCCTGTGTACTTCTGACAAAGTGGCTTTCCTGACCGACGCACTCGCCCTTCTGCAGGCTTACAATCCGGCAAATACAGCACAGGCCTGAAGGACATGCCCCCCACTCTTGCCCCTCCTCCCCCCCTACAAAAGTTATAAACTGTCCTGCAGCCGACCGTCCCCCTTTCTCCCTTTGCAACCAGCTTGACAGTGAAACTGCCGACTTCCTGGGAAAAAGGGGACAATGCAGGAGCAGGTGGATGGCTGTCAGTCATTGTGAAGTCAAGACCATCATCAAGGCCAAGCAACAAAGCCAGTGGCTGTAGCAACATCCACACTTGAACAGGTCAGACGCCTATTGTATTGCCTGCTGGTATGATAGGTAGGCACTGTGCAGTTTCATTTTGGCCATATTGTAGAAGAGTGTTCTTGCAAAACTGACTGCCGCACGACAGAATATGCTGCAGTCCTGCCCGCTACATTGGTAAAGAGGACGTGGCCTGACCCCACCTCAGTAGCCAGGAAACTCCTTGGCGGCTGGGAGAACTTGCAACGTACTGCTGCTTCCACTGCTGACACCCCTTGAGGAAGACATACAATAGTACGTTTGAAACTTTTTGAGGAGTTCAGCTGGCTTCTTACACTTTGATTTGTCTTTCGCATTAATGTTTCACTTTTTTCCCTCTTTGAAGAAAGTCTTTCTTTGGTGGATTTTGTTGTGGTTTGGTTTGGTTTTGGGTTTGGTGAAAAGGAACAGTTGAAACTGGCTGGCAGAAAACCCCAACTCCAACACTGACCCGCCTGTAATCCTGACCGCATGCTTTTCAAGATGATTTGAGGATTGCGAGACAGCTGCACTCTGAGCTGTAGGCCCTGTTATCATATGGACTGATTGTTCATCTACTTCTTTGTCAGGTGCGTATGTAGGTGTGCACATTTTGCGCTAAGAGCCTGTTGTCCTGGAATATTGCACTCTTCAAGTTATTTCTTCTTCTTCGTCTTCTTATTCTTCTTCCTACCGTCCTTCTATCCTTCCATCCTACGTACATACCTTCTTCCTCTACTTTCTACTTTCTCTCTTTCTTTCTTCCTTTTTTTTTTCTTTTTTCTGTTGTCATCATCATCATCATCATCGATGTCTTCGTCGTTGTCATCGTTATCATCATGATTGTCATCATTGTCATCATTATCATTGTATGAATCCTGCCTCAGGTGTTTGAGGACATCCGGCTACCTGAGCGCCTGCCGCTGAGCCAGCGGATGATCAACAAGGGCTACAGCAGTGACACCCTCACTGTGGAAACCATCCGCACCATGGACTTCTCCTTCGGGGGGCCCGACACCCCGCCCAGCTGCCAGCAGACTCCCTCCTCACCTGCTCCCAGCACCTCCAAGAAGTCGTCCACGGGCCGAGCCACGTCGGAGGGCGGCAAGCTGCCTCCCATCAGATCGGGCAAGAGCCCCAGAACCTCTCCCGGGTTGAGCGCCGCCCCTGCCCGAAGACTGCCCACCATCATCAAAGTGACTGAGGCTGAGGACTTGTGACCTCCAGTGTCACGCCTGGTGAGCTGATGGTAAGCGGGACTGTGCTTCTCTGATAGAGACTTTGTGGGACAGTGGCTCTGTGTCCTGTCCCAGGTGTGCCCACTTGGTGCTGTGTCCCGCGGTACTGAAGACAGCTGTAGTTGTACCCAAGTGCAGTTATGTCCATAAACAGTGTGCAGCTACTGCTCACTTTTCTCAACACACTCTGTCACCGCATAGGGAAGGATTCACAAAAGACATTATCATTATTATGTATTGTTAGCTGTCTTCAAATGTCAAGAAAAACAGTCTGCAAATGTCAAGTGTTTGCACGGCTCTGTGATTTATGAGATTTTGACTTTTCGATAAGAAACTGACACATCATTTTTTGTTTAGATAAGAAGCTTTTCTGTCAATTGCAGGTTGTAGAAATGTTTCCTGCCCTTTCAGGACTTAAGGATGCATTGTCCATATGTGCATTCCCAGGTTCACAATCTTGGGTATGAAAATAAAAATGACAGTAATAATGATGGTGATGATGATGATAATGATGTTGATGATGGAATATTTTGGGCGCTGAATCCTGTAAAGCAAACAAATCAAAGCGCTTACACTGGAATCATTCACACACACGCGGCCGTTCACAAAAGATTAACAGATTTTGAATTTACACACACACACACACACACACACACACACACACACACACACACACACACACACACACACACACACACACACCCACCCTATGCTTTCACTCAAGTCCTCTTCCACGCTCCAGTGAAGTGTACATGCAGCAGCACAGTGACGCTGACTAACGGTGTGATGTGCACCCCCTGCTACCAGAAGCAGAACACAGCTAAACTCACAGACTGCTGCGGCACAGCATGCAGCCTGAAGATACGGAAGGACTTCAGACTGACCTCAGCACAGTCAGACTTGACCTGACGTTTCATTGAACCCTGTGGGGAGTGGCACTGTACTGTACAGCACTGCACTGCACTGCAGCACTCAGGCAGTGTGTGGTGGGCATGCTGAACCTGACACAGCCCATGAGGGAGGGGTGGCTGGGGCACTGCACTGCGCTACACTTCACTGCACTGCAGCATTCAGTGGCCATGCTGCAGCCAGCCGACCCCATCCCTGTCTGACTGGTGGCTGCATGGTGGCCCTGCTCGTGTCATCCGCGCCACAGCTCTCAGCCGCTGGCTTCCTCTTCTGTGACAGGCAGATAGGTGTGAAAGGCCTGAACACGGTGTTTTGCTTTGATTAACGCTCGGAGACATCGGTTTACTGTCTTCCCCAAAGGACTTTCGAGGCGATGGAGTTTGAAGCAAGGCTAACTTTAAAGGGGACAGGCACCTCAGAGGAGTCTGAAACTCGAGCTATCAGCTAAAACCAGACGGGCTCTAACCACTAGGCCACCCTGCTCCTTTGCAGAGGCCAGCTGAGGATATCAGGCACCATGCTGCAGAGAGGCATCTACAGTACAGCTGTGAGTCACTGTCCATCCCACCCCCAAAACACTTCCCCTCCCTGGCTTAGCCCAGAAATGAACATGTAGGAACATTATAGCACTACACTACACTGCACTGCGCTGCGCTATGCTACGCTACGCTGCACTGCACTGCACGACACGACACGACAATCGGAACGGCAAGGCTCGGCATGGCACTACACTAATCTACACTACACTACACTGCACTGCACTGCACTGCGCTGCGTTGCTTTACTCTACACAACACTACGCTACACTGCACTACGCTACACTACACAGCACCTCACTATACTTCATTACACTACACTACACTGCACTGCACTACATTGCACTGCACTGCACTACACTGCACTGAACTACACTGCACTACACTACACTACATTACACTGCATTGCTCTACTCTACACAACACTACACTACACCACACCACACCACACTACACCACACTACACTACACTACATCACACCGAACCACTCTTCACCACACTACACTATACCATACTATACTACACCACACCACACCGCACCACACTACACCACACTACTTTACACCACACTACACCACGCTAACACACACACCACACCACACTACACTACACCACACTACACTACACTACTACACACTACCACCACATCACACTACAACACTACACACCATACTACACTAATACCACTCCAAACCCACACCACATTACACATCCACATACACCACCACACCACACTAACCACCACACCACGCCACACACTAAACACCACACTACACAACCACACTACACCACCTACCACTACACCCACACATACACAACACACCACACTACACCACCACACCACACACACTACACTACACACACACCCACTCACTACACACACACCTACACTACACCACACAATACTACACACCACACCACATACAACTACACACACACACATACACTACACCACACCACACCCACACTGCACTCACACTACACACACCACACTACACTACACCACACAACTACACACCCACTCAACACACTACACTACCACAACACTACACCTACACCACACTACACACCACACCACTACACACACTACCACAAACCACACCACCACATCATCACACTACACACTACAACCACACTACACATACCACACCACCACCTACACTACACCTACACTCACACCACACTACACACACACACACTACACCCACACACTACACTACACACACACCACACACTACACTACACCACACTACACCCACACCACACTACACCACACTACACTACACCACACCACCACTACTACACACACTACACACACTACAGCATCCACTACACTACACCACACACACTACACCAACACACCACACCACACTACACTACACACCATACACCACACTACACACAAACTACACACTACATACACACACACACTACACTACACTACACACATAACCACACTACAACATACACCACACACAACACTACACACTACACACTACAACATCCTACACCACTACACTACACACTACACAACTACACTACACTACACACACTCACACATACACTACACTACACTACACTACACTACACCTACTACACCACACTCACACTACACTAACACTACACCAAAACACACTACACACATACTACACCCACATACACCACACTACACTACACCCACACTACACCACACTAACACTACCAAACCTACACCACACTACACTACAACCCACACTACCTAAGCACATTACACTACACCACCCACACTACTACTAACACACACATACACTACACCTAACACCACACTACATCTACACTACATCTACACTACACCCACTACCCTACACAACTACACTATCTCTACACTACAGCACACTTACACCTACACCCCTACACTACCACTACAGCACCTACACTACACCAACTCCTCACACTACACTACACTACACTACACACACACACAACACAACACACACAACACTACACCACACTACACTACACTACTTCACACATGACTACCACTACAGAGGCACTGACACGACACAACACTAGCACCACTGACGTTGTCATCGATACACGAAACTACATCCTGACACTTACACCACGATTCTACTACCTACCTCCTACAACCTACACTAACGTAGCAGTGACACACACACACTACACTTGACACTAGGCACCTGATCTACTACACCACCTACACTCACACTCACAAGACTTATACTGTAAACTACTACACCATCACTATCGACTTTACATACACTAAGTTGTTGACACGTACATAATACTGCTACAAAGCAATACTACGATACAGTGAAGTGTGTAGGCGATACAGACATAACTTAACTGTGAATGCACTTCACGAATTCTATTCTATTACACTCTGTCATAGGCATCATGTATCTTCACTATAACTCAAGGATTCAGTGATGTGAAGTGCCGATCGTCGACGTATGTCTTCATGTGGTTTTGTGTGACCGGTGAGCTGCATCTGATAAAAACGCTATTGTTTTCCACTCATTGTAGTAGTTGTCGTGTACAAGTGCTTTGAATCCGCAAATGCTGATAGTATTCGGAGTGCTATTCGTGAATGTTACACGTTTTATGTTGTATGCCCTGGTCTTCTAGCGGTGCAATATGCGGCTGCTGCCAATATGGCTGTTTGCATATAGTTGCTGTTCTGTGACCATACGTTTCAGCTTGTCTGCATTACTGTTGTCATTGTGTTTGCTGCGGGCTCTTGTCGTCTGCCATCCTAAGGACATGTGATTTGTGTGGCTGTGAGAGAATAATGTGGAAACAGTGTGGCATGTCGGTTGTTTATTTGTAATCCATAAGTTGTTGTGTCTGCTGAAGAACAATGTGTTATAATACATGAAAGGCATGATGGTGGGTGGGTGGTGTGGTGCGGAAACCAGGAAATATGCGTCTCACGGAAGATTTATAATTGCATACTAATTCCATGACTTTCATCTTTCTAGTTACCGTCTGTCTTGCGCATGTGAGTATCTGATGATCAACTTTTGAACAGAAATGTAATGACAATTGTATGAACTTTTATAGTGCAATATGCCTGCGCCAACGAACTTATGCACTGATTTATTTGCTCTGTGTTGTCTGTATGTGCTTATCTTGATGAGAAAACTGAATACATTGTGTTTGACACGATTTCTATTTTACTGACATCTTATACATTTCGTTACAAGACATGATTTGAATCTACCAACTACAGAATGAGCAAATTACTGTGCTCTTAATACCGTTTGTCATATGTTACAAGATTTATAAAGTGATGTGGTGCATGCCAATGTGCCGTCTATCCATAACTGTGATTGATTGTCGGGATTGCCAAGTAGATCTATTTATGTATCTGAAAGAAATCCAAACAGCAGACTTGTATTGCTTCTGCAGCTTGTCATAGTTTGCAACTGTTGGGATGTCGTGGAATATGTTGATTATGTGTTGTGTGTTGTTGTGATGAATTGTGTCAGGTATGTGTGATGTGTTAAGTGCGTGTTATAATTACTAGCTGTGTGCATTTTGTTGTGTGTTGCAAGGGTATGAGTTGTGAAGGCATTATCATGCGTGCGTGCATTGGATATGTGTGTGCTCTTAGTTGTAAAGTGTTGCTGTGTTGAGAACAGGAAGAGAGAGTCGGTTGAATAATCACTACATTTTTCAATGCAATAGATATACAGGAACATACGAGTAATTTTGCTCACTAGAATTGTTCACTTTCGATAGACTAACAATTATGTCATGGAACCATTGAGAAGAACTACCACAAAAGAGAGCACAGACAAGATGAGAGCAACATTTGGAATTCAATATACTTTATTACATACTGGTTCAAATAGGCCACCCTAATCCACAAAGCTATGCATCATTCTCATTTCAGACTGACTGTTCTTGTGTAATTGTGATTTCTTCTGTTGTCGTTAGCTTAACTGTTCATGTCCTGCTTCAATATCTTCTTTCTCTCTGCTGATCTCTCTTCTCTCTTCCTCCTTCATCTCTCTCGTTCTCTCTGTCATCTGTTGATGTCCAGGGATGTAGCAGACAGGAGAAGGGAGGCTTGCCCTTGTGCCAGACACATTCTATAGTTGGCAGTAAGTCAGGGAAGACATGGTCAGCACAGGATTATTTTGTGAAGAAAATACCTCACATTCAGACTCTGTACAAAATCCCGTTCCACTGATCAAGTCAAAACTCTGCAATCATACATGAGGACTTCTTAGTAAAACAAAATGAAGAATTTACTCTCAGTGACTGTTGACAAGTTGAAACTTGAACTGTAGTTGCCAACAGGATAAATATGAGATTTTTGACAAGTGATTTCGAGTGACGTTCTAAAAGACAACAGGTACTGGATTGACAGTGCTTCGTTGTCATGGTGATGTACTGTTGAGGAGGAGATTAAGGAGAAGGTACGAATACATGTAATGGTTAATGTCTGTCAAGAAATTCAAAAACTGACAGAAAGAAAACAGAGAGTTGTTGAAAAAACTTGAAATAGCAATAGTGATCTGTTAAGCAAAATTATCCTTAATGACATCGTTGCATGAATGAAGACGAAAAGAAGGTGGTGAGAATTGCATTCTGCGCAAGCAGAAATGAAAGGGGAGCATCATGACTATTCAATTTTGCCTATATGTTAATAGACCTGTGCAGGAAAGATGCTTTGTAATTGCAGATTGAACTGATTGAACCCACAGGAGCGGACCCACAAACAGTAGAGGCATGTAGACCAGACAGTCTGTGACACACGTTTCATCTCAAGTGTCGCTACAAAGCAAGCTACTGTAAGTCTGCAAGGTTTGGCAGCCAAAGTGCATACGTCGTTTTAACAGACACATTCTGGTGATGGAGTAAAGTTCCAGAGTTGACCCCAGGTTTAAAGGCTAATCTAAAAATTATGTTAGCCATCGTGACAAATAGAATCGGCCTGCCAAGAAGCTCACTGTCAGAGGAAGAATGGTTCTGCAGCTACAACTAACATTAAAGGTTTGGAGGCAGAATCTGATCAATGTGTTTATGCTTCTGGAATAAATTTTCTAAATTATAATGTAAATGGTCTTTGCCTAAAATTGACAACAGAGATTTTGTTAGTTTTTTGCTTAGATATTATTTGTTTAACAGAAACTTTTGTCACATCTGATGTTGATTTTCCTATTTTTAGGGATTATTTAATTTTCACTTCAGGGGCTAAAATAACCCTGTCACATCAAGGAAGATATTCCGGAGGGGTGATTCTTTTAGTTAGAAAATCTTTTGGGACTTTTGTGGATAAAGTTGAGGTGGAGTTTGACAATACCATTGCTGTAAAGTTGCACAGAATTTATTTGAACTAACAATGGGCGTTGGTTTGTACATACATTCCTCCATGTGATTCTGTATTCTGGAAAACCAAACAAGGGGTGTATGGCATGGAAGATCTAGAACAGTGTTTGCTTGAGCTTCAAAGTATATATGATGATTTTAATCTGTTGATAACAGGGGATTTTAATGCTCGAACAGCTAACCAAAAAAAAAATTTTAAAAAAATATTTTTTTTTTAAAAAAAACCCCCCCCCCCCCCCCCCCCCCCCCCAAAAAAAAAAAAAAAAAGCTGGTGGTTTGGTGGCATCCGTGTGAGGTGCCCGAACCACTTGGTTCGTTGTTGTACAATATGGTGTAGGACGGGTGTGGCTCCTACCATGTCTCTGATGACCTCGTTTCTTATCTTATCTCTCCTGGTCTTGTTGACGGCTTTCCTCAAGCACTTCATCTCACACGTTACCAGTTTCTGCTCCAGGGCTTTTGTCAGGGGCCACGGAAGGAAGGTGGCAGGATGGTTAAGACGTTTGCCTGCCAACAAGTAAACCTTGAGGTTCTGGGTTCGATTCCCAGCCTCGCCCTTTCTTCCCTGTTTGACAAAAAAATCGAACTGAATGTCAAAGTCCTTCGGATGAGACTATAAACCGAGGCCCCGTGTGCGAACGCATGCAGAACATCTTGCGCACACGTTAAATCCTGTTCCGCTGTTCGAAAGAGTAGGCCATTGTGTGCCGGTGGAAACAGATGACAAAATTTAAAAAAACCGCATCCACACGCATACATTTAAAAAAATAAAATAAAAAAAATAATCTGAGCGCTTTGATTTGTTGCTTTACAAGATTCAGCGCTACATAAATTCCATACATTAATATTATATTATTATTATTATTATTATTATTTATTATTATTATTTATTATGTCTGGCACTGGTAAGTGAGAGTTGGCAGGAAGATGGCGTTGATCAGCTTTGCCTTGGTGCTCATAGGGATGTTAGGATGTCGCAGAAGTGGGGCAAGTTGATAGCTGACTGCGTTTGCTTTTTGACAGCGTGTTTCTATTTCTCTGTCCAGTTTTCCATCTTCTGTGAATATACTGCCTAAGTACTTGAATTCAGTCGTCCACAAGTAGAGTTGACTATTTTATTGCCTCTTGGAACTAATAGCATCTGTTCAAATACTTTCTCAGGTTGTGGAAAGTTTAACAGAATCTAACCACCTTCCGGTTTCTTTGAAGATTGAAGCTGCTAACAATATTTCAGAAAATACATGACAAACTTGTATGGAATGAGAAAAAAGACAGATGACTTGTTTAAGGCATTAAACATATAGATATTAACAACTTACCTCACCCAAATAATAATAATAATAATAATGTATGGAATTTATACAGCGCTGAATCTTGTAAAGCAACAAATCAAAGCGCTCAGATTTTATTTCATACCACTTTAAGTTGAAATTCGGGCTGCTCTCCCCGGGGAGAGCGGGAGAACGCGTCGCTACTTAGCGCTGCGCCACCCTTTCACCCCCTTTTTTTTTCTTTTTTTTTTTCCTGCAGCTGTATTTGTTTCCCTATCAGAGTGGCTTTTTTCTAAGAATTTTGCCAGGGACAACTCTCTTGTTGCCGTGGGGTTTTTTACGTGCTCTAAATAATTACGTGTAACACACGGGACCTCGGTTTATCGTCTCATCCGAAAGACTAGCGCCCAGACCACCACTCATGGTCTAATGGATGGGGGAAAAATTTCCGGTCCAAACGGGGTACGAACCGCCGCACACTTCAGACCCGGACTTTTCGCTTTCTAGACAGGCGCGTTACCTCTAGACCACCGATCCACAAATCAGTCTGGATTTAGAAAAAGTCACTCGTGCCATACGGCATTGACTAGTCTTGTAGACAATTGGCTGTCAAACATTAATGACAATAAATTTTGTGGAGTATTATTTATAGATTTAAAAAAAGCATTTGATACAATTGACCGCCGACTTCTCATTAAAAAGCTAGACTTATATAATCTCTCTACATACTCTTGAACTTCTTCCTTTTTATCTTACAAACAGGTAACAGTGTGTTTCAATAGCTACGTCCACATCCACACTAAAACCCATTCATTATGGAGTACCACAGGGATTCATCTTAGGACCTATTCTCTTTTCATTATACATAAATGACCTTCCTTTCCATATCAAATCTAAATGCGAACTTTTTGCTGACGTCATAACCATACATACAAGCCATACTGACATTAACTCTCTTGCAAAGACATTGCAAAATAGCACTGATGATCTTGTCAAATGGACTGAACTAAATCACATGTCTATACACCCCCAAAAAACAAAATGCATGCTTATCACTACCAGACAAAAGCGACAAAATCTATCTAATAAATTTTCTCCAATCCATATTGAAAAGGGAACAATCGAACAAGCCTCTCACCACAAAGTTCTAGGAGTAACAATTCATGAAAATCTCAGCTGGTACCATCATATATCCCATCTGTGCAAATACATGTCTCAAAGAGTATACCAACTGACTAAAATCAAACATTTTCTTGACTTTCATTCAAGAAAACTATTCTTTCAAGCTTATATACAATATTCAATAGATTATGCTTCAACCCTGTGGGATTCTGCTAGTGCAAACACTATGAAACCATTATTAAGTCTGTATAAACGTGCTCTTAAACTGGTTCTTCTGAAGAAGACTACCCTACTAGAAGTGGATTATACTCAGTGAAATATTCTTCCCCTACACCAAAGACTAAGATTTAACAAAGGCATCATGATGTTTAAGATAATGACAGGAACTTTTCTCTCATCCTTAAAAGACAAGTTCCCAATGAATCATTCCAGAAATACTGCAAAGCCGAGTGTCCCAATCCCAAGAATAGATTTGTTCAAATGTAGCTTACTCTACTCAGGCCCTGTGCTGTGGAACTCCCTTCCTGACTCATTTATGGTGGATCGGTGGTCTAGAGGTAACGCGCCTGTCTAGAAAGCGAAAAGTCCGGGTCTGAAGTGTGCGGCGGTTCGTACCCCGTTTGGACCGGAAATTTTTCCCCCATCCATTAGACCATGAGTGGTGGTCTGGGCGCTAGTCTTTCGGATGAGACGATAAACCGAGGTCCCGTGTGTTACACGTAATTATTTAGCGCACGTAAAAGAACCCACGGCAACAAGAGAGTTGTCCCTGGCAAAATTCTTAGAAAAAAGCCACTCTGATAGGGAAACAAATACAGCTGTAGAAAAAAAAAAAAAAAAAAAAAAGGGTGAAAGGGTGGCGCAGCGCTAAGTGGCGACGCGTTCTCCCGCTCTCCCCGGGGAGAGCAGCCCGAATTTCACGAGAGAAATCTGCCATGACTTAAAGTGGTATGAAATAAAACCTGAGCGCTTTGATTTGTTGCTTTACAAGATTCAGCGCTATATAAATTCCATACATTATTATTATTATTATTTAGACAACACCAATCATTAACTATCTTCAAAAGTCATTTTTTCATCCCCTTGATGCATCAAAAATGAAAATCCACACTTGATCTGTTGGAAACAAAGTAAATATATCCTCCCTTACATTATACCAAATTATCCCCCCCCCCCTCTCTCTCTGTGTATAATTGTGAATGTTTTACTTGTATATCGCTATTGTGTTATCGAAAAATGACTTTTACGTGGTTTGTTCTCCTTTATTTTATGGAGGTTTTGCTTTGTTTGGTTCTGTTTTGGTTTAGGTTTGGGGTTGTTGTTGTTGTTTTTTGTTGTTGTTGTTGTTGTTGTTGAGGGGGAACTATTCGGAGTCACCTCTCCCCTTGTTGTTGCCGCTTTTGTTTTGCTCTTGGTTCTTGCTATTTTTTCGGTGTTTCTGTGTTGTTGTTGTTTTTTGTTGCCTCATCTTCTGACGACCCCCGTCCTACTGTTCCCATGCCGTTCATTCCAATCTCCCCGCCACAACCACACCCAGATTTGTAGGGTCGGAAGTCCACAGGGAGCCCATTACTATCAGGCCGTCGTGAGGCCACCAGCCAGGGGGGCCCTGCACTGCTGCTGGGTCACTTTGGTGGTGTTCAGTGGTGCCTGTTCTGAGCTAACATACGCAGGACACCACCTACTAAGCCCCCTACTAACGACAGTATTAGCTCACTCGGGGAGCCAGACTGAGTGAGTTGCTCACCCCAGGTGGCAACCACCACAACGTCCCTCCAACGACCGTCCCCGCGAACCTCCAACCCCAAAGGCTTTGACACAAACTCACCACAGGCACAGAAGTGTATGGGCAAACCGAATCTGAGGTCACCATGAGACCAGAGAAACCGGGACCACCGAATCAGGGGCTTTTTTTTTTTTTTTTTTTATAAATGCATGATGATCAATGACAATGAGGATGACGTAATGCTGCTGCTGTGGAAGTGCATATGCTTTGAGACTACTTGACAGGGTTGTACTCTACGCTTACTATCATAATATATCCCGGCGTCAACCGGGCCCGAGAGATACAGACACCTGCAGTGTTGGTCAGGTAATTTGAGCAACACTCTCAAACTCGCATCCGTTAAGTGGATGAATCTCGACTGTGTGGTCCCAGTCTTCCCACAGAGCCCATAGCACACTCACTCTGGGTAGGAAGTCCGAAAAATCCCTATGACTCTTATGGGAATCGAGCCTGCGACCTTCCAGTCCGTAACCCAAGGCGATAACCACTGCGCCATGGCGGCTGGTTGTTTCTGTGTTTTCTGTTTTCTTTCTTTCTTACTTGTTACTACTTTTCCCCCCCTTTTTTTCTTTTTTTTCCTCTTCGGTGATTTTTGTGGGAATTTTTGTGTAGATTTTTGTTCCGTATACTGTGTAAGTGTATTGCTATAAGCTTTATTTTATTTTATTATCATATATATCCATAAGGCGGGGACAAAATGTAAAAAAAGCACATTGGTGCTTATTCATTATCCTCGAAATAAAAGAATTTGTCATTGTCATTGTCATTGTCAAACACTGTTGATATACAGAATAAATTTGCAATAGCCACAAGTATGATAGAAAATAATTTACAAGAGGCTTTAGACATATTTGTTGAGAGTTTGAAAGAGGCTAGTGTATGCATGTTGAAAAGGATGTTTCAGCATAAAATTAAAATTAAAAAGAGCGAATGGTTTGATTAAACAATTTCAGAAAAAAACAGAAATGAAGAGGACAGGCTAATTTATGTTGAAAAAAGGAAAATCTATAAACGGTTGTTAAAGACTAAAAAAAAACAAGGTTACAGAAGAATTAAAGCAGAATCTTTTGCAAATAACATTTCAAGTTCTTCTCACTTCTGGAAAGAAGTAAGGAGTATAGGGTGTGGAAATCGTGCAGTAGTTTACAACAATATTAGTACTGAAGACTGGTATAATCATTTTAAGTGTTTTTCAGAACCTTGATGAAAACATAGAAGGCAACTGTATGGATATTGATTTACAGGAAGGAACTGAACATAGTTTAATCAAGATATATCTGAAACTGAGGTTGTACAAACAATATCTAAACTTATAATAGGAAAATCCAGTGGCATTGACAATATATCAGCTAAAATGTTGAGAACTGGAGACAAAGGTGTAGGGGAGTTTTGGGTAAAAAATTTTAACACCATTTTCAGTTTAGGTGTCTACCCCAAAGACTGGTCAAAACCCATAATAATACCTATTTAAAAAAAAGAGATCCTGATAATACAGATAATTACAGAGGAGTATCATTGTTAAGTATTATTTCAAAATGTTATACAACCATATTCAATGCAAGATTGTATAACTGGTTAGAAGACAACAATACGATTTCTGAAAGTCAAGCAAGTTTTCGTAGGGGGTATTCAACAGTAGATCAAATATTTAATTTATATGCTATTGTCCAGAAATGTATGATGAAGAAGCGCATAAAAAAGCAATTGATTCTGTATATCATGATAAACTTCTTGAATGCATGAGAAATCAAGGTGTGAATGGAAGATTTTTGGCTTCTTTGAAGGCAATGTATATTTCTTTAGTCTCGTGTGTACGTGAAAATTGTGAATGTACCGAATATTTTGGGTGCCCTATTGGGGTAAGGCAAGGTTGTGTTTTTAAGTCCTACTTTATTTTCTGTTTTTATAAATCAACTTGCTACTCACATGAATGTGAAAGGAAGACATGGTATACAATTTTTGCCAGACATTATGGAATTGTGTATCTTACTTTTTGTACATGATGTGGCTTTACTGTCTACAACAGTTTATGGCTTACAAAACCAATTAAAGCATTTTTAAAAGATTTGTTATGTTACAGTTTAACCGAGTCTGCTATATGCTTCTGAAGTATGGGGTTTACACAAATTAGATCATCTAGAAAAAGTTCGTACTATGGCTTGCAACAGATTTTTAGGTGTACCAATTAGAACTCCAAATTCAATGGTTTATGGTGATTTAGGAAGATTTCCTCTTCATGTTAATTCGTGTGTTACGGTCCTAAGGTGTTGGTTTAGATTATTACAAATGAAGAATGAAAGACTGCCACATTTAGCTTATCAGATGTTACTAGAATTAGACAAAATGGGTAAAGATTGTTGGGTGTCGAAAATCAGGGAAATTTTATGTAAGACAGGATTTAGCTTTGTTTAGTTGCAGCAGGGTGTGGGTCAGGTCAAAGTGTTTCTAAGACTATTTAAGCAGAGACTGGTTGATCTATACATACAAGAATGGTCTGGCACTATAAGAGACCGTGACAGATATGACAATTACAGATCTTTTAAAATAATTTTTGAAAAAGAAAAATACGTGTCTGACATGGATACCTACTGTTTTAGAGTCGCCATCTCACAAGCTAGGTTTCATGTTCTCCTTATTAATGCAAATGTACATCGCTTTAGCAATGTTCACCAGAAGAAATCTTGTCCATTTTGCAAGTCAACAAAGGAAGACGAACATCATTTTCTGTTTGTGTGTCCTGCATATACTGATTTAAGAAGCATTTTCTTGGGAAGGGGTGTAGCTACAACCCCAATCCACAAGTGTCAAATTCCGAACAAATGCATGGTGTCTCTAGGTACATTTTTCACGCAGGGAACAAAAGAATGAAAGAACAGGCTGGAATTTAATGTTGGTATTGGTGTGTCTTGTCAATTTTATTTCAGGATAAAGATGTGTTCATGGTGTTTAACACTGCTTTTGAAATGCTTAAAAGTGTGTGTGTGTGTGTATATGTGTGTGTGTGTGTGTTGTGTGTGCGTGCGCGCGCGCGTGTGTGTGTTTGTGTGTATCTGTGTGTGCGTGTGCATGTGTGTGTGTGTGTGTGTGTGTGTGTGTTTGTGTGTGTGTGTGTGTGTGTGTGTGTGTGTGTGTGTGTGTGTGTGTGTGTGTATTGGCAAAGCAAGTAATGCTGAAAAGTAGCCTATTATGTCTATGCTGATGTAAACTTGAGAGGTGACTGAGACTTCATTTTTATAAATGTTAACTTATAGCATAAACAGCTATGTTGAAGGTTATGAAGATAATGATGGTGAGTGTTTGCATTGTAACCACCCATAGTGATGTTTTCTCTTGGTCATGACTATGTTGAGGAGGATGATAACGATGACACTCATAGTCGTATACTATGTATTTAAATGTGTTGTATTACTGGACAATTGATAGAAGGTTTTTTGTTTTCTCGTTTACTTGTTAACAATATATATATATATATATATAATATATATATATATATATATATATATATATATATATATATATATATATATATATATATATAACACACCTCCCCCTCACACACACACACATACACACACATAAAAAGTAAACCAAACAGAGCAAAGAACCTGGCAAGGATTTACTCACTCACCCACAGTTTCCAAACAAAGGCAAACACAACTTTCAAGTGTACTGTATCATCAAAGAAACATGACATTAACTCAGAGGAGGGCTGTTTAAGCAACCTCCTTTAGACAATTTGATAAAAATGTCTTCATAAATGATATACTCTGCTCAAACATAGACTATGTTTATCAGATTACAAATCCAGATGATGCTATTAACTATTGGATTGATACATTTATAACTAGTTATGATAAACATGCTCCATTTCCTAACAAAAGAATAAAACATTTCGTACTTGAAAAGGAAATGAATCTAAGAGATTATCTATTAAAATCGAAACAAAAAGATGAATATAAAAAGAAAAGAAACAAAGTCAATTTAATGAAACGCAAAGTCAAAATAAAATACTTTCAATATTTGCTGTCTTCAGCCCCGAATCCAAAAACGATTTGGAAAGCTGTTAATACCTTGACTAATAATTCAAGACATAACACCCAAAAAGTCATAAAAGAAATATCTACGTGTGTTTCGTAAACAATAACCGTGCAAGGGAAGAAACTGCTATAAATAGTAAAAGGAAAACAGGAAGCGGAACCGGGAGGGTTCTGTATCAATATGATGAATTAAACTGGTGTAAATGTGATAAGTTGTTTACCGAGTGCAATTTGAATGATAGCGCATGAATACAACACCAACCATCCATGCATACATACACACAGAATACAGATAAGACAACTTAACTCTCACTTTGAATCTAATATCTAATAATAGAACAAAACGAATGAGCTGACAGAATTAAAACATTACTGTTCATCAAAAAGAATTTCTTCTGAATTTATCATACCTGCAAGAACAATAACAGAAATGCTTAATAGCTTACTCAAATTAAAATAGTCAGGATCAAGAGACCTTGACAAAATAGATAGTAAAATAATAAAAATGCTTGTAACTGATATTCTAACATACATCTTTAACTTGTGTACTGACAAGAATTATTTCCCATTGACGTGTAAACGAGCGAAAGTAATACCTTTACACAAATCAGGAAACCAATCCAATCCGTCTATTATAGAACAATATCCATACTATTAGTTCTATCTATCTATCTATCTGTCCCGTAGTCTGACGACCGTGGGGGCACCCTCAAAGACTCAACAACCAGTTCCCTCCATTCCTCTCTCTGTTCTGCCTTTCTCAGGGTTTTGTTGAGTTCTAGGCCTGTCCATTCGCTGATGTTATCCTCCTAGCTCTTCCTTGGTCTGCCTCTTCTTCTTCTTCCTTGGACAGTGCCTTGTAAAACTGTCCTTTGGATCTTGTGACATGCCCATACCATTTAAGTTTACGCTTTTTCACGATCGTTAGAAGGTTCTTATAGGGTCCAATGGTTTGCTGGATTCTGTTATGCACGCTTTCGTTGCTTATGTGGTCTTTGTAGAAGATGCCAAGGAGTCTCCGAAAGCATCTCATCTCCACCGCCTGTACTCTTCTCTCCAAATCTGCAGTCAGGGTCCATGATTCACAGGCATACAGAAATATGGATATGACAAGGGAGCGCATTAGTCTGATCTTGGAGATAAGTGAGATATTTTTATCTCTCCAGATGGTGTTTAGTTTTGACAGTGCTGTTATTGTCTGTGCAGTCCTACATACTACTTCTGGCTTGGATCCCTGGTCGGATACAATGGCTCCCAGGTACTTGAAGCTTTGAACTGTTTCCAGCTTCTGGTCATTAACCCTGATATCAGTGCTAATGCCGTTGGTGTTATTAGTCATCAGTTTGGTCTTCTCTGCACTGATTTCCATTCCGTATGTTTTGGAGGCCTTATTCAGGTGTTCTGTTAGGCTGGCAAGCTCTTTTCTGATCCTGCTATCCATCAATGTCATCTACGAGCGAGATTTGTGATCGTTCTGCCACCAATGCTGACTGATCCTTCATGATGTTCCAGTGCATCAGCCATGATTCTCTCAAGGAAGATGTTGAAAAGAGTGGGTGAGAGTAGACAGCCCTGCCTTACTCCAACTGTTGTTCGAAACCATTCTCCAATGTTGTTGTTGTAGTACACTGCACTGGTGGCCTCGCTGTACAGCTGTTTGATGACTCTGATCAGGTTTGCATTGATGCTGTACAAAATTCATGGTTGCCCACAAAGCTGCATGCCACACCCTGTCAAATGCCTTCTTAAAATAGATAAATACATGGTAAAGGTCTTGTTAATGTTGAAGGTACCGCTTGCATAGTATTCTGAGGTTGAATATCTGTTCTAGTTATTAACTGTTCTAGCTAATATTAGTCCTATCTAAACCATTAGAAAAACATGTACAATTTCACTTACGTTCTCATTTTAAAACCCATGATCTAATTTATAAAAACCCGTCAGGATTTCGTGAAAACCATTCTTGTCATACTGCCCTAGGAAACTGACCGAGCAATGTCTTTTGAATATCAATAATAGTGAAATTACGGGAGTCCTTTTTCTAGACTTTGCTAATGCTTTTGACGTCATAAGCCACTCTCTCATAACAAAAAATCAAAATGCTAGAGAATTTCCAACCAAGCATTAACACTTTTAGATTCATTTCTTAGTAATTGTCAACAGTTTGTTGAAATCGGCCCAGGAGATCAACCTTATTACCAGTGATATATGGTATACCACAGGGATCAATATTAGGACCACTTCTTTTCTCTATTTATATTAATGACCTACCTCTGCATATTCAAAGTTCATGTGAAATGTTTGTTGATGATACAACAATTGAATGTAGCAACAGTGATCCTAACCAGCTTGTGATTGATATGCAGGCAGATATCGATAAACTTATTGAATGGACAGAACTCAATCATATGTCTCTTAATTCAAACAAAACAAAATATATGTTTATACGACTTTGCAAAAAAACCCAGAAATAGCGTTTTCCATTCGCGCCAATATTTATCTAAGGACAAAAAAATTGAAGAAGTTGCTTCACACAAAGTACTAGTGCAGTAATTGACAATGATTATTTTGGTCAGAGCACATAGCCACTTACGGAAAATGAATCTTAGTAAGACTATATCAACTTAAAAAAAATCAAACATTTTTTAAGCCTACAGTCACGAAAACTATTCTTTTACGCACATATTTTATCTCTTATGAATTGTGTTTCAACCTTATGGGATAGTGCTAGTGAAACAAACCTAAAGCATATAAGCTGCCTACATAATAGAGCTATCAAACTAATTTGATTGAATCCTAATACATTGACCACCAACAACTACAAAGAATTACATATTCTTCCACTCAAAGACAGTCTGCATTTCAACAAGTGTCTATGTAAGTACAATATATTAAACGGAAAAGCCCCAAAGAAAATTGTGAAAAATTTTGCCATTAATAAAAACAAGCCTTCTCATAGATTGTCTTTGCCCAGGCCCCATAACAATCTCTATAAGTCAGGCCTTGCTCATTCAGGAAGAACATTGTGGAATGCTCGACCTATCTCCTTAAAATCAGCTCCTTCGAAACAAACGTTCAAGAAGCTCTTGAAGAAACGTCTGATGGACAAACTGTTAAGTCCACTTTTATACTCGAGGTTACCTTACATCTGGCTACTTTGTTGTTATTCCTACCTTTGTTATATTGTATTTTCTTAATTTGTCTGTATGACTTCATTTGTGTATATATATATATATATATATATATATATATATATATATATATATATATATATATATATATTATATATATATATATATATATATATATTATCCTCAATATATTTTGTTTTCAACATGTATGAACATTGTATTTTGAACGCTTTTATATGTCAATTTTCTTGACTTTTTGGTGAGGGCATGATGAAAAAAGTTGTGTAAACTTAATCTTTTACCCTCAATAAATGTAATTTTGACTTAACTAACAACTGCCTTCATCAGTACAAAACCAAGTGACCAGCCTTGGTGTACACTGCCCTGACAACTCTGTGCACTAAACAAACACAGGAATGATATATTTCAGCTTGACAAGAATGTCGAGTGTTACACTTCTAGTCTATAAATGTACTCGGCATTACACAGAAAAAAGCTGCCTACAAACGCAAACAACTGTATTTCACCATTATGTTGAATTTCTAGCCGAATCCCCTCTCTTTCTCTTTTCTGATATTTTAAGTTAGAGGGGAGATAGAAAACACAGATCCACTTAGTACACAAAGCCTGACACATGTCACTGAATCAGGAGGCGGGTGATGAAGCTTCCATGACAGAAGGCAGATTATCATACACCGGCACTGCTCGGCCTTGTGACATCACAAAGAACATAGGACCTGCTGATGTCGGCGCTGCTGTCGCTGAATGGCCTGCTGCTGGAGGGTCGTTGGTGGCTGCAGCCCCTAATGACGTCATAGGAAGACAAGGATAAGGGTAGGGGTAAGGGTAGGAGGCAGGGGAGTAAAAAGGATGGGAGGGCGCAAGGGGAGGATAGCCAGGGGGTAGAGGGAAGGTGTAGTGCATGGGGTGGGCAGGCAGACCGTATGGGGGTACATTGGGATGCACCGTGGGCTGGCGTGGAGGCAGGAAGATGCCTGCCTGTGCCAGGGCCTGCTGGGTGAAGGCAGCATGCTTCACACGGCTGTGCGCCATCAGCAGGGCACTGATCAGCATCAGGATGCTGGCCCCCATTGTGAACGCGTAGCACCAGCCCAGACGGTATCTAACAAATGAGTTGAAATAAAAATCGTAACTCTCTCCGTTGAACATCGCTCCGTACACTATGACTCCAGTAAGGCCCAAGATTGCTGAAACGAACAACAATATGTATGCATGGGCGTGTGTACACGTGGGCATATAAACACGCAGTTGCGTGCGTTCGCATACACACAAACACACACACACAACACACACACAGAGAAATGTGGTATATGCGGAGTGTTCTAAAGTCCTCCATGTATCTTGATATCACAGACCTGAGCTTGCATAAAAGATGACAGGGTTATTTTCCTAAGGAAATGGCAGGCCTGCGTTTTCACACAGGGTCCTTATTTCTCCACAGATTTGTAGGTGATGAAGTTTGGACCATTCTAATTTAAGAAAAAAACACATTTCAGCAGGGCGGCTTTGCAGAGATAGGAACCTATATTCTTTGATTCGCCAGACCGACGCTCTGACCACTGTGTTATACCAGTGTCAACAGAGAAAGCGAAGTTGGAGAAGACTAACATGTCTGGAGCAATGTTTGATGCTGACTATTATAGCACTGGACTGCAACTCTTGTGATCTTGTCAAATATATAATTATGCCTGGAGAAATATGCTGAATGGAAGAGCAGATAGCAAGAACTAGTATGCATGTAGGCAGATGTGAAACATTATGGTTGAATTATAAAACCTTTATTTTGATGGCTGAATGAATATTGATTTGGTATTGAAGCATCTCTGAAAAGTATACTGATTCTGAATGTGGAAGATTATCACATGGCTTATGTTTGATACAATTAATACAAAATGCAATAACTCTCCCACCCCCTTCCCCCATCCTTCAATGCCAATGGTTATCTGTAGACAGCAATGACAATGGTTATCTGTAGAACAGCAGTGGCAATGGTTATCTCTAGAACAGTAATGGCAATGGTTATCTGCAAACTGCAATAACAATGGTTATCTGTAGAACAGCAATGATAATGGTTATCTGTAGAACAGCAATGATAATGGTTATCTGTAGAATAGCAATGACAATGGTTATCTGTAGAACAGCAATGCCAATTGTTATCTGTAGAACAGCAATGCCAATTGTTATCTGTAGAACAGTAATGACAATGGTTATCTGTAGAATAGCAATGACAATGGTTATCTGTAGAATAGCAATGACAATGGTTATCTGTAGAACAGCAATGCCAATTGTTATATGTAGAACAGTAATGACAATGGTTATCTATGGAATAGCAATGACAATGGTTATCCGTAGAACAGCAATGACAATGGTTATCTGTACAATAGCTATGACAATGGTTATCTGTAGAACAGCAATGCCAATTGTTATCTGTAGAACAGTAATGGCAATGATCTGTAGAATAGCAATGACAATGGTTATCTGTAGAATAGCAATGACAATGGTTATCTGTAGAACAGCAATGACGATGACAACGTGTTGGATGATGCTGGTGATAGGAATGATGGTGATGACGATTCAGAAGTTGTTATGATTGTGCTAATGTCAAGGTTAACGGCTACAATACCGGACTTGCAATGAAAGTTCTTATGATTATGGAATGACGTGCAATCATTGTAGCGTTTCCAATGGCAATGTCCACAACTATGGCATGGCATGCAGACAATGGTGATGGTGGCTATACAGTGGAATGCAGCTGTCAACAAGTATGGTCATGGAAGAGGAATTGGCAATGTTTACAATTCAGGATTGTTTGATGCAGTAATTCTCTCTCTCTCTTTCTTTCGGAGACGAGTTGACAAGACGTCTTTCATCTGTGCTGCGTGAAATATTACGAATTTACAGACAACACGCCAGTTACTGGACTCCCAGTGACTGTTGAAAAGACCTAACTGCCCTTCTGTCAGAAAACTCCGTCTCCAGCTGGAAAATCACTGGTCAAAGGGACTCCACTGTTTTTGTGTTGAGGTTCAAGCCAGTCAGTGAAATGTCAACAAACATGGCTGACCCTATGCTGAACCAACACACCCAAGTTCAGTACTACAGACGGAAGACTCCTAGCAAGATACGGCGCGACAAACAGAGTGAAGCAGCAGCAACAGAAGCAACAACAGCAACGATGACAGCAGCAACCACAGTTAGAACAGGCCAGAGAAGAAGGAGGTAGAACTCTTGATGTAAACAAACTGTGTCTAACACGCTGCACAGCACACAGGATGATTTTGATGACATGCCTTCATACCTGCACACCTGGACCACATTGACACAGACAGTGAGGGTGGTGCTGAAGGAGCATATCAAACTGATCTTCTATGTGAAGTTAACCTACAACCACCGCACATAGAACCTGATCCTCCAAATGACAGTGTGATCGCTGGGTTTGAGGCAAGTTCAGTGAAACATTATGTAGCAACACTGACTGATCGTTCTGTGCAGAATCATCTGCAAAGAAAAGACAGAAACAAACTGTTTAGAAAAGTGGTGTTGAACAGATCAGATGATGCTGATGTTCTATGTGAATCAGATGACATTGTGCTAGAGTTTTCCTGTGATGAGCAGTCTGGTGGCTGGGTATATTGGTACATCAAACAGGAAAAGAAAAACATGTTAGCAGAGGAAGGTGTCAGGCTCACCAACTTGCAGAAAGGGAAGCATGTCCACAACAGGAAGTACGCAGAGACAGAAGCACGTGCTTTGCGACAATTGCATGCTCTGCACGACACCATCTGTTTTTACCTTGGCTGAATGTGACCAGGATGCTGCTGCAGAACACAGGTTTCAGTGACCGTTCGCTTTTTGAATATGGTCGTTTAACTTCATTATATAAATAAGGCTTTGCCATTGCTGCGGTATCCATGTCAATGGTAGACATTGCCTTGAAGCATATGTAATACCCACGCTTGCTGTATGGCCTGTATAGCTTAACAGCAATACAATTCAATTCCATTCTCATTCTCTCTCTCTCCGAGTTATTTATTTATTTATTTTCTTCTTTTATTTAGAGTATGATGGAATAAACACTTATTGTGCTTATTTACATCCATTCCCACGTATTTATGCGTTTTTGTAAGTTTTCTTATTCGTTCCCACCAGTACACAATGACCTACTCTTCCAAAACGCAAAACAGGTGTTAACGTGTGCGCAAGATGTTCTGTATGCTCTCGCACACGCTTTATAGACTCATCCGAAGGACTTTTGGGGGAGACGAGTCGCCACTGATGTTAACTCCAGGGGTGAAAATCCCTGTGAAAGGGATTCGAACCTGGGTCTGCTTTGTGTGTGTGTGTGTGTGTGTGTGTGTGTGTGTGTGTGTGTGTGTGTGTGTGTGTGTGTGTGTGTGTGTGTGCTTGTTTGGTGTTTTTTTTAATTAAAGCCCGAGAGCGCGTGTATGTGTTTATTTGTGTGTGTGTGTGTTCTGTCTGTCTGTGTGTGTGCGTGCATGCGTGTGAGTGCGTGTGTGCGTGTGTGTAAACAAAAAAGTGAGTGAGTGAGTGAGAGAGAGAGAGAGAGCGAGAGAGAGAGTGAGAGGGTGAGTGAGTGAGTGAATGAGGGAATGTTAGTTCTTCAGTTTAACGAACTTCCACCGAAAAGTGATATCAGACGGTTGTTGTGTGTGTGTGTGTGTGGTGTGTTGTGTGTGTGTGTGTGTGTGTGTGTGTGTGTGTGTGTGTGTGTGTGTGTGTGTGCGCGCGCGCGCGTGCGTCCGTGTGTGTGTATGTGTAAGTGCATGTGTGTGTAAGTCTCTGTGTGTGTATACGAACGTGCGTGTATGTGTATATGTATGAGTAAATGAGTATGTGTATATGTGTGCGTGCGTGCCTGCGTGTGTGTGTGTGTGTGTGTGTGTGGTGTGTGTGTGTGTGTGTGTGTGTATGTGTGTGTGTGTGTGTGTGAGAATGAGTGAGTGAGTGAGTGTGAGTATATGAGTCAAATTGTGGGCGTTTGTGATTGTGTGAGTGAGTGAGTGAGTGTGTGTGTGTGCGTGCGTGCGTGCATGCATGCGTGTGTGTAAATATTATCAGAGAAATTGTGTTATGTGTGTGTGCCAGTATTGTGTGCGTGCGTGGTGTGTGGTATGTTTGTATGTATGTGTGTGTTCGTGTGTGTGTATGCATGTGTGTGTGAGTGTGTGTTTGTGCGCGCGCTTGTTTGCGTGTGAGCATGTAAGTGTGTGTGTGTGTGCGTGCATGCATGTGCGCGTGCGTGCGTGTGTTTTTTGTGAGTAAGGTAAAAGGTAAAGGAGTCCCATAACCTATAAGGTCGTAGGGGAGCGAGGCGTCAGAGACCTCACTTCTCTAAGGCCAGCATATTGAGGGCGGCGCCCATCTCCTCTCCCTCGCTGCTTTACCTTCCCTGACCCTAAAGAGGGCAGGTACCCATTTACAGCTGGGTGAACTGGGGAACTGTACTGAAGCCAAGGCGCGCAAACGGCCACCCATCCAACTGGTAACCACGCTCGACGTTCCTTAACTTGGCTGGGGGAAAGCGAGTGCTCCGACCACTGAGCTATCCCGTCCCCGTTTGTAAGTGCCAATAAAATGATCTAAGCAACAAACAGTTATAAGAACCTAGGGCCTTGCTATTTGAAAGAGCTATGTGGGAATGATCAAGAACATATTTCTAAATCTTCAACCAGTCAAGGATAACAAGTAGAGCAAAAACTCCGAAAATGAACTAACAATCGATACTATAACAAGCCAAAAAGTTTGGACTTTTGGAACGTTAACACTTACTACGTAGATATTAGCGCAAAGTAGGGGTTTAAAAAAGGCTTTTAGAGAAGTTTACAGAACATTTCAAAAATGATAAGAGTTAAAATAGGGTGATCAATCACAGGAAGATACCGACTGGGCTGTGTAGCAGACATTCAGAAATTTTGCAGAGAAGTATATCATTGTATGCTTTTAAGCATTACAGATGATTCTAAAAGTGACAAATCTTTCAGTGGGATAGAAATGATTTCTTTAATTCTAGGACAACGAGTAAGTGGATGTCTGACGCTAATTTCTTTTCCACAATGCATAGTATGTTCTTGCAGTATTTTGTGCGAAGAGCATTTAAACGGAATCTATAACCAAGCTTGATATGTATCTGGAAGCAGACATAGGTGCTTTGCACAGAAACGCTTAGTGTTTTGTACATCCGACATATTTAGGCAATATTGAGTGTAATAACAATTAGAATTTAGCAATTTTTTAATTGCCTTATTACAGGCAGTATGCTTTAAAAGTTCATAACACTCTCAACAGTCTATCTGAATATTATATATATTAAATATGAGTGAGTTTGTGTTTGCGTGCTTGCGAGCATGCGTGTGTGTATACGTGCGTGCGCGCGCGCGCGCGTGAGTGTGTGTATGCACGCACGTACATGTGTGCGATTATACGCACACTTGCCTATGTGTCTGTGTGTGCTTAGTGCGTGCGAGTCTGTGAATATGTAAAAAGTGTAAGTTACGTCAGCGAGTAATGAACTATTACTAAAAGGTGAACAATTAGGGTGGAATTTATTTATTTATTCTTTTATTTCGAGGATAATGGAATAAACAATCATGTGCTTTTTTTATCCAGTTCCCGTGTGTATGCAGTTTTGTAAATGTTGTCATCCGTTCCCACCGGCACACAATGGCCTACTCTTCCGAAAAGTGGAACGGTTTTAACGTGTGCGCAAGATGTACTGCGTGCGTTCGCACGCGGGACCTCAGTTTATAGTGTCATCTGAAAGACTTTTGGGGAGAGTGGAGTCGGCACTGATGTTAACTCCAGAGGAAATATCCTCTTGAACGAGATTCGAACCCGGGTCAGTAGGTCACAAATGCATCACTCTAACCACCAAGCTATCCCGTCCCCTGTGGAATACAACAGCTAGCTATGAACAGACGGTTAGAGGAAGTACTCTCCTCGCTGCTGACAGGCGGGAACAAAGTACTCTCCCTGCTGCTGAACAGGCGGGAACAAAGTACTCTCCCTGCTGCTGAACAGGCGGGAACAAAGTACTCTCCCTGCTGCTGAACAGGCGGGAACAAAGTACTCTCCCTGCTGCTGAACAGGCGGGCGGGGAGCCACAAGCTCAGGCAGTAGTAGCTCGTAGCCTTGTCATCGATCTGAAAACAGCCAGCTGATTCTTTGGCCTCGCTCAGCGCACTGGCAGTGGCAAACTGTGGCTGTCTGTGCCTGTGGTTTTGTATTTGTGTTGTATAATGCTACAAGTCACGGCGGATTTCTCGGCGTGAAATTCGAGCTGCTCCCCAGGGAGAGCGCGTCGCCACAGGAGCGGCACCACTTTTCATTTGTTCCTGTCTGCATGTACATTTATTTCATTATCAGAGTGACTTTTTTCTACAGAATTTTGCCAGGAACAACTCTCCTGTTGCTGTGGGCTAAATGGGTGTTACACACAGGAGCTTGGTTTACCATCTCATCCGAAAGACTATCATCCGAAAGACTATCATTCAGACCATCACCCACGGTCTAGTGGATGGGGAAAAGTTTCGGGCACAAACGGGGATCGAGTCCGGACCCGGACTGAACCCGGAATTTTTGCTTTCTAGGCAGGTGCGTTAGCTCTAGACCACCAAGTCACCAAATAGAATAGGATTATTAGCAGAATGGCTGTGCCTGCCTGTTGTTTCTCTACATTTATATGTCTACAGATTTTCTAATCCAAAATAAATCAAACAACAAATGATATTAAACAGTAAGAAGAGAGAAAAAAGGTAAGAAAGAAAGATAGATAAATAGTAGATAGATAGATAAATAGATATATAAATAGATAGATAGATAGAGATATATATATAGAGAGAGATCGATATATAGATAGATAGATAGAAAGATAGATAGATAGAAAGATAGATAGATAGATAGAAAGATAGATAGATAGAAAGATAGATAGATAGATAGATAGAAAGATAGATAGATAGATAGACAGACAGACAGACAGACAGACAGACAGACAGATAGATAGACAGATAGATAGATAGATAGATAGATAGATAGATAGATAGATAGATAGATAGAATAGATAGATAGATAGATAGATAGAAGATAGAAGAAATAAGAATGAAAGAAGAAGGATAAGCATGAGAAGAAGAAGAAGTAAGAATTGCAAGAAGAAGAAGAATTGCGAAGAAGAAGAAAATTGCAAAGATAAGAAGAATTGCGAAGAAGATAGAAGAATTGCGAAGAAGAAGAATTGCGAAGAAGAAGAAGAAGAATTGCGGAGAAGAATTAGACGATGAAGAAATTGCGAAGAAGAAGAATTGATGAAAAAGAAGAAGAAAGAAATGGAAGAAGAAAATGAGAAAGGAAGAAGAAGAAGAAGAAGAAGAAGAAGAAGAAGAAGAAGAAGAAGGAAGAAGAAGAAGAAGAAGAAAAGAGAAGAAAGAATGCGAAGAAGAGAAGAGAAGAAGAAGGAGAGAGAATTGCGAAGGGAGAAGAAGAAGAAGAAGAATTGCGAAGGAGAAGAATTGCGAAGAAGGAGAAGGATGGGGGTGGGGGGGGGAAAGAAGAGGAAGAGGGCAGGAAGCACCAACACAGAGAAGGCCAGGATATCCAGGAGCGCTCAGCAGGCGCGGCACATGAAGAAATCCGAAGAGCCAAGCATGCGAAAAGAAGAACAGAGGCCAGGGCTGGGCAGTACGACGGATCAGCGAACGAGCAAGCAAACCAGTACACACATGAGCAAAGAAGGGAGGAAGCAAGGGAGGAAGGAAGAAGACAGAAGAAGGAAGGGAGGAAGAAGAAGAAAAAGATGGAGGGAAGAAAACAGAAGGAGCAGAGGAAGCGGGAAAGAAGACAGGAAGGAGAAAAGGACAGAAATGACGGAAAGAAGGAAGAAGGATTTTTTAAATATTTTTTATATATGAGGATATGGGAATAAGCACGATGTAAGTGCTTGGATAATAGTCCCGTGAGGGATGCGGTTTTGTAAATTGTCAATCATGTTCCCACCGGACACAGAAGGACTCACGAAAAGCGGAAAGGATAAGGTGTCGCAAGATGTTATGCGTGCGTTAGCACAGGGACTAGGTTTATAGTCTCACGAAGGATGTTGGGGAGGTGGAAGTTGCACTGAGTTAACTCCAGGGAAAATACCCCTTAAACGGAAACGAAACGGTCGCAGATTTGAGCGCAATGTTCTAACCACGAGGTATCCGTCCCGGAAAGGAGAGGAAGGAAGGAAAAGAAGACGAAAAGAAGGAGAGAAAGGGAAAGGAGGAAGAGGAAGAAAGAAGAAAGGAGAGAAGGAACGAAAGGAATGATAGAAGAAAGGAAATGATGGATAGGAAGGATAGGAAGGAAGAAAGGAAGGAAGGAACAAACGAAGGAAGAAAAGAAGAAAGGAATGAAAGAAGGAAGAAAGGAAGGAAATTAAGGAATGGAAGGAAAAGAAGGGAGGGAGGAAACGGAGAAAGGAAGGATAGAAAAAAGGAAGGAAAGAAAGGAAGGAAGGAAAGAGGGAAGAAAGGAAGAAAGAAGAAAGAAAGAAAGAAAGGAAGGAAGAAAGGAACGAACGAACGAAAGAAGAAAAGAGGAAGGAAAGGAAGAAGGAGGAAAGGATGGAAGGAAGGAAGTGAAGGGAGGAAAGGAAGGAGGAAGGAAATGAAGGAATAAAAGGAAAAAAGGGGGGAGGAAAGGAGGAAGGGAAGAAAATAAAGGAAGGAAGAAAAGGAAGGAGAAAATGAAGGATAGAAATGAAATGAAAGAATGGAACGAAGGAATGAGACAAGATAGAAAGGAAGGAAAGAAATAAGAAAGGAAAGGAAAGCAAGAAAAGCAAGAAAGGAAAAAAAGATAGAAATAAGAAAGACAGGAAAGAAAGAAAGAAGGAAGGAAGGAACGAATGAAGGAAAGAGGGAGGGAAGGAAAGAGGGAAGGAAGGAAGAAAGGAATGTACATTGGGGTCGTTAGACCAGTGGGAATGCTGAAAGACGTCATTATAATTATCATGATGACTCAGCCTTTACTTTTGCCAAAGCGTCCTAGCATGCAGTGTTGTGTTCCATAAGGGCTGCACCACATTACTACAACACCCACCCCTTCAGCAATGCAGTCACCAGCTGCAGCATCTAACAACAAAGTCAACGACGGGATGGTTAACGTGCATATTTGATCCTCCGCATGTATGTAATCCCAGTCTTTCTGGCCTACACATGAGCTGACTTGGGAAATCATAAAACACGTCGCTACTGCAGCAGGCGTGCCCAGGACTGCTTAGCACACAGGATGGTCTCACAGCATATGTCTCCTTTCGTCTTCGTCGTCATCGCGTCGTTGAACACTCAGACAGCAATTTATGTCTGTCATATGAACGAACATGTGTTGCACTGCAGTTAAGCACCTGATACGTCAGGCTCAGTGCATCTGACTTCAGCGTGTGGGAGAATGGTTACCTTTTAATTCCTCCAGGAAAAAAGGTAGGAGAATGGACCGTGAATGCAGAAAATAAACACTAAGGAGGTAGTAGGTGTCAGGAAGAAAAGGAGTAAGGCAGAAACAAAAATAGAGATAGAAAGAGGGAGTTACTAGCACAGAATTTCCAGAAGGTGAAGATGCTGTTTAAGCTGACAGGCCCAGGGCATGCCCGTAGGGGAGTCCTTTATTCTGTCTACGGGTTAGGGTCAGATATAGCTCAACTCGGCCGTTGGCGTATTTCTTCCTTTCGTGGTTGTTTGACTCAATGATTAGATATTTAATGCCAAAATGTCACAATATTTGCAAACACACTGATTTCTGATATACAAACAACACTTTTGGTCATTCTGTGACAACATGTTTCTGGTACATGTAATGAAATCCGTACAAAAACGATAACTGAAGCAACATAGCAGAGTTTCGTCAAAAGTGTGTGGAGATTGCTTAAGTTCCTAAAGATTTCGTCAGACTTGCACAGACTCTTTCCACATCATATGCTGCTTCAAAAGAAGTCAGCACCTTACCCATTTCCTTCCCCACCCCCTATCCACCAGAAAGAAAAGAACCCCAACAAACCATCAACCACAACCAGCCAACCAGCCAACCATCCAGCCAACCAAACAACTAGCCAACCAACCAGCAGCAGTCAACAACAGCCAATCAAATTTACCCGTGCCCTCGAGAAAATAAAAACACACCCCAAAACAAATGAACAAATTCTTTTTAACCATCACTAACAGCAGCAGCGAAGCAGCACAATAACGAAATCAACAATAACGACACTAACAATAACGACATCAACAATAATCGACATCAACAATAACGAAATCAACAATAGACATAACAATAACGCTCAACAATACGACATCACAATACACGACATTAAATAACGCATCAACCAATCGACTCACAATAACCAGACTCATACTAACTCAACTATAAGACTGACATTAACATACGTCACGCATATTTACGACATCAAACTAAAAACACCATTCCGCTCTTTATTCGTCATTCTCATCTCATGCTGCTCCATAACCTCGGGGTCGTAGGCACTCATTAACAAACGTTGCACCAGAGCTGCTCCATTTGCGGCGTTAGTGTGCAATGCCTGGGTTGTAGGAGAACTCTTCCCTGTCATTCATGATTGTTGTCTGCCATTTCTTCCTGTCTGCTCGCCTTCTCTCCCGCATGTCCTGCAGTTGGTTTTTGAACCCATCTGTCTATAATGCCGTACCATCTGACTTCCTTTTCTTGCTGTGGTCAGCAGTTTTCGTAGTGCTTTACTTGTTGGGTGGTTTGTAGGACTTCGTTGTTGGTAGTGTGGTCCATGTATGAAATGCCAAGGAGTCTTCTGAGGCATCTCATCTCTAAAGCCTGGATCCTCCTTTGTAGATCTGCATTCAATGTCCAGGATTCGCACGCATACAGATATGTAGAGATGACTAGTGCATGCAGTAGCTTGACCTTGGTCTTGAGAGAGATATTTTGGTCTTTCCAGATAGTCTTGAGCTTTGCCATTTCTGCTATTGTTTGTGCAGCTCTTGCGAGGATTTCGGTTTTTGAACCTTCTTCACTAATAATAGCTCCAAGGTACTTGCAGTGATCTACAACCTCAAGTTCTTTTCCACTGACTTTGATCTTGGTAGTGATTGGCTGGGCACTGTTTGTCATGAGTTTTGTTTTCTCGGCACTGATCTCCATGCCATATCTGGAGGATGTTTTGACCATGTAGTACACTAGGTTGGCTAGTTCCTGTTCATTTCCTGCAAGTCCGTCGATGTCATCAGCAAACCTGAGGTTGTTGATTATCCGCCCTACAATACTGACTGTGCCAGTGTGATCTTCTAAGGCATCAGTCATTTTGCGCTCAAGGAAGACATTAAACAGTGTTGGCGATAGGAGACAGCCTTGACGAACTCCCACTGAGGTACGGAACCACTCTCCAACTATGCCTTGGAAAAGCTCTGCGCTGGTGGCTTTTGTGTATAGCTCTTTGATGGTCCGAATGATCTTTTGTCCCATGTTGTATTTTTTCATCGTGGCCCATAATGCGTCGTGCCATACACGGTCAAACGCCTTTTTGAAGTCTATGAAGACGTGGTATAGTTTCTGTTGGTGCTGGCTGTATTTCTCGCACAGAACTCGCAGGTTGAATATTTGTTCTGTGGTGCTTCTGTTTGGGGGGAAGCCTGCCTGTTCTTCAGCGATGATCTTTTCTGCTCGTGGCTTTAGTCTGCTCAAGATGACTTTTAACATCACTTTACTGGCATGGCTTATGAGGCTGATCGTTCGATAGTTTTGGCATTGCTGTAGATTGCCTTTTCTTGGGGAGCATGATGATGAGTGATTGGGTCCAAGGTGTTGGCCACTCTCCAGTCTGCCAGATCTTGTTGCAAATTCTTGTGAGGATGTCTGTCACTTCCCCCCCCCCCCCTTTCCCATTTTTCAGTGATTTGATTGCTGCCTCAACCTCTTCACGAAGGATAGGAAAGTCATCATCTTCTGACGAGTCCTGACTTGTAAGTACGCTGGGGTCACCTTGTGTCTGATGGTTGTAGAGCTCTGAACAGTACTCTGTCCATCTTCATTACTGCCATATTAACCACACCTACCAACCAACTACTCAACCAATCGGCCAAACCAATCTATTAACCACCCAACCAACCAATCTGTCAACCGACCTGTCGACCAGCAAACAAGCAACCAGCCAGCCAGTGGATCGGTGGTCTAGAGGTAACGCGTCTGAATAGAAAGCGAAAAGCCGTGGTTCAATCCCCGCTCGGGCCCCAAACTTTTCCCCCATTCATTAGACCATGAATGGTGGTCTGGGCGCTAGTCTTTCGGATGAGACGATAAAACGAAGCCTCGTGTGTTACACATACTTATTTAGCGCACGTAAAAGAACTCACGGCAACAAGAGAGTTGTCCCTGGCAACATTTTCTAGAAAAAAGCCGCTCTGATAGGGTAACAAATACAGTTGAAGACAAGACAAGAAAAAATAATAATGGGCGGCGCTGCTCTCCCCGGGGAGAGCAGTCCGATTTTCACGCAGAAAAATCTGCCATGGCTTAACGTGGTATGAAAAACCAATCAACAAAACAACTAACCAGCCAGCCAACCAAGCAGCCAGCCAAGGAACCAACCAACCAGCCAGCCAACCTGTCACCCATCATCCCACCTTTTCCAGCCAACCCTCCACCCCCATCCCGACTTGCCCACTTAACCCCCCCTCCCCCCAAGCAAATAAGGCAGCAAGCAGGCCAGTCAAGAAGCGAAAGCCCGCCTTACCATTTCCTGTGTGGCTGGTGCTACTGCAAAAGTCCGAGCGGCAGATCATCCACAGCCCGATATCGGACGGTCCCGTAGCCCAGGAGGGCGCGGAGAAGCCTACGGTGAAGACCACGAAGGACAGAAACAGGCCTCCAAAGCCCACCTTGAACTCCGTGTGCCGTGCTGAAATTCGTCGGAACTTCGGCCCAGGTGTGGGGTACCCAGCCACTGGGCTCATGGCTTGTAGTTGTTGCTGTTGTTGTGGTGGTGGTAATTGCGTTTGTAGTTGAGGAGCAGGCGGTGCGGGTGGAGAGGTGGTATGGCCGTTGGAGGGTGGTGCGGTGGGCTGGCTGACTGAGCCTGGCTGGTCTGTAGTAGGCACCATCTGGTCAGTGAGTGGGTCGATGCTGGTGAACAGTGGTGGACAATGATGTAGTGCATTGTATTTTATTGTATTACATTGCATTGTATTGTGTTGTATTGCATTGTACTGTATTGTACAGTGTTGTACTGTATTGTGTTGTATTGTATTGTACTGTGCTGTATTGTATTGTACTATTTTGTATCGCATGCTGCTTTCAGTCACTGCTGATTTCTCGGCATGGAATTCGGGCTACTGTCTCCCCAGGGAGAGAGCGTCGCTACAGAGGCAGGGCCATCCATCGTGAAAAGAAAATACCTGTCCGCATGTGTATTTGTTTTCCTAGCAGAGTGACTTATTTTCTACAGAATTTTGCCGGGAACAACCCTCTTGTTGCCATGGATTCTATCGAGTGTGCTGAATGCATGTTGCACACGGTGCCTTGGTTTAATTGTCTCATCCGACAGACTAGCACTCAGACCACCACGCAAGGTGCAATGGATGGGGAAAAGTTTGGGGCATGAATGGGGATCGAACCCGCAGTTTGTAGGCAGGTGCTTTGCCCCCAGACCACCAATCCACTTGACCAAGCCGAGGTCTGTTTCCTTTGTTTCCGGCCATGACCGCGGCTCTAAAGCTGGCCAGTGAGGAGATGTTCGCATATGCCACAGTTTTTGATCATCATTATGGTAACCACATTCCGACTTCGGGAATAGGATTAGGTCTGATGCTGTCCATTTCAAACAAAACCTCACACCTGAAGCAAACTGAAAGAACAGAAACGGAAAACAAAATCCCCCACACAATAAAACATCAGAGTGAGGAAATAGGGGTAGAGGGCTATGCCCTATCTGCACACACATACACACACCACCACCCCCATACACACACACCACCACCACCACCATCACCACACACACACACCATCATCACCACACACACACCACCACCACCAACAACACACACACACACACCACCACCACCACCACCATCACACACACACACACCATCATCACCACACACACACACCACCACACACACACACACACACACACCACCACCACCACACCACACACACACACACACACACCATCACCACTACCCCACCCCCATACACACACACACCACCACCATCACAACACATACACCACCAACACACACACACACACACACACACACACACACACACACACACACACACACACACACACAGCAAAGAAAAACAAAATCCAATTTCGACAACACGAAACAAAACACAACAACAAATAGACAAACAGATAGACAGACAGACAGAGAGGTAGACAGAGAGAGTGAGAGAGAGAGGTATGCTCTCTATTATTTTCACTGAGGCTACACGCACGCATAAGCTTAAAGCTTCTTTTCACCATGCCCTCCTCCCCCTCCCCTCTCCTTCCCATTACAGTCCTACACCAGCAAAAAGCCCTAACAAATGTAAATAACAGGTTAGATAATCGATTTCAAAATGAACACGAAAACAATTGTAAATAACAGCGCGTGTACACACACTCACACACACATACACACACACACACACACACACACACACACACACACACACACACACACACACATACACACACAGGGCTCGAGGACATAGATAATTGAAACGACAGTGCTTGTTTTTAAAATGTTATTCTTTTTTTCTTTTATTTCAAGGATAATGGAATAAGCACTCATGTTTTAAAAAAAGGTTTGGGTTTTTATAAAAAACATCTAGTCCGTGTATATGCGTTTAGTAAATTTTGCCATCTGTTCCCACCGGCGCACAATGGCCTACTCCTCCGAAAAGCGGAACGTGTTTTAACGTATGCACAAGATGCTCATCTGTGCAGTCTGATGTAGGGGCGTATGCCTGTACTACAGTTATGTTAAAGGGGGTTGCTCTCAGGCGGATGGTAATAAGTCTGCTGGACACGGGCTGACAGCTTATGACGGTGTTCACGGTGTCTTTGTGAACGAGAAACCCCACGCCGTGTTCATGTTTATCCTGTTTTCCACTGTAGTATAATTTGTGGTCTTCCTGGGTCGTTGTTTCTCCCTTGTTTTTCCACCTTACTTCGCAGAGCCCAAGGATGTGCCATTGATATCTGGACATCTCATGTGTCAGTTCTTCCACTTTGCCTGCAGCTCTTAGTGTCCGTACATTCCATGTGCCAATGATGGTGTTGTTTCTGGCACGAATTTTGCTGTGTTTTACATCAGTAGCATACTTTCGACCTCTGTCCTGATGAGCAACAGAAGGCGCGGTCCTTGGTAACCCGGGCGACGACCGATCCGGTATGGAAATTCTGGCTGTCTTTATCATGGGTGTGTCTTGGGCAAATCAAACCTGGCGGAGCCCATCCCTCTCCAGGTCGGATTTTTTTTTATTGGGTTTACTCCCCACATGTGGCAGGTGGTACTGGATTACATGGTTATCAGTAGCAGAGGGAGTCTCTGACCTGATCATTAACATAAATGTAGTACAGGCATACGCCCCTACATCAGACTGCACAGATGAAGCCATAGAAGAATTTTATGACCAGCTACAAGAGGTTCTGAATCAAACTCCCAAGAAAGACATCCTCGTTGTGCAAGGTGACTGGAACGCCAAGGTAGGAGAAGATGCATGGAAAGATTGGGAGGGCGTTTGTGGGCCACATTGTAATAACCAATCAAATGAAAGAGGCTTGAGACTCCTGGAGTTTGCCAGTAACAATCACCTCCAGCTAGTGAATACACTTGGCCCACACAAGAAATCCAGAAAATGGACATGGCATAGCCCAAATGGAGAACACCACAACCAAATAGATTACATCATGGTGAAAAGACGGTTTCAGTCTAGCGTTAACATCGCACAGACACGAAGTTTTCCAGGAGCAGACATAGGGAGTGATCATGATCTTGTGATGATGACTTTCCGACTACGTCTAAAGAAAATCCACAAGCGGAACAACATCAGGATCAAATTTGACCTCGAGAAGCTGAAGGACCCAGAGGTATTAGAAATTTTTCAAGCAAGGATAGGTGGAAAGTTTGCAGCACTCACTGTGATAGACCCAGACATAGATACACTGACGAATAGTTTCAATACAGCAGTGACTGAAACAGCAAGCGAGCTTCTTGGCAAACACCGACCAGTCAAAAAACCATGGGTCACACCTAACATCCTACAACTATGCGACAAGCGTAGAGAGTTGAAGAAAAAGAAAAATGAAACAAAAGAAAGAGCAGAACAATATAGGGCAGTCAACAAAAGAATCAGGAAGTCTATGACGGAGGCAAAAGAGAAATGGATCGGTGAACAGTGCCAAGACATTGAAGAGAACATCAAGAAAAACAATATCAAGAAAGCATATCAGCTGGTGAAAGACCTGACTAGCACAAAACAGAGAAAAGGTTTAACAATCCAAGACAAAAATGGGAAGTGTCTCACTGACGACCAGGATATTCTGAACAGATGGACAGAATACTGCTCCGACCTGTATAACTATAGAACCGCAGGAGATCCAGGAGTCCTTAATGTACCCGAAAGCAAAGACACAGACAGTCACCCTATCCTCCGAGAAGAAGTGGAAACAGCAGTCAGATCGCTGAAAAAGGGGAAGTCAGCAGGGGCTGACAACATTCCAGCTGAGTTGGTCCAAGCTGGAAGGGAAGCCATGATCAGCGCCCTACTAAGAATCTGCAACAAGATCTGGCAGACAGGAAAATGGCCAACACCATGGACACAGTCACTCATCATCACCCTCCCCAAGAAAGGAAATCTACAACATGCCATAATTACCGCACAATCAGCCTCATATGCCCCCCAAAGCAAGGTTATGCTGCGATAATATTGAATAGACTGAAGCCAAAAGCAGAGACCATCATTGCTGAGGAACAAGCAGGTTTCAGAGCAGGGCGCAGCACAACAGAACAGATATCAAACCCCAGAATACTATGGGAGCGGTACCTTCAACACCAAAAGACCTTTTTCCACTATTTATCGATTTTAAGAAGGCATTGGACAGGGTGTGGGCATGCAGCTTTGTGGGCAACCATGAATTTGTACAGCATCAATGCAACCCTGATCAGAGTCTCAAACAGCTGTTTAGCGAGGCCACCAGTGCAGTGTACTACAACAACAAAAATTGGAAAATGGTTTCGAACAACAGTTGGAGTAAGGCAGGGCTGTCCTACTCTCCCCCACTCTTTTCAAAATCTTCGAGAGAATCATGGCTGATGCACTGGAACATCATGAAGGATCAGTCAGCATTGGTGGCAGAACGATCACAAACCTCCGCTTCGCAGATGACATTGATGGAATAGCAGGATCAGAAAAAAAGCTTGCCACCCAAACAGAACACTTGAAAAAGGCCTCCAAAACATCGGCATGGAAATCAGTGCAGAGAAGACCAAACTGATGACTAAAAACCCCAACGGCATTAGCACTGATATCGGGGTTAATGACCAGAAGCTGGAAACAGTTCAAAGCTTCAAGTCCCGGGAGCCATTGTATCAGACCAGGGATCCAAGCCAGAATTTGTAGCAGGACTGAACAGACATAACAGCTTTGTCAAAACTAAACACCATCTGGGGAGATAAAAATATCTCACTTAATCTCCAAGATCAGACTAATTTGCGCTCCCTTGTCATATCCATATTTCTGTATGCCTGTAAATTATGGACCCTGACTGCAGATTTGGAGAGAAGAGTACAGGCAGTGGAGATGAGATGCTTTCGGAGACTCCTTGGCATCTCCTACAAAGACCACATAAGCAACGAAGCGTGCATAACAGAATCCAGCAAACCATTGGACCCTTTGAGAACCTTCTAACGATCGTGAAAAAGCGTAAACTTAAATGGTATGGGCATGTCACAAGATCCAAAGGACTTGCAAAGACAGTTTTGCAAGGCACTGTCCAAGGAGGAAAAAGAAGAGGCAGACCAAGGAAGAGCTGGGAGGATAACATCTGCGAATGGACAGGCCTAGAACTCAACAAAACCCTGAGAAAGGCAGAACAGAGAGAGGAATGGAGGGAACTGGTTGTTGAGTCTTTGAGGGTGCCCCACGGTCGGCAGACTACGGGACAGATAGATAGATAGACAAGATGCTCTGCGTGCTTTCTCGTTCTAGGCGAAAGATTTTCTTGTTATTTGAGAGAAACCAGAGTGCGTGCTTTCGTACACGGAACCTCGGTTTATAGTCTCATCCGAAGGATGAGTAGTGTCAAGTGTCAAGAAGTGTCAAGTATTGAGACACGCCTTGGAGCGATGAGTAATCTGGAATCGTGTGTAATTATTCTGATCACATCGCCAGTCATACAACAGAACTGATCATTCTGTGGGCCAACAGTGCCTTTCCCAGTCTATTCCTGAACTGGCCTTGTGATTATAAGCAGAACGGTGAAAAACAAACTCGCGTACTCGTTACAAAGTTTGCTCCCGTTGGGAGAGTAGTTGGCATAGCGCTGGCTGAAAGGAGAATATGTCCAAGATTTCTTTTGAAAGAGGTGAGTGAGTGTTGAGCTGGGAGGAGGGATGGAAGAGGAAGAGGGCAGGGAGGAGAAAAGGGAAGAGAAGAAGGGGGAGGAAGGAGAAGTGGAAAGCGGAAAGAAAAGAAAAAAAAGGGAAGAGAAGGAGGGAAGGGGGAAGGGGAAGAGAAGGTGATTGGGAAGAGGAAAGGGAGGAGAGGAGGGGATGAGGAAGAGAAGAGGGAATTAAAGGGGGAAAAAGAAGGGGAAGAGGAAGGAAGGGGAAGAGAGGGGGAGGTCAAGGGGTAAGGAGGGGAAGAGGAAAGGAAGGAGAAGAGAGGAGGGGGAGGCCAAGGGGGGAAGGAAGGGGAAGAGGAAAGGAGGAGAAGAGAGGAGGGGGGTTTAAAGGAGGAAGGAAGGGATAGAGAGAGGGAGGTAAAGAGGGAAAGGAGGGGAAGAGAGGAGGGAGGTAAAGAGGGAAAGGAAGGGGAAAAAGAGGAGGGAGGTAAAGGAGGAAAGGAAGGGGAAGAGAGGAGGGAGGTAAAGGAGGAAAGGAAGGGAAGAGAGGAGGGAGGTCAAGGGGGAAAGAAAGGGAAAGGGGAAGAAGAACAACAAGAGAAACAATAACTAAATCCAATAGGTAGGTGTTGGGAGGGGGGGGGGGAGAGACAGAGATAGAGGTAATGAAACATCCACAAAAGGAAGAATAACACCTACAGCAGAGTTGCTCTCTCTTCATGATGGATGGGGGATCTAGAGGCGTAGTAAGCACCTGCCTAGAAAGCGAACACTTCAGGTTCGAAAGGTGCGGTGGTTCGATCTCCGTTTGTTCCTGAAACTGTTCCCCATCCACGAGACTGTGAGTCGTGGTCTAGGTGCTAGTCTTTCATATGAGACAATAAACCGAGGTCCCGTGTACAACACGCATTTAACGCGCGTAAAAGAACCCAGGGCATTAAGAGAGTTGTCCCTGGCAAAACTCTGTAGAAAAAGCCACACTGATAGAAAATAAATACACACGCAGACAGAAAAAGAAAAAAATGGGTGGCGCTGCTTTTGTGGCGACACGCTCTCCCCGAGGAGAGCGGCCCGAATCTTTTAGGAAGAAATCTGCTTTTGACTTTTAATGGTATACATTACAATACCGTACAACACATTAAAATCTCTCTCTCCCCTCTCTTCTCTCTCTCTCTCTCTTCTCTCTCTTCTCTCTTCTCTTTTTTCTCCCCTCTCTCTCCCCTCTCTCTTCTCTCTCTTCTCTCTCTCTCTCTCTCCTCTCTCTCTCTCTGGGGGACGGGATAGCCTGGTGGTTATAGTGCTGCGTTCGTGATCTACTGACCCCGGTTCGAATCTCGCTCAAGAGGAATTTTCCTCTGGAGTTAATTAACATCAGTGCCGACTTCACTCTTCCCCCCTCCACCCCCCAAATCCTTCGGGTGAAACTATAAACCGAGGTCTCGTGTGCGAACGCACGCAGAACACCTTGCGTGCAAGTTAAAACCAGTTCCGCTTTTCGGAAACGTAGGCCATTCTGTGCCGGTGGGAACGGATGACAAAATTTACACAACTGCATACACACGGGGACTGATTGTGAAAAAAAAGCAAATGAGTGCTTATTCCATTATCCTCGAAGTAAAAAAGAAATTAAAATGTGACCTTCCAGCACAAAACGAGTCTCTTCTCACCACCCGGCTTTTAATTGTTTTATGTGATTCAAAATGTACTTTGAATGCTATTTCTACTGGTGAAAACTCCATTCAAATCGGATAATTAGTTTCTGAGATATGGGGTGTAGAAAGCGGTATCCCTGTGAGCGGCCATTTGAGAAAATGAAGGAAAACTAAATCCGAATTTCAATGTTAGATTTTCCTTAGGAATCGATGTTTGATCTTTATGAAATTCTGCATACTGATTGAGTGCATATAGGAATACATGCATACAAATTTGTGTGGTCATATGTGAATTCTGTCAAATACAAGACATATTTTAATAGGGGACTACCCTCGGCCTTGGTATGCATTTTAGCTGATTTTACACAGAACGATAACATTATTTAAAGCTAGAATACCAAGTTTCAACAGTTAATACCATTAAAAAATATTTAATTGATATTTTAACAAATATTTCTTTTGTGAAAAAACACGTAACCTCCTCCTCACCTACAATTAGCTAATGTATCGAATGTTGAAACTAAAATTATTACAAAGCCACAGGACATGAACAAGAAAGGTGCCATGGATACAAAGTTGATTGTGTGAATTTACATAGGTGTAGACAACACCAATATGGATTTGCTTCAAATCAACAAATTCACATAACCAAATTTAACCTTGCTTAAAATTAAAACCTTCATAACCAGACATTTTTAAAGGACGGCACTGCCCATAGAAGCCACTTTTGCATCTGCATGCAAGGTTTCAGGGCAATACTGACTAGAAAATTTGCACAGTAAATGAGGCTAGTATGTCGACATTGAAAACTATTCCAAAGTTTTAACATAATATGAACATGCACAAAACACTATTCTCTTCCCTTAGGCAATTGTAAACTCTGAAAACACATAATCCTTACACTGTAATTTCTTTAGCCACAGTTTTGTACAACACTAACTTACATGTGTATAAAACACAAAAATCTGCACACACTGGTACACCATACACACACAGTGAACACACCACAATCTGAAACACAACAAGTGTAAAGTATTTTTCATTTTTCTAGAATTAAATACTTATCAGCTGTTATGTCATGTGTTGCAATAGTTTCATATCTGTCATCCTGTTACCTATTAATTCATATGTCTGTTTATCTCATGAATGTGCATGTTATGTGTGTGCCATGTATAGTATGTCTAATTATTTCATGTTTACTTTGTTTTGTTTTATGTCCAGGTAAGTTGTTCATTTTGTCTGGTCTCACAAGTTAACTGATGCTGTCGTTGTTGTTTTCATCTTTTAATGTTTTATTTTGATAAGATTTATAATAGTTGATCTTTATGAAGCAGTTTTGCTTACAACATTTTTTTCTTGATGAATGAGAATGATAAAACTTGATATTTTGGCAGAGAATATTACTATTGATTTGACTTCACACACACTCACACACACAAACACACACACTCACACACACTTAAAGTGGTATACAGAAAACACAATAAAATACAATACAACACACACGCACACGCGCGCGCGCACACACACACAGAGTTCTGCAAACATACTCCATCACACAGTGTGTTCCACATCCACTAAATAAAAAACACCCACATAATTATACTGATATGCAAAACTAGTTATTATAGGCAACAGAAGTCTCTGTCTTCTGGTGTCAGGGCTTTGGTGTTAAACTTTCATCCCTCTTCCCTTCTTCACTCTTGAAGTCATTCCATTTTCATAGTAATGTTTGGTCAGTACAGTCAACTTGTGGCTGATGCTGAAACTCAATAAAAGCACCATCAATGTCAAAATCAAAGGCTTGTTATAAAAACAAATAATGAACAAGCATTGTCAAACTAAAACATGAAATAAGAAAAAGATGGTGAAAGTACAAAGTGCATTTGTGGCATATTCTTAATACATTTCACGTGCATACATGTGTATAATGAATATACACTCTGTGTGTGCATGAATGTGACACAGAGTGGGAGGGAGTGTGACATGTGCTGCTTATACTTTAGGTCTATGGTTCATTTAAGCAATTAATTTGACAATTGATATCAACACTTTAGTTTTTAACTATCTATAAGCACAACAGCATACTCTTTGCCACTAAGATTCAAATCAGAAACTTTTACCATTCACTGCCATTACCACATTTTCCAATTAAAATCTTCAATTATTTGATTGAAAGATAAATAAAAAAGAAATCAGCACCAAAACGAGAACCAAAATAAAAAACCCAGTCAAACGAAGAATTTAAAACAAAACAGTGAACTTGTTTGTTTGCAGATGTTTTCCCTGTTTATGTCTAAAATATATTTTCCACCCAAAGATGAAGGTCTCTTGCTCCAAAACATGAGCTTCCGCATGGTTTGACCAGAAGGTTTCAAAAGGTAAGTTTACTAGTGCTGCTAGGCAGTCCCACTAACATGCCAAATAAGATGTCTTTCACAGCTGGAAAAGGACAGACAGAAACACACACACACACACACACACACACACACGCGCGGCGCGCGCGCTGTACAGTGGGTGCATAATTATTGGTGTACTCTGAATCCCCTTCCTCTCTATCTTAAAAAAATATTCCAGAATCAAATTTTTGAAAAAAAGGTAATAACTTGTTTTAAATTAAACAACTGAAGCCAGAGATCTGATTCACACACACACACACACACACGTACACACATAAAATATCACTAACTCTCTCACACCCAAACACACATATACGCACACACACTCGCGCGCGCATGCACACACACATCATAAACATAATTAACATGTTTCTCACCTTTAATGCATTCTGCTTATTCAGTTTCTGCCAGAAGTTCATCTGATGAAAACTGTGTAAGGCAAGCTCTTTTCAAGTGTGCTGTATTTTACTGACACTCCTTAGCCAGAATCAGTTTGCATTTGTTTTTCAGTCTATTTTTAGCACTTGGCACTTGCAGTCAAAACACTGAACTGTTTTGCTATCTGAGAACTTCGGTATTCAGTTTGACTGCATCAATGATGCTGAGATAAAGCATACTGGCAACATATATTTGACTGTTACTATCTTCAACGCTTGAATCAGAAGGCTGTTGGTTTAGTTTTCTGTTCACGAGGAACCAGTTCAACTCAGTCAACATTAGTGATTTGGTGATCATGGCCTGCATCGTTTTTGCTCACGTTTTCCTAAATAGCACTGCAGTTGGTTGTAATATAGACCTCACTTCATTATTAAAGCCCTTCGGAGTTCTATCTAGCAGAAATTCGACGTTTTACTATTGATTTACTTTTGATGGAGAAAACATAATTTTTATCTATGACTTAGGTCACATGCTCTCCTCGGCCAATGAGAAGAAGGAAATCTCCACCTTAGTGAGGTTTGTTTACAACTGCTACCCTAACTCCAGCCAGATGTAGTTGACTCAGTGTGAAGGTGGAAACTGTGAGCTTTCAAAGTGTGTCATATCTCTTTTCTCTCTCTCCTCTCCTCTTCTCTCTCTCTCTTATATATTTTAATATATATATTATATTATATATATATATATATATATTATTTTATACATATATATTATATATTATCGAGGATAATGGAATCAGCACTTATGCGCTTTTTTACATCCAGTCACCGTGTGTATGCGGTTTTATAAATTCTGTCATCTGTTCTCACCAGCACACAATGGCCTACTCTTACGAAAAGCGGGACAGGATTTAACGTGTGGGCAAGATGTTGTGCATGTTAGCACACAGGGCCTCGTTTATAGTCTCATCTGAAGATCAATCCTAGATTGCAGCGCAATGTTTCTAACTCTAGGCCTGAGGGGGACAGCAGTTTATTCAGGACTGCCCTGTTTTCCCCCCAAAAAGGGAATCGGTTTACTGTGTGGCGCAGTAACTCATTTCGCAATACAGTCATTTGCAATCACCCATTTCAAAATGGAACTTCACAAATGAAATAAAGTGCTTTTACGTCACGTTTTGACGACGCTACTTTGGCAGTGGAGGTGAAAATCGAAACCACACCCGGGTCATGTATTTAATGCTACAATGCAGCCTGTAAGCAGAGAAGGCTGGGGACCAACAGAGGAGCTGATCACCGAGGACATTTCACCACTCTTACCCAGTGCCTGCAACCAGTCAGTGCTGACCTGTTCCCCCCACCCCCACCCCCCAATAAAGTATCATTTCTTGAGGCCCAATACACATAGACTGTTAAACCCAGACTCTGAGTGCAACACAAATTCAGCCCACACAAAAGAAACCATGACAACAAAAGAATTGTCTCCGGCAACTTTGGATGGAAGAAACTCACTATGGCATGAAAACAGATATAGCTGTTAGCAGGAAATTCTAAAAAAAAAGGATGGGTGTCGGCGCTTTCCCCAGGGAGAACAGGTAGGAATTTCGATGCCTTAGAGCAACAACCGTCTATCGACAGAGCCACCATTTTCGAAAATTTTGAGGTACACTCATTTGAAAAGTTTGAAAGGTCAGAACAAATCGAGGATTGAACGAAAATATTCAGTTTTTGGAAAGAGAATGGGTTTGATGCCATCTTTATCATAGTAACTTTATGTTGTAAAAACATGTAGATGAAAGCGCATAAATGCATATTTACAACGGGTGGCCTGTTGTTGCCTGGAAAGAAGTAATATTTTGCCTATGCCACCCTTTTTGGCACAACGAACCTTTCAACATCAAGCTAATATTACCAAATTTTTGCTTCCCGGAAATGTCCACAGTTCTCAATATCCTGCATTTTTCTGTCTAACCATCGACATCATGTGTCTGTCTAACCATCGACCTCAGCTGAGCCATCAAGGCCTAAACAACACAAACGCACTCACCTGGTCACAGAGGCCATGTCCCATTGGCAGAAGAAAAGTGCAGCCGTCCCGGATCAGCCAGAAGGAGGGCAGTGGGGCAGGCCAGGTATGGCTCAGCTAGGACACAACACCCTGCACAGCGCTGTGCCGCAGCGCTGCCTGCCGTGCAGTGTCTGTCGCCCGCATCGCGGGTGTGTGGCTGACTGACTGTGTTGACATTGTGCCACAAAAAAGAATGAATTATCCTTAACTAACACAGGCCCTTGAAGTAAACACATTCTTATTTGTTTCTGTCAGGCTCTTGCACTAATGCATCATTTTATAATGTGCCCATCCTTTCACAGAGAAACCACACAAACACACACCACACCGGCTGTCTTTGTCTACAGCTACTGTCAACTGTCTGGATTTTTTTTTAAATGTGTAACAAGCTCTCAATTTGAAATGAAACATACACACACAACAGCAGCAACAACACTACCAACACCACCACCACCACCACTACCCCCACCAACACCACCCCCAACAGCATTTACACACACACACACACACACACATACACACACACTCCACCACCACCCCATCTCGTCATTCACAACACAAACAAACACACACACACACACGCACACACACACACACACACACAGCTTTGCCAAAACAAAAGCATGAAGGATATCTTTACATCAAAAAGACTGCAGAGGAGTAGGCTATTAAGTCCAGACAGAAACGGATGACAAAATTTAAATAAGAAAAACAAGACGCAGCACACTCTGTCAAGTTTAGACATCATCCCTGAAGTCAGAATGTGGCTGCCTTGTAGGTGAGCAAACGTCGCAAGTACAAAATCTCACAATGGGTGAACCTCGGCGGTCTTGCTGAAGAACAGAGAAAGAGGCCGAAACTTTCTTTTTTTTCATTTTATTTTTCATTTATGCCACTTTAAGTCAAGAGATTTCTCTGCGTGAAATTCGGGCTGCTCTCCCCGGGGAGAGCGCGTCGCCACAAGAGTAGCGCCACCCACTTTCTTTTCTTTTCTTTTTCCTGTCTGC